>CAUOFW020001342.1:0-104837 GCA_963454935.2 Ilex paraguariensis
TTCCGTGTTTAACACTGCTTTGTCGAAGAAGAAAAGCAGAAGTTTTAAAACGATGATTGATCTAGTCCCACAATCCCATCCCCACCAAAACAACGAATACTTTAGGACCTGTTTTGTTACGAGGGTTTGGGTGGGTATATACAGATGGGTTTAACAAAAATAGTCCAATGGCTTATCCCATGTTTGGATGCAGGCTTAAGGCCCAGTATTTTAAATCACGGCCCGTAACCCCACAGACCCCTAAAACCCATGAACATGGGTTTCACCAAACCCAGGGGGGAGGTGGGTTTAAAACCAGTCCAACCCGCATATGATGGTTAAAAGACATTTATATCCCTAATAAAATCTCATATTTACCCAAAGGATCTTGGGAGCCAGGCGCTCGACCTCCAACACCATCCATCGGCGACTCTGGACAGAAGACTGGAAAAGACGAAGCCGCCTGCTGTGATTCTCTGCGTTTGGATAGAAAGAAGTGGCTATGGATGCAAGATTCGTCGCTCCTATCAACCCACTCGACTGTGTATGAAGTGGAATGGGCTCCAGTTCATGGCTATATAAAACCCTAGCATCATCTTCAACAGCCCAACCAGATCTTGGCGAGGTAAGGAACAGCTATCCATTTTTGCCTTCAATTTGCTAGATTTGGTTTGAGGATTAAAAACTTCAACTCAAATATAAAAATTTGGGTTGAACTCGAGTTAGGTTCGGGTTAACCCGCTCAACAGCCCCAAGTAAATTCCACTACACGACGCCACTAACTTGCCATAACCCGTGAGACCGCCTCATTTACTGGCCATTCCGGTTCCTTCATCTCTTTACCCGAAATCTCAGTATATAAAAGCCTTCTCTCTCTCCCTCTCTGTCTCTCTCTCTCTCTCCAATTCCCTTGACAGTTATCTTCGAGCAATCTCACCGTGACCTTGGGTATCGTCTCCGATCTCTCTGTCTCATAATTTCTGTAAGTGTTTGATAATTTCCAATTTTTTAGCAATTTAATTTTGATGAACTGAATGATCTGATTCTTAAGCTTTTGACCTTAATCGGTGCTTAGTTTATTTCAATTGATTCGGTATGATTTAGGTTTCTTGGAACTCTATGTTTATAAATACGTCTATTTGTATGTGTATGTGTTGCTGTAGGATTTTTACTTTTTAGGGTCTGTGTGTTTTGTTTGAAATTGATTCGTATGTATGATGTTTATGTGATATTGGTGTATCGTTTGTGTTTGTTTGTTGTAGGTTTTGGTAAAATTTAATCATTTTATTTTGAAGTGACTTTTAGTTTTTGGAAATGGTTTGGAGAACTATTGGTCTGCTTTTCGAAGTGTCTGGACCAGGGAGAGATGATCGTTTGATGTAGTTGATGTTTCTTTGGGTTCTTAGCAAATAGATAAAAAGTAGGATCGAGATTCTGGATTTTATGTTTTCTGTTTTATTGGTTGTAGGAAGTGGAAAACACTGCGTAGTTTGTGCTCATTTGAGCGGAAATTTTTGTTTACCAAGGTTCATGGAACTCTGAAAAGATTTTACGGTTTTCTTGGTAGATGGATTCTTCGAGATATCTTTGTGATACATATTGTTTTTGTTTGTCGGATTTGGAAACTATTAAATTTTAATTCATTGATTGGTATAGTTTTTTTGTAAGGGTTGCAATTTCGTTGTTGGCCCATGGATGAAAATATTGATTTCTTTGTAATATGTAGCATTAGTATATGGCTTGAACAAGAATTCTTATTTACTTGGATTTATGTCATGTAAGGGTTTTAAATTAAAGCAATCAATTGGATGCATACTGTCACAGGAAGAAGATTTATCTTATACTTTTTAGGTTCATATATTTCAATTGAATAATACGAAACAGTTCATGGAAAAGTTTAACTGGATATCATATTTCATCTGTGGCTCATTTTGCTATGTGCATATGTTAACGAGTGGTGTGGTGGAAGTTTATCTTTTGTTAGCCACTTATCTATGATTTCGTATTCAATATTTATTTTGTTTTTCCTTAAGAAATTTGTCCCCTGGAAGTGGAAGCAGTTGGTATAATTCAGGCAGATCATTGGACAATGTTCAGAAATTTTGTTTATAAAATTTGTTCATTTGTAGAACTAGTGAGATTCATGCTGCTTATTCTTGTGCATTATGTTTTCGGAGAATTGCGTTATTTATACCTAGTTTTGCTCAAAAGCGTTTAATGTTTGCTTCTTTGACACTTTTTCCTTAATTTTTGTGTTTCCTTGGGAATGTGGAATCTGATAAAGTTTGAACTGGAAGACCGAAGATGGCAGATAATGAAGATAGAGAGGAAATTACTTCCCGTGGAAACGAGTGGGAAGTTGTATCACTCACAGCATCAACATATGCTGCTGCTCCTGGTCCAAAACAGAATGACGATGAAAAGGATACTGCTGTTGGAGAGAATGAATCAGAAACTTCTCATGCTATGGTTATGTCTGGCCATTTTATCTTTCCACCACGTCAGCGTGAAGGTTTGCCATTGGAACCTGAAAATACTGAGGTTCATAGGGAACAGGAGTTGAAGATCCTGTTTCTGAAATGATCGCAGAGGAAGGGGGTATTTCAAATACAAAGGAAGAAGAAAATTGGAATTTTAAAGGATTGGCCGAGTCAGATGATTTTTCTGGAATTCAGTTTTTTGATGAAAAGGGTACTAAGTTATTCCATTAGTGGTACTGAATTTGAAGAAGGCACAACTTTAGAGGGATTAAATTTGGTGGAAAAAGAGCAGCAGAGCATTTACAGTGCTGCCACGTTTAGTTCCTTCCACAGTGAAGCAGCCATTGGTGAATCGACCATGGTTGAGGAGAACGTTGGAATTGCGAACCAATGGACTCTTCAGACTCTGACGTAGATTCAGACATCTCACATTTTCCGAAGAATAGTGACGAAGATAAATATGATGGATCTGACCTACCTTGCAAAGCTTGGTGGAAGAGGCAAGCTTCTTCTTTATATGCTCATGCTAAAGAGGCAAACACATTTTGGTCAATTTTCGTTGCGGCAGCTGTGATGGGCCTTGGGGCGTAGTTCTTGGGCAGCAATGGCAGCAGGAAGATGGCAGATTTTGCAACTGAAGTGGCAGTTCCGCATCAATGAAGAGGTATGGTGTTGCTAATGGTGTAGAAAAAAATGAATTATTTCAGTGCTAGTATATTTTAATGGCTCTTTATGCATACTACTTTAGTCATCTACGATGTACAGATTTTATGTGCGTCCTTTAGCACCAACAAAGTGCGGGCACTGACAAAGTTAAGGGGCTGTAATAAGGCAAACTCTGACAAGGTTTGCCATATTGCCTGGACTGTAAGTTCATGGGTTGTCCGGAACTGTGGCAATAACCATGGAAAATAACAAGACTGGTTTGGGGGATTTGGGTTATAAGGATTGAATCGAACCAGAGTGATTAAGCCATGTTAATATAGAGTAGTAAAAGAGTAATTTGCAGATCTGGACTCAAAGTATAAAATTCTAACTGCTATCAGAAGAAGAAGAGCATTCTTGATCCAAAATCCCTTAATTGCCTTTTCTGTGGTCCTATGCTCCACATGAGATGCTCTTTCAAGTAGTCATTATTGTAGGTATATGAACTTAGAGAATTGTATTTAAGTTTTTATTACTTTCTTTGTGTGCCTTTCGTGAGCTAGTTTCATAAGGTTTTTGTTCTTCAACTTGGGGAGATACTTATTTATTTTAATTTAGTGATCTACAGATTCTTTGTGAATCCTTATTTTTATAATGCTCCCCATACTAAACAACTAGCAATTATTGGACGTTTGATTGGACATTTGGGTATTTTACGGTTAGCAAGAATTTTTTGGATTACGCAAGGTGTACTTTCATCTTTTGATCTAGCCTATTTGTGTTCCCTAGCATATATAAACATTAGGCTTGGATATGGGTGTCATTATGGAACTGAAGGTAGTTCAGGCTTTTTGTAGACAATCATTCATACCTTTCTTATCTCGTGTAGGAGGGTTAAATGTGATGTCACAATGTTGTGAGAGCTTAGAGGGACATAGAAAAGGCCTGATGGTTTTTATGCTTGCTCTTGTAGCATAATTTCTTCCACGCAATGATTGGGACAAATAATGCTCTTCTACTTGATTGGAATTTTTTTCCATATAGGTCGATTGGAAACTGAAGTTGGAAATAACATAGTAGACGTGTTTTGGTTTGAAGACGTTCATCCTTGATGTAAGCAGCCTGGTCTGATGATTTGTTTGTGATGTACAAACCCCTATTGTTGTTTGGAATAATTTGTGTCAGGTCTTGATTGGTCTTTATTATTTGAATGCCAATATGCGTAGTTAGGGATATGCTATTTACCTTGAAGAGATCTAAAGATGAATTCAAACACAGTTTTAGTAGCTCACTAAAAAAGCTCATTGAACATGACACGTCTCCATCTCTCTATCTATACATATACCTATCTTCTTTTTTTTGGTAAATGATATATCTGTCTTCATTAAAGCACAAAGATGTTAAGGATACCTGTGTGGCCATATTCCTGCTTTGGGGGGAACTGTTTGGAAATTCACTGGACTTCTGGACTCTGGAGTAATAAATTTGGGTGATAAAGGGACATTGTGAAAGTAGCACCAACTAAACCAAATCAAGCTTTATGTCCCAGTCATTTGGGGTCGGCACATTGGGAGAGTAGTGCTTTCAATTTTATCTTACAATGTGAATAAATGTATTCATGCAATTTCACTGAATGCCCATAATTCCCATTTTGTGTAGAACTATAGGATATTCATTGGACTTGCAGAATGATTCATTGGGTGAGAAATGGCAACCATCAATGAGATTGTGAAAGTAGTGTTTTGAGTCTAATCCATACATACCGGAATTGTAGATACCCCTAGCGTCCTACAAATTGGGGTCACACCAACCAAAGAGAGTGGGTTTGCGATCCAAACCCAATTTATAATCCAAACAGTAAATTGACTCGTGATCTAAGTAATTCCACATCATAACTTCAACCCCAGATCGTAACCTTAACTTGTTATTTTTTCATTTTGATGTTCGGTAAACTTAATTTTTGATTAGTTAGGATTTGATTTTTTTTTTCATAATACAAATATGCTAAATTTAACTTTATTATTTACAACCACTTACAGGTACATTATTTTGAAATATGATTTGTTTTGGAACTTTTATCAGAAATATAAACTAAATATTAGTTAGCTATGTGTATGTGGACGTATAATTCAATATAAATGTTACAAAACGAATCACAACCAAAATAGCGTACCAAGTGAATCTATCCCTATTGTACAATATAGTGGAAGAAGTATCGTATAACTTATCCGTATCTATACCATGTACCATAGCAAACCACGATCTAAGTAACTGGTAACAGTGTTCTAATTTAATAACGTACTAAGAAAATGGATGTTATTTTATTCTTGGTGGCCACTAGAGTTTCGTATTATATTTGCTAAAATTCATTGTCTAAGCAAAGACCAAAAGGTGTGTTGATGTCAAAATAAAATTCATAGACATGCCTTCTGAACATGACCTATCTGAGGTGGGAGACTCTTTGAGTTAGGATCATGCATTCCTGAAAATGTACGTATGCTATAAAGTTGTTCTTAAAATGGATCAGTAACAAACCAGGGCTTGCTGTGGTGTGTTCAAGGACTACTTTCAGTTCTAGTTCTGTTTTTGCATTCCATGTTGTATAAAAACCATGGCAGCTGGAAACCTTTCCAGGTAAGGTAAGCATCTATAATAGTTTCTATGATAGCCGTGGCTCAACCTAAGCCAGCTTATATTTTGTTATAGGCATGGTTATTATTTGTTCAACTGTATGTCTAATTTGTATATTTAGACACTTGCATTTGATGCTATTTCTTTATCATATATACAGAGGATGGGTAAGATGCTGGGTCCCATATCGCGATTTAAAGATGTTATTGTGGGTGGCCACCGACGGGGTGCCTCTGTTAGTGGCAGAACCTCAACAGATCGTTAAGATGATGACGAAAAGAGAGAGAGAGATGTTAGGAATTGTGAAATTCTAGTGTGCTTTTGGGTGGTGTAAATGATCTATTTCTCTTATGACTTAGATATAAAGCTACATGTTAATACTTGCATGTTATTATGCCACTATTCTTTTGGTTGTGGGTTCCTTGGTGAAGATTTAAGAAGTCACTCTCTTAGTAAATCTCCTATTAGCATTCTCAAAATCATTGTTATATCTTTTTTGCTTAGATTGAAGCCATCTTCTCAAGCCTTCGGCTTCTTTTACCAGGTTAAATATGTTTCGGGTTTCGTGCGGACTACTAATTTGTTAATTCCGTACATAGATTTATATAGATATGGTTGCATCTTCATTATTATGTCTTTGACAGAAGGAAATGTTAGTTTTAGGCCAAGTTGATTTTTTCATTCAAACACTTTCTGAAATCAGGTAATGAATGATATGCATTCTGTTGAACTTGAACTTGAACTTGGAACTTTCTGCTGCTCCGGCTGTGGTTGCTTTCTTCCGAGTGCCCCTCTCTTCTGTTAGTGTAACGCTCCTATTTTTTGGATGCGTTATTTGATAAATCGATCATAATATATTATAAACATATTTCCAAATATAGAGATAGAGTTTTAATTTCATCAAAATTAAATAATAATAGTCTCCAAAATTTATAAATAGATGTCTTCAAATTGTGTATTACAATAATAAAATTAAGGGAAAATTTTATCCACATTTTTTCTAGTTAGGTCTAAATTTAGTAACACTTTTTATTGATTTTGAAATTTCATTGCACTTTCTTCTGGTTTATACTTTCAAATTAAAAGTATCTCCAATAATTTTTAATTATGTCAGTATAAATAGTAACACTATGCCTTTAAATTTTTTGAAAATGTCAAAATTATCATTTTTTTTATGTAAGTATACTAAAATATCTTCAACTCTTTCCTATTATACATACCACACCTTTTGTCGTTTGTGAAGGTCCAAAATGATATGAGGTTGCTGAAAGACATAGGGGATTGAAGCCAGCTATTATTTTTCAGCTCGTTCTCTACAGTGATCGATCATTACTTAAGTTAGTAAAAAAAATATATATAGTTTTTTTTTTGCAAATTTGTAATTTTTTTCATGCCAATTTTTTTAAAATTTTTTTAATCCAAAACACTTGTAAAACTTTTAAGTCACTAAGTCTACTTTCTTATAAATTGTAGGGTAAGATGTGCATTTTTTGATTTCTTATTTTCTTATATTACCTAAGTTCCCCCTGTTGTCTGTTGCATGTAATTTTTTAAAAAATATACAACAGAGGGAACTTAGGTAATATAAGAAAATAAGAAACCGAAAAGTGCATCTCTTATCCAATAATTTATAATAAAATGGACTTAGTGACTTTAAATTAAATTTGAGTAAAAAAGTCTAAAATACTTTCTTCAATCCTTGACTCAAATTTATATCAAATTAAGGAAAATTCATTTTTTTACTCAAATCAAGAGAGAATTCAAATTTTTAATGGTGAGATTTTACTATCTTTTAAAGATTCAATGATCATCTTTACTCTCTTTTAAATTTGGGTTTATTCTTATTTTAAATTTGGATATCTCCTTCTTTAAATTTGAGTTTGCTCATTGGATCCATTTGTATCAAATCAAACTTTTTATTCAAATGTTAATTTAAATTTGAATTTTGAGTCATAATTGAAGATGTTCTTGCTCTCGTTTGAGTGACTTATATGTATTTTTGTTTGTGAGCAACTATTGAATATAATTTACTGATATAATTTGTTAATTCACCGTGACATTTGAATTGATTGTAAACTCTATTAAACATTAAAATTTGATGTTGATTCAATAATTCCTATAAAATTATATTATTATATCAATAAATTATATTAATTTTTTAAATCTAAATAGCATTACTATTTTGTTTTTGCGCATTAATTACATGCAAGTAGGAAACTGTGGACAGCTGAGTGTAATTTGAGCAGCAAAAGTCAATTCATTGCCTGATTTCCTCCAAATGGTCCACGTTTCGCACAGCATAAAGAAGAAAAACAAGATCAATGATGGTTTAAAACTAGTCATCAATGGCCAAATCTGAGCTTTAGAACTAATAAATCTGAACTTAAAAAGATAAAGAAAGCGGCTCTCAGAACAGAAAATCCGAACGACTTACACACCTATATGTCAAAATATTTCATGGGTTGATTTGAAAAATCAAAGAACAATGGGAGTACGTAGTAGATGCAAATCAAGCCTCTCTTTGAATTAGCAGGGATTGCTTTCAGGTGAATCGAAGAGCTGAGGGTCGAGCTTGACCCTACAAACAGGACAAACCGGATTCTTAGAGAGCCATGTATCGGCGCATTGTAGATGATAGCCGTGGTTGCAACTGGGAATAAGTCTTGTTGGCTGGTCGCTCTCGATCTCGTCCAAACACACCGCACACTCCGTAAACATAACCAAATCTTTTCCGGTCATTTTGGGCAGTTTCTCAAGTTCAGACGTCGATAGGCCTTTTTCTTTTGCAGGATTCTCCGGCAACCGAAAATCCGAGATGTTGTAGTTTCTTGCAGCGTACCATAATATGCATATGTAGACGAGGAACACCAAGCCCATTCCGGCGCATGGTAGAAAAAGGGCAAGAAGCACAGACACAAGCATTTTGTTGGTGGTAATCTCGCATTGATCAACAGACAAACAGCCTACGGGGTCGGATGGGAACTGGAAGGAGTAATAGAGGATGGGGTGTAATGCACACCATGGCGCATGGTTAGGTTTCTGCGAAAGTTGGGGGAATATATATGGGGGGCGTTTGGTTGGATGGGATGTACTAGGGTCTGAGGGTACGTGAGCTAAAAAGGAGTTGGTGGGTGAGGTGGTGGTGGCTCTTGTAGGAGGAGACGTGTAATTATTTGGGGGTGGTAAACGGCTATATCGGGAAGGCAACAAAACAGTGTGTTTTTGGTTTTTGCAGCTTTGGGAAGATGACGCATTTTGTGAGAATGCCAAGAAAGGGTAGACTAGAGAAACGGCATTAATGCGTTACTCAGGTCCTTCATTCCTTACGTAGCTGCAGCGTCAATGGCTAGTTGTTGTTCACCGCATAAATAGGGCAAGAGGTATTATTATTATTGTTTTAATAATTAAGAATATTCGGATAATTTACGTATTTTAATTAATTTTTTCTTGATTTGATCAAAAATAAATTACTTACGTTAAAATTAAAATATTTATGATCGACTGCCAAGAGAATGTCAAAATTTAAATTTAAAATATATGTATTTATAATTCATTTCTAATACCACGCTGCTTGGGCTTTCCAGATCCGCTAGCGATCATAAAGCACTGCTGTGTGTACTAATATGGAAGCTCTGTGGGCTGTGTCCTGTGGGTGGCTTTGATGGGATTTAAAAGGGTTTTTGGAACATTCCTGGTCGGGTGTAAGCCCATTGACGGAACTACCTTATGGGCAACCACACACAAAGCTTTTAGGTTTTTTAAAATCCTATATCCATCCTAAAGTTATAAAAAAAATAAAAAAATTATATAGATTACGTAATTCAATTAATGTAATAAAAAATCCCAGTAGCCTTCGATAACAAATTGGAGATATTAATCACTTGAATTAGGTTTCTCCTTGAGACAAATGCTTGTATGAGTCTGTGACTAAAAGGAAAAATGAAAGAAAGTTATTTGGTTTACATGAATGACATATATTATAATAATTTATTGTCAATTAATATTATGACAGTATCACAAGAAAATAATATGTACGATTGTTGATCTCAAAAGTTGCATCACAGGTGTGGAAGATGACCTGACAATTGGTGGGGAGTTTCAACAAAAGAAGTTGAAAACAAAAGAATTTCAGTAGTCGACCCTCTGATGAGTAAAGTCAGAATCAGAATGACAAGGAAATTGTATATAGCTGGAAAAAACGACTTACCTGGTTCTTGACTAATATAACTCTTTTATAGGTGGGAAAAAATGTGCCATTGGAGGGTTCTTGGCTACTTTTTGAATAAGACGGTATAGAAAGTGGAACGTCCCTTTGTGTTTTCTTATGAGGGCTTCGTAACTGGTTTGAGCTAGTTTACGGGCGGTTGGTTGGATATTGAGCTCGGTATGGGAGAATGAGCAGCTAGGTCGTTGTTGGAGTTCTCCCATTAAAAGGCAGAGCTCACGTGCCAAGCTCGAGCGCATGTGCCAGACTTGTGACTAATTTAGCCTCACCAACGATAATATTTATTCGCATGCATTGCACTATGTAATGAATAAGGGAATTGATGATGCACAAAAAAATGTTTATGCATCACCTGTTAAGTATTAAATACAATAATAAATTATGAGAGTCAACACAAATAAACACAATTAAATGACAATGATGGATGAGTGTTTTATTACTAAAGGGGTGCAGAGAGAGTGCTTAAATGTGAGTGAGATGTGAGAAATACACCTTTGTATAGGTGAAGTTTATAATTTATAGGTGTCCCTTAATAGATTGATGCACCTTTCTCGTATCAGGTAAAGTAATTTGGTGGAGGTGACACCTTTCTTGTAACAGGCTATTAGTAATAGTTTGGTAGCCAATTTCATGGAGGTGGTGATATGTGTATCCCAAAGAGATTTCATTGTATGTTAGTTGTGGACTAAGTCTCTTGCCATAATGTGGTTGACCTGACTCTCTCAAGATGACACGATTGATCTGCCTTAACTTCTTCTATTTTTTGGTAGACTTAACCTATATGTTTGAGATGAGTCTGGTTTGTGATTCTAAGTTGTTCCTAATCTAAGTTAGGCTCATCAGTAATGAATGACATATATTTTAAGTATATTTAGTTGTGCTCACTATGTTATTTTTTGTTCTACCAATCAATATAGTCTCATACCTAAATAATTATGAATTTTTTAATATAATTTGGACACTTTATGAATACATCTACATAAATATTTTGACATGTCGAACTCAATTTTTAAGTTACAAAGATTGTAAAAATTAAGTTGGATAATTGAACGAGTGATCAATGATTAATAGTTTGATTGATTATATAAAGATGGACTATATCATCTTTTATTTAGTTTGCCTCATTTGTTATGAAGATATATAATTAACTTTTTTTTTGTATACGTTATATTTATCGACGTTTGATCATTTTGTATTTTATGAATTTGTAAGTATCAAATAAAATAGATAAAATTTAAATATTTTATTTTATTGATCGACAAAAAAATTAAAAATTTTAAAGTAAAATGTCCACCTTAGTCGAAATTTCTAGCTACGCTCCTTTGGTAGTTGGGGTGGTTTCAGGGACATGCTCAAGTATAATTCCAAAAACACCATGTAATCGAATTGATCAATTCCAAAATTATTTGATAATACTTTCTTAGCTCAAAAACTTATTTTATTTCGTTATTCACTTGCTTGTACTCTAACTAAAGCCATTTGTGTTATATTTCTACGAATTCTATCAAGTTGAGAGGAGGCCAATTCTAGCTTGCTGGACATCTTTTTATCCCAACTTGGAGGTGTGTCTTTCTTGGCATATCTCGGCCCTCTATATGGGTTAGCCCTCCACAGAAGAAAGAGTGTGCGTCTCTTATCACCTATATGGTATGTGGTATGTGTGTTTATAAGTGTTTCCTGGTGTCGCTTCTGTTAGAATTAGTGGTTAAGATTTGATCAAAAAAATCAAAATCTCTTAAAGGAAGTGTTCGGTATTAGATTGGAATCCCACACTTTAGGCCAGAGGCCTTTTCGTAATGGTAATCACGTAGGGGTGTCGGGGGACTGGGCTATCCTACATCGGATAGCTTCGGATGTGTGTGTATTTATAAGTCTTTCTTGACCCTGACTCTGTTAGAGTCGGTGGTTAGAATTTAATCAAAAAAATTTGGTATGAGTGAAAATATGATGAATGGAACATGATGGATGAAAAATATAAATTTTCTTTGTTTGATTCGAAGGGAAAGATGGAGGAAAAAACAATCCATGCCGCCCACCAGTTTTGATCCGTCCGTATTTGAGCGCAAAATGACAACAATGCTGGGCAAGTGAGGCAAATGATTTCCATATTTTTTTATGTAAAGGTTAATTACGATTTACTCCAAAGGAACTCATGTCTCAATAGATTATTCATATTGTATTATTAAGGGTATTTTTGATATTTTATTAATAATAATATTCAATTGTTTTTTTTTCATACCAAATAAAATAATAAAAAAATTATTCCTTCCATTTTTTCATTTTTCTTACCAAACACAAGATGAAAAACTTATTTTTTTTTTCAAGAATAAAAACTTATACCTCATATTTTTCTATCCATCTTACCAAACAGACCATTAAAAATCACTGGAAGTCATCTAATTAAGTCCATGACAATAATGTCTAATAAAACTAACAAGTAAAAACCTTGTGGGTCTGAACATCACATTCTTTTTTCTCGTGCACGTAAGTTGATACCCTGGTAGTCGAAACATGTAAATCATTGAATTCTTGTATATTTCTTCAACTATGTTATGCTATTTTTTATTTCCCTAGTATTTTGTGTCTCCTATTCCATTCTCTGTCTTGCTTCCAGTGGTCCAAAACGGAGAAAGCAAAAGAATGGTAAATCTCAAAGAATAGAATCATCTTGCTTCTTGGCTAGAGTTATGACTTCTTACTTAAATTGATATAGATCATTGAAGACTATCTAAACCTTAAAATAAAAAAATGTAAGCTGTTCTTTGAGTTATCACAGTTTTTAATTGATTTCTCTCTTTAATTAATGGGTCTCTATTGTGAAAGTAGTGTTAAGTGCTACCAAACAAAGTAAAATCTACAAAATCAAACTGATAACAACTGGTCCCATCTTAAAACTGGCTAGTATGCTAAACTACTAGTCAAAATCGAGTTCAAAAAAAATAAAAAACCAGTCAAAATTACATGTTATAATCTTCTACTAGTCAAAAGTTGATTTGTAGAATTATTAGAACAAAGTAATGTGACTAGGATTTGATGTATCAATTTTGTTCGCAAGTGGTAGAAAAAAAGGGGCAAATAGACAATACCACTTGAGCCAACTATTAGAGCGTCAACTCCCGGGTTCAAATCACACGAACCCCCTCCCGACGCCAGTTTTAAATAGTGGCAAAAAAAAAAAAAAAAAAACTTAGATGATACTTAGAATAATTTTCAAGTATGAGCTTAGGGGGGAGATTAGATAAGTAGGCCAGATCAAGAGGTCAACGAAGACACGCAGAGCTCAAAGGATTAGAGCTAGAGCTCCCTCTCAGACGTGGTGACAGCGAAAATGATAAGGGAATAACTGGACAACGACAGAAATATTACATGTGGCAGAGAGTTATATTCAAGGCACAAAATCCTTGATCAGTAAAATCTTTTCCTAAGATCAAGGAAAGTTCCTTGGATAAATGGCAAAAATCTCGATGCAGATCCCTTAGAACTAGAAACAGTCCTATAAATACTATGTAACGCCCCCAAGAGAAGGGAGAACCCTAATAACGTACAATTAGTCTTGTAAATCTTTCGGATGATCAATAGAGAAAAAAAAAGCAAGAGTCTCCATTAAAGAGTAGATTAACCGAACTTTCGAGCTGGTGAATCACTATATTTTCATTGTGTCAATCCCCTAATTTCCCCCTCCAATACCCATCATTGTTCTTTTAAGTCTTGCAGCCCAGATTCTAATAATCACACACTACTCATCGCACATGCTCAGTATCACAAAGTTGCATCACATTGATATACACCATCAAAACTAAATAAAATTATTAACTGTCCACAGATGTATCAAAAATAAAATAAAGCTCAATGGGTGGAAAAATAGAATCATTAGGGTTCCATCCATAGAATTTTCTAGTCCTCAAAAGTTTTCAAGTCATATTTTCTAATTTTTATTCAAAAAACAACTCTATTATTTATTTAATTATTTATCACACTATACATTAATTGTGTTACATGTTTAGATGGGAGGATGATACCAAAATTATTCAAAAAAATTATCCAACTCGTATAACATGTAAAATGAAAATTTTCAACTTGGGATTGAGGTTCTAATTCGAGTTATATAAATAATGCTATCAAATTAATATTACAAGTAAAGAACAATAACTAATCATATCTTACCATCAACAAACTTGATTGTTTTGGTTCATATTCTCTTATTTTTATAGGGCAAATGATGATAATTTTTTCTTTCCAAAAAAGCTGTCTAAAATATCATAATTACATTTATATATCAAATAGGCGAAATATTAGAATTAGTTTTCAGAATTTTACTGAATTTTTAATTGTCTAAATTTAATTTCTTAATTATCTATTTTGTGTTAATTAAAATATTATTTTTTTAATTTTAACCATTAGAACAAACAGAGTCAAATCACGTGTTATTAATGTGATCGTCTATTTCCTGTGCCTCCGTTTGCTTTAAATTATTGAAATTAAAATTAATAATTGAGGAATTAAATTAAAATATTTGAAAATTTAAAAATTGTTTTAAAATTAAAGCTGAAATTTAAGGATCGTTTATGATATTTATCCTTTTAAATAAATATTCATACCATTTATTGTGTAATTTGGGCCTCTCACTTCGCATCTTCTGTCATATTCAGCGATGACTTACTGGTGGATCGGACGTTTCAAACCACATGGCAAGAAACAATGGAGCATCTGTGCCAGTTGACTGTTACTCCCCGCCAAGTGCACGAATCTCCTTTACTTTGAAGTATCAAATTCTTCTCCTTACATCAAAATATCAAATCCTCCCAACTTTCATCCCAATTCCTGTTTCTTCCCAACAGCAAAATACGTACTAGAAATAAGCGGAGGAAGAAGAAACCCAGAAGCACAAAGCAATGAAGACCCGAAGGCAATCCGTTTTTGTACTTGTGTTTTTCTTTTTTGTTTTCAATCTCTACGTCGGGAAAGCTCAGGTGTCAATTCCGGCTAAGTTCGATGGGTTCTGGTACGAGAACCGGTCGCCCGAGATTGATTCTATCATTATCGAAGCGTTTTTTGACCCGGTATGTCCAGATAGCAGGGACGCTTGGCCACCTCTCAAACAAGTTCTCAACTACTACGGCTCTCGCATTTCTCTAGTTGTCCACCCCTTCGCTTTACCGTCAGTACTCCTTTCTCTCGTTTCTATACTAACGCGATCATCTGTTTGGTTGCCAGGAAAGAAAACCAAGGAAATGAAGAAAAAAAATGGAAAATTCTGATTGATTCTTTTTTATTTTGTGTGATCCTGTTAGTGATTTTCTGCGGGAATTAAGGATCTTTGAGGTTTGGCGTTTTGACCTCGTTTAGAACTATGATACTTGGGTTTTCATCTGATTAGTAGTTAAACAATTAAGTCTTATTTTTTTCCGATTTTTTTTTTTTTTGACAAAAATTTTCCTAGTTTCAGCAATCACTCTGCATCTCTAATTCAACTGTTTTCGCCATGAATTTGCCCTTAATCTGATATGGGGGTGGAGGTGATAGCCCAAATTCGATTCAGCTCATAGCTTGATCATGTTGACTATATTCAACATGAAAAACCAGTGTCAGCTGAAGAACCAGATTTATTCATCTTTTATTTGAATGAGATTATGTTTCGTCATAGGCACTGTCTGCAATTCTATTTTGGTGTTCAATTGAGGAGATGAATGGATTGCATCGACTTGTTGCCTTTCTTTGACTAATTTGGATTAAGGTTTTGTTCAGTTGCTCTGAGGGATGATTTTTTTGAACGAGTGTGATGTTCTCATTTGGTAGTTAAGTTATAACATATTGAACAATCTTGCTGAAGACTGGTTGATAATCTTCCTGTTGGAAAATTGCAGGTACCATGACAATGCCTTCGTCACTTCCCGTGCTTTGCATATTATCGACAAGTTGGTGAATACTACAGCTACATATAATGTGTTGGAGTCATTCTTCAAGCACCAGGTTAGAACTCTTATGTCAAATAAAATTGATCTTGATCTGAATTTGGGGGAAAATAAAGGCATTTCCACTCGTCAATTTACCATGTGCCACATAAGAATGTTTCACCCGCGATTGAACGGGTGTACTCAGTTGGACAAATCTTTTGTAGGGGATTTATCCGCGCGTTCGGGATGTCTTCCCCCCCACAGAAGGATTTCAGCTGACCTGCGCGCGTTCGGCAGTAGCCTTTACCTCTCTTCGCCAATAGGACCCTTTCCTAAGGCAATCCCACATCGGAAGAGAGTCGTCTTCCCCCCTGCCATATAAGTGAACACTTCTTATGGAGGAGGTACTCACTTTTGTGTGTGGACGGTTCGTCAAATAGTAAGGGGTCCGGAATCGGTGTCTTGCTGACCTCTCCAGATGGGATTATTGCGGAGCAGGCCATTCGGCTGGGATTCAAGGCTTCGAATAATAAAGCTGAATATGAGGCACTCATCTCAGGACTTCGGTTAGCTGAGGCGACTGGAGTTACCAATTTGATCGTGCATTGCGATTCTATGCTGGTGGTCAATCAAGTCAATGGAGAGTTCAAAACGAGGGACCCTAGGATGAAGGCGTACCATCACCAGGCAACGACCGTGATCCAAAGATTCGCCCGGTTTGAAATCAAGCAGGTGTCCCGCGACAAGAACACACATGCCGACGCCCTGGCTTGTCTAGCCTGGGCGGTGGACTCCTCCCAGTCGCGCAGAATCACCATTGAATATCTTCCTACATCCTGCATAAACCATGCTCCCGAGGCACTAGTCATCCAGGACACACACAGGCCGCCCAGTTGGATTGATCCCTTTCTCAGGTTTCTGACAACAGGAGATCTCCCGGAGTGTAAGCTGAATATGAGGCACTCATCTCAGGACTTCGGTTAGCTGAGGCGACTGGAGTTACCAATTTGATCGTGCATTGCGATTCTATGCTGGTGGTCAATCAAGTCAATGGAGAGTTCGAAACGAGGGACCCTAGGATGAAGGCGTACCATCACCAGGCAACGACCGTGATCCAAAGATTCGCCCGGTTTGAAATCAAGCAGGTGTCCCGCGACAAGAACACACATGCCGACGCTCTGACTTGTCTAGCCTGGGCGGTGGACTCCTCCCAGTCGCGCAGAATCATCATTGAATATCTTCCTACATCCTGCATAGACCATGCTCCCGAGGCACTAGTCATCCAGGACACACACAGGCCGCCCAGTTGGATTGATCCCTTTCTCAGGTTCCTGACAACAGGAGATCTCCCGGAGTGTTCAAAGGAATCAAGAAAGATAAAACTCAAAGCTCCAAGATTTTGGGTCTCTCCGGATCAGAAACTATATCGGAGGTCTTTCTCAGGGCCTTACCTGCTATGCGTCCAGGAAGACCAAGTAGAAGACCTTCTCTATGAGGTACATGAAGGAATATGCGGGGGGCATTCTGGGGGGCAATCTATGGCACACCGCATCATGTCTCAGGGATATTGGTGGCCGCGAATGCAAAAGGATGCGCGCGCATACGTCCAAAAGTGCGACCGGTGTCAGAAGTTCTTCCCTGCAATCAGGCAACCCGCGGGGGACTTACACCCCCTGACCAGCCCTTGGCCATTCGCCCAGTGGGGGCTCGATTTGGTTAGACCCCTGCCTAAGGCTCCGGAAAATAGGAGATTCCTCATTGTGGCCACGGATTACTTCACCAAGTGGGTAGAGGCGGAGCCGTTGACTCATATCCGTGACATCGATGCCAAAAAGTTCGTCTGGGAAAACATAATCATCCGGTTTGGGATTTCCCGGGCACTGGTGTCGGATAACGGGACTCAATTTACCGGCGGGCGCTTCAAATCTTTCTGTGAGCAACTCGGGATCCGTAACTTCTACTCCACCCCTGCCTACCCTCAAGCTAACGGGCAAGCAGAGGCCTCCAACAAGACAATTATCAATGGGATCAAGAAAAGATTGGAGAAAGGCAAGGGAAAATAGGCGGAAGAACTTTTAAACATTTTGTGGGTCTACAGGACCACCCCTCGGTCCTCAACAGGGGAAACCCCCTACTCCCTAGCATACGGGATGGAGGCGATCATACCCCTCGAAGTAGGGCTCCCGACCATAAGGACCCAAGCTTTCGACGAAGGGGGAAATGACCGTCAACTGGGATTGGATCTGGACCTAGTGGAAGAAAGAAGGGAGGAAGCCGCCTTGAGGATAACTAAGTATCAAGAGAAGATCTCCCAACTATACAACAGGAGGGTCAAGACTCGAGAATTCCGAATAGGCGATCTGGTCCTCAGAAGGGTAACGGCCAACACCCAGGATCCAACAGAGGGAAAAATGGGACCTAACTGGGAAGGGCACAAAGTGATATCAATCGGGGGCGTCGGGTCCTATAGATTAGAAGACATGAGTGGAAAACTTGTAATACGACCATGGAATGTTATGAATCTAAAGAAGTATTATTTTAAAGTACTCTCTCCCTCAAGTGCTTGCCAACGACAAAGATAAAAGGCAAGGGTAAGGCCCTAGGGACAGAGTTCAAGGACTCCTGTCCCTGAAGCAAACACAGGAGCAAGCCTCCTGCAAGGGTAAGGCCCTGGGGACAGAGTTCAAGGACTCCTGTCCCCGAAGCAAACACAGGAGCAAGCCTCTTGCAAGGGTAAGGCCCTGGGGACAGAGTTCAAGGACTCTTGTCCCCGAAGCAAATACAAGAGCAAGCCTCCTGCAAGGGTAAGGCCCTGGGGACAGGGTTCAAGGACTCCTGTCCCCGAAGCAAACGCAAGAGCAAGCCACTTGATTGGGCAAGCAGCCCCAAAGCAGACACAAAAAAAAAAAAAGAGGAAGAGAGCAAAACATTATTGTACGCAGAAAAAGGAAAGAAATACTCTTTATTTCAAGAAATAGGGGCTTTGCGTCCCCAAAGGCTACAAAAAAAAATAAAGACGGGTACAATAAAAAAGGAAGAGACTTTCATCTGGCTCCAGGCATCTCCAGAACATCAGCCGAGGGCGAGTCGGCAAAGAATGATTGAGAAGCTTCTGGAACAGGCAGGACAGGTACCTCGGCAACAGGTAGACTTTGGGCATTTTGAGGATCAAGGGCATGGTCCGACGGGGCGTCCTCAGACAGATCCACTATCACCGGCTCGGGCGGATCCACCGAGACTTGCACTGGTGTTGAAACCTCATCCTCGGCAGCGACCTCTGCTTCGGCCCGTGCCATCTCTGCCGAGGGCACATACTTGTGCATTTGGAAGAACGGGGAGTCTGAGGGGATTCCAGCAGACTGGAGCGCCTCGTCCCACCCTTTCTTGAAGAACTCCTTGCTGTTTTCTTCAAGAACAGGGAGCACGTCATCGGCGAACTCTTCCCGCAGTTGCTCCTCCGATTTTCTGTTCAGCTCCTCGGCCCTGATCCTGTCCAGCTCCTGGGTAAGGGCCAGACAGCTTTCCTCTGAGCCTACGGCCCTCTCCTCCGTAGCAGAAAGCCGCTGCGTTTGCTCGGTAATCCTCCTCTCAGCATCGGCAAGGGCAGCACTTAGTTTTTCAGCGCCAACCTTGGCCGATTCGGCGTCCTTGAGGAGTTGCTCGATTTGAGCAGCCTGCCCCGCCAGGGTAGAATCCCTGGCAGCTACATCTTCCATTGCCCGGGCGAGGGCCGCTTCCGCCTCCTCCTTCTGATCCTGGGCCCTCTGGAGGTCCATCCTAGACCCGTGGTACCGAGCAGCAATGATGGAGATTTGCTGGGTAGCCTGCAAAGGAAGGAAAAAGTGTTAATCACAAAAATGGAAAGCAAGAGTGAAGGAACCAAAGCAAAAATAAACTCACCACCAGGGAATTCTGGATGATGGAGCGGAACAACACGTTGGTTGATCGCCCCCTATGAGCCGCAATGTCAGCCTCAAAATGCAGTGTCTCACTCACTGCATGGGCGACATGAGGATCCAGCAGAATGGAATCGTCGACCCTGATCACTCGGTTCATGTGATCAGTGGCTCGGGGATTCCACTCCGCGGCCTCCACTGTAGGCGGAAGGGGAGGAGGAGTCTGCTGCTGTTGTTGTTGCTGTTGTCGGGGCTGTTGCTGTTGCTGCTGTTGTGGAGGAGCAGGGGGTAATCCACGGCCCCTCCCGCTTTGCTGCTGAGCGGGAGGTGCCCTGGGTCCTCGGCTAAGGCCATCATGCCGATGTTTGACCCTTCTCTCCTCTTCCACCTGAGGATCCCTCGAAGATGGGGTGGAACTGGTCCCCGCAGAAGGGGTGCCGCCGGTCGTTCCTCGACCTCTCCCGGCTGCGAGGGCTTGCCTCTGCCTAAGGAACCCCAAATCGATGCGAGGGTGTGTGGACATCGCTGCCTCGAGAGCGTCTTCGGCGTCTAAGGATTGAAGAATTTGGAAGTCTGGCCACAAGTCTCCTCCCGAAGTCCCCACCTCGGCGTCTGAAGGAACAGCGTCCTCTCTGACCCCGAGCTCTTCAGCAACTCCCTCGACCTCTGCCTCTGAAGCCCGATCCGGGTCTTCCTCCAAATTTTCCTCAACCTCTAGCCTCGCCGCCTGATCGAAGAGTTCAGACCACTGCGAAGGCTCAAAAGGCTGCGGAAGCTGTGAAAATTTCTTATACCCGGGGGTATAATTCAGCAGGATGTGAGCAGCACGGCCAAACCCGTTGTCACCCGTGAATCTCCAAACCGTGATTAGGTCGGCAAAGTTCACCAGCGACCGAGGGGGAGGAGCTGTTTCCCGAGCAGGAATATCTGCACAAACAAAAAAGTTGTCATGAACATGGGAAGTCCGGAGAAAGAAATAAGAAACCCAAAGGAACCGACGTACTTGTCGTTCTCCATTCCAGAGGGCATAACAAGTCATTGTACTCGGGACCAACACCTCTCTGCCAAGATCCCTTGAAGATTAGGATATCGTCCTTGTACCCCTTGTCCGAGTCAGGAAGATGGGTTACAAGGTACATGGAGGGGTCCCTGGCTTTGAGGTAGAAGTGTTGGTGAGGCATGACATGACTCTAAGGAGGGAATAACAGAAAAGGAGATCGTTGAGCCCAATATTTACCCCGAGGCGCCTATTGAACTCTAAGACCCCCATGATTATTCGGAAGACGTTAAGGCAGCATTGCCCAGGGAAGAGGCAAAAATGAGAGAGGAACTGAAGAAGCAGGGGGGATAAAGGAAACCTAATTTCACCCTCTATGATGGCCTTGGTATAGAAGGGCATGGCATCCTCGGCCCCGAGGGTAGATGAGTGCACCACTGGGTCAAAATCCTCTACGTCTACGCACGGAGGAATGCCGTACTTGGCCCTAAACCTATTGATCTGCTCATCGCCTTTTACCTTATATTTCCCTGACCCCGAAGGACCAGCCTGAGGATTCTCGGGAGCAGGGCGACGACGAGGCATCTCTAAAAAAAAGAAAGAAGAGGGTATTTGTTCTTGAAAATCCCTGAGGAAGTTTCCCGAGGGTTTAAATCGCTATGTATCGACCGGATGACACCTCCAGTCAATCGGAAAACAAAAGGCTAGGAGGAAGAAAAGAAAGAGGATTCTGAAACTCACCCGAACGTCAAAATGGAGTTTTTTCTGGAAAAACCTTAAAACAACTCCCTCCAGAAAGTTCAGGAATCAACAATGGGTCTGCTGGCTTTGAGATTTTGAGAGAATGGGCAGTCGACGATGGCAGAAGAAACAAAACTCCGGCGAAGATTCAAGAAGACGTACTCTGGAGAAAGTTTGAAATGGAAAAACGAAGGAAACCGGAGAGGAACCCCCTTTATATAGGGGCAATTTTCATCATTGAGCGCGAAAATCGAAACGGCGCATTTAATGCGCACGACATCCCAAGCCGGGGAAAGCGGCTTGAGGCCATGATGAAGGACGGGTGGTAGTTGGGAAACCCTTCGTCTCCTTACAACGCGTGTCCTCGGTGTCAGAAGATCGAAGGCTGGGGGGCAGTTGATGGGACTTTTCTGAAATACCCTATGATGAAGACACGTGTCCTCGGTTCCACTAAAGCACTGTTGCTAAGATCAAGCACCATCGGCGCACGAATGTCCTCGCCCCCGAGGTACCGTCATATAGGATCATACATCCAGTATATTTTACAACCGACACATGTTCTCGGTCAGATATGTACCTCGGTCGGCAACCTCCCTCGGTCCCCGAGATGAGCCTTTCCTCGGTGCCGAGAGATACCCTCCTGGACACTTCCTCTACTCCAGGATAAGCTATTGACGTGCGGGTCATTAGCCTAGGCTAGCCTAGGATATTCATCATGACCTCGTCTTACACAAGTAATGTCAGAACGTACTGGAATACAGAGGTAACAGCCGATAGGGGATGGACGCGTGACATATGATATCACATCAGAGACAGACAAACCGCATGCCGTTGCTGACACGCGACTTGGGAAAGCAAACAATTAATTGTACCATTCCCTTGATGAGACCGCATTCAATGCGGTAAGGCTCGGAAATAAAAGGCAATAAATGCTCCTGTTACAGAGCATTTATTGCATCCTCCCCGAGAGGAGCACATTGTACCGTCGGCATCCCGACGACCCAGTATTGATTGCTCGGGACCCCGAGCAGTTAATTAGAGAAGACATTCCTCATCAGAATCAAATGTACACGCTACCTGTGCCTAATGATCACCTACTGACCGCACTGACAGCAATCATGAGCTTTTAAGGTATAAATACTCCTTGCAAAAGGCAGAGCGGGTATGCAACAACAAACTCTCTACTACAATACACACTACACACCCAGTGTTTTCTCCTTCCTCTCTCTCTCTCTCAAAGACTGACTAGATCGTCGGAGGGGATACGCCGGAAAACACTCCGGCGCCCTTCTAACTTGTTCTTCTTTGTTCCAGGAATCTCTTTCAGCCTTACAGGATCGTTCTTCCTTTCCCAGGATCTCCCGTTGCCGTTCCAGGTTACTACCTTACCTTGCAGGCTGTTCCAAGCAACGTGCCTGGTCACTCGACCGGCCCACCCGAAGTTCACCAAGGGAGAGATCTGTTCTCGTTCTTTATATTGTGCAAGATCTTGCACGCACATCTTTATAGCTAGAATCCAGTTTTGGAAGTCTGACCAAGGTTACAGGAGATGTACATGGTGGTGGTGGTGGGGTTTGGGTTTTAGAGGTTGAGTGGTGGTTGTAAAGAGGAAAGGGGGAGAGGAAGAAGGCAATCAAATTGTTTGAATTACGACACAACTACCTCCCTTTCTGAAACCTGGCAGCACTACTGATTGCTGAACCCATTTATGTAGTAGCATCAGTAGCAAAGCTCTAGTTGCACCACAAACTATTGATAGTGACTCCTGATCTAATGCCAGTTGAAAATAGTGCACTCTTTTAGGGGTGAACTATGAGAAATATACTTGCCCCATTAGCATGCATATAGTAGAGCAACCAGCCCCCTTCAACAGCTCTCATAATGTGTTCTACGCTGTTGAAAGTTAGGTCCACATGAGGTGTGGGATAAAAGGACAGTGAGGATAGCACTCCCCTTATTCTTTTCCTAAAGGAGAAGAACTTCATTTCTGAGACATTGAAAACACATTATTATTTTCATGGTTGATATGTTTAGTGAAATTTCATGTGCTGTGCTGTCTAAATTTGGTGAGTTATTTAACAGGAGGACTTCTACAACCAACCGACCTTCAATATGTCCAGGTCAACTATTGTAGATAACATTGTGAAGTTTGTGACAGAAGTTGTTGGAAACTCATACTATTCTGCAGTGAAATCTGGCTTTGATGACACTAATACAAATCAGGCGACGAGGATTTCCTTCAAGGTGAGCTTGAATTTACTGAATGTTACTCCACTGACCATTGTTATTGTTCACATACCAACTCCTGTGTGTTGTGCAGTATGGTTGCTCGAGAGGGGTGTTTGGGACGCCTATTTTCTTTGTAAATGGATTTGTATTACCCGGTGCTGGCGCGGCAATAGACTATAATACATGGAGAAGCATCATTGACCCATTGGTCAGCCAGTAGAAGGAGAAACCTACACATTTCCTATAGCGAGGATTTTATCTATTGTCTGTCTGTTCTCTCTCCCCCCTCCCCAAACATATTTGAACTTAATAAATTTAACATAAGTGCCTCTTAAAGATTGAATTATGCCCTTCTTACGTTTTTCATTTTTTTTTTTATTATTGGGTAAGTCTTACATTTTTCATCTTATTCACCACAAAAAAGAAACATTTTCCATTTTCTGAATTCCCTTCAAAGAGAATGGAGCTATTGGATTGAAATCAGGCCTATGCTAATCCATCCAAATTGGGATGGGACAACTTTAAACTTCGGAAAAAAGGGTAATTATACTCTGCTCACTCCAAGTTTATACTAAATTTGTAAGTGGTCCCTGACCTTTTACCTCTATAAATAAAAAAAACTTGCAAATAATCCCATGTCATTTGGGAGTAAATTCTAGAATAACAGAGGTAGTCAAGCAGATTTTTTTTTAATCCAAATCATAACAGAAGTATAATAAGATTCGCTTCATCGCTCCAATCATGCAATTTCGACTGCTTTTCATTCATAATTTCAAATTTTCAAATCATGAAAACTATATTAGGGAGAAAAAGTACTTGTCTATAAATTGTCGCACTGCTAAATTGTAAACAATATTTGTAACGTCAGAGGAAATAGATAGGTCAACTAACATTCCACCCATGTTCATGAGCTGACCAATAGATTCTCAATAAATCACCCAACACAAAAGAATCATGCAACCATAAAATAAAACATCAAGAAGCGAAAAATAGAACAAAGATCATTAAAAAAAGGTAATACAACACAAAAGAAATGAGATCAAATGATGTGGTGTTTTGAAGGTAACGAAACAAATTTTACGGACTGAAATTTTGAGGAATAAATTGAAATGTAAAACCCGCGTGATAAATTTTATTTCATTGAAATTTAAGAAGATCTTTAAAATCTTATCAAAGTATAATCGATTTGTGGGAGATCGAAGACGGTGCACTTCAAGATAGGAAAGTTTCAGCAATGGACATGGCAACACTGTCTGTGCCACCACCAACATCCACTAGCGAAGGTTTTGGAACCAATGACTCAAGAAATGCCATGGTTTTGCCAAAGTTGGATCTAGTTGATAAAGCACAAATGCTCTTTGCATTTAAAGGCTCATCCTTTAAGAGTAGACTAGAACAGGGTTTCAGTAAATACCCATCTTCTTGTTCATTGTCGCTTACTTAATTAAAGATATCAATCTTGCAAAATGAAATTAAAACACTAAGAAAGGCTTAATGTATTGTTCCTAATTTGCAATCGAAAGAAAAGTAACAAGAAAATAGCTCTAAAATTTATTATTTACAATTGTAGCAATCCAGAGTTGTGTATACTAAAAACAGGAAAAAAAAATGGTTCTAATTTTTATTATTTTTTTGGATAAAAATCATAGTTGGTCCATGAACTTTACCTTTAGTTTCAATTTGATCTATGAAATTTTAATTGTCCCAATTTAATCCCTCAACTATTAATATTGTCTCAATAAAGTTTTTCTGTCTATTTCTACAATTAGTTCAATGCTGAAATAGATCAGATTGAGCTAGTCTTCAGTTGATTTAATGATAAAAATTGTTGAAATGACTTAATTAAGATAAAATTAATAGTTGAAGAACTAAATTGAGATAATTCAAAAATTAAGGGACCAAATTAAAACAGAAGACAAAATTGAGGGACCAATTACCATTTTACACTATTTTCTTTGGGTACAAGTTTGAATTGTCGTAGGTTTGGAAAGCCCGGCCCGATGAAAGAGAGTTCGTAACTTTCGGACCAAGTAACCAGGCCCGATGAAAGAGAGTTCAAAACATTTGGCCCAAATAAAATTGAGTCACACTAACCGGTCCGGTCCATTACTGGAAAGTGATATAAATATTTGGGACTTCAGAGTGAGGCGGTTAGGGCGTGAACGAAGAAACGAAGCCGAAGAAGAGGGCTCTTCCTTCGTGGAGCATACTATCTTATCCTTTATTCGAAGAAGGTACGAAAAATTACCTATTCAGATCCATTGAGAACTTATTTTTGCTATCTGTAGTCTATCGAACGATTAATGCTCAACAAAGGAAACCACCAAGGAAAACCTAGTTTTTTCTGAATCTCGGTGGTTAAATTGAAACCCGAGGTTCTTGAGACTTATTTTGCGATTTCATAAGATGTTTTTGGTGTTGATGCTTTTGTTTTTTGCTTTTTTGTTGTGGTATAGTTTTGATTTCGTTTTTTCGTTTGATATGTTCTCTCGTTTGCTTTTGTGAATTTATGGATGTTCGTTTGCAGAAAATGGATCGGTACCAGAGGGTTGAGAAGCCTAGGGTGGAGACTCCGATTGACGAGAATGAGATTCGGATTACGAGTCAGGGGAGGATGCGAAGCTATATCACTTATGCCATGGGTCTGCTTCAGGTATTTGTTCAATTAACCTTATTTAGTCGTTGTTTTATCTGGAACTCCTTCTTCTTCTTCTTCTTCTTTTTCTTCTGTGGTAAAATCTTCATTGATGACTTGCTGTCGTTTATCTGGATATGAACTCAATATTATGAAATCTTGTGCAAGATAGATTGGATTTCCTTTCCGGTGATGGGCTGAATGATTGCTTATATATGAGGCAGTCGGTGTGCAATGTGGGCCTGTAATTGCTTTCCAGTTACTGACTTTATTCTTTCAGTGGCTGGCTAATATGATGAGCCATCAGAATCAATGACAGATGAACCATAAATCAGATTTTATTTTACTAATTTGCGAGTGTGCATACATGGATATCTTTACAATTGAATTGTGAGAAATTGATCCAATCGAGCAATACTCTTAGTTTTTCAATCGGCAATTGCTATATATATGCTATTAATTTGTGTGAGTATATACATAACTATTGATGCAATTAAATTTTGAGAAATCGTTCTACCCATACCAGACAGTTTTTCTTACTGTTAGAGGCTATAGTCTTGGTAGTTTTATTGACACCTATTTATCTACGTATGTATTACGTGTAGGATTTTGAGTGATATGTAAAACAAAGAAAAAATAGAATCGAGGAAGAAAACCCGCTTCGAGGGGGGCGAAAACCTCCAATGGCTCAATTTGAGAAGAACCTATGTCCAAAACTTTCACAATAAAGTTCAATACAATATTCAACATCCCTATTTCATTGATAGGAAGACCTTTAAATACAGTAAAATAAAACTACCTTAATAACTAACTTAACTCATTACTCCTATTATCTTAGTAACCACTTAAGAAACTACCCACAAAATATTCTATGACTAACTCACTTACTAAAATAACTCTCTAATAACTACCTCAAATACTACATAAATATATATTAAAAATGTGCACATAACAGTATGGTATAAAATATATTTGATTATTGGCCGAAGTATGATGCTAGTGGCTGGTCCGGTAGATAAGAACTCAGATTTCATCCCTCAATGCTTATATTCGAGTCTCTATAGTTACGAAAATTTGGTGAGGCTAAACGTACTCTTCAACTCTCATAATATGTGGTGAGACCTTAGTTTCGGCTCCGATGTAAGTGTGGTGGAGTTAGAGATAGTTGTGAGATGCTAAGCCTTGGCGGATATGTGGGGTGACCTATTTGTATATTTGTTTTTTGTACAAAAAAGAAGTATGATGCGCAGAAGAATAAGAATTGTAAATGTAATAATCTGATACCTTCATTTTTTCTAATTTGCCTTTCGTTAATACTTTGTAGGAAAAAGGTTCTCCAGAAATTGTGTTCAAGGCAATGGGTAGAGCTATCAACAAAACTGTAACAATTGTGGAGTTAATTAAGGTTTATGCGTCCCAGTGCTTATGTACTCGTTTCATTTGTAACATACTATTGGGCTTGTTTACTGATGGAATTGATGATTGTGCATCATACTTTATTGTAGAGGAGAATTATTGGTCTTCATCAAATTACCTCAATCAGATCCACCGACATAACTGATACATGGGAGCCCCTGGAGGAAGGCCTTCTCCCGTAAGAGCTCTTAGCACCTAATTTTGGTCAAGAAAATATATGCATCTTCAAAGCTTAATGATAGTTATTGGCCTCTGCATTGGAGATCGCCTATTGTGACATTCTTTTTCATTGATATGGCTTTTCATTAGTATTGGTGTCGTTATTGTAGCTTGGAAACCACTAGGCATGTTTCGATGATCACCATAATTCTATCAATGAAGGAGCTGGATACATCATCTGTTGGGTGAGTTGGGTTTAGTCACATTTCATTTTCCTATGTAAAATTTTTATGACTAAGCTTTCTAGCGGTAGTAGTGTATCTGTTAATAGGCTCTTAAATAGTGTGATTGCTTGCTAAAAACTAGAAAATGATCTAAATGATATGATTTCTTCCCAATATGTGTCCTACCACTGTGAGCAATGGCTTCATCATTTTAATTCATTACTAAATAGCTTGGCATTTTGTTAATGTTGACAAATGGAAGATAAAAAATGTTCGATATCTTGACATTTGTCTATGTGTGGGTTCCTTGCTTTTTAATCTTGTCTCAAAATATTGAATTTTAGGATCCCTAGAAATTGTGAAAAGAGGTAAGTAATTTGTATGAGTAATAGATTTGGAATTCTAATGATAAGAAATGTTTGGCATAACCTTGAATCTGATTGAAAGATATAACCACTTAACAAAGCCTTGCCTCAACGTTTTTGGGGTCGACTACATGAATCCTGTTTTACCATTATGTTCTGGGCTCTACTAAGGGCTATATTTTTTGTTGAACTATAAGTTATCATATCTTACTTTATTATTTCATTTGAAGTTAATTTTAGTATTCCTCAACCCCTATATTTATCGTCAATAGGTATCATGTCACTGTTTCTCATCGGTAGCGTAGTAGTCTATATATAAATATGTGATGTAGAGGGAAGAGAAAGAAAGGGGATATTAAATCCTCAAAAGGATTATGTCAAGAAGCACAAATTTTTGTAGAGAATTCTCAAACTAATATTTAACTCTGATTAAAATAATATAGAGTACATCCTTATTTATAAATCAATTGTCCTATCATAAATGAATTACTCTACTATTAAAATTCTATCACCCTACTAATTTCAATCTGATAAATACTATCTAACTAAAATTTCAAATAATAAATAATAAAAATAACAAATAAAAATCCTAATAAATCTACAAAGTACATTTTCCTTTGGACCAAAAACTCTTAGCCTTTCACCTAGGCTTTTAGATTCGATCACGTTGGTCCAACCATCCTATGGCTATGCCTTCAATTCTTCTTCTTTGAAAGAAACTTGACTCTGGCGAGGAAGGAGGAGGGCAAAGAATATCATCTGACAAAATAGTTCGAGAAATCCATGATGAAGTCTTTTCTTGTTGACGCATAAGATTCTCAATGTTAACTCTATTTCTAGTAGATAGAGGACGAATACCACCTAATATAGGACTGTTAATCAAATCATCAAAATCAACCTCATTAACATCAAGAGGCTTCACAACTTAAATCTTGGAATTTGACTTATTAGATTCTTTAGCTTCCTTGGGAATTTCCTTTTCAATTGTTGCAACAACCTTTGTAGGGCATTGGAAAGACAAATGGCTAAACCCTTGACAATGAAAGCATCTTGTCTTGGCATTAGGGTTAGCACCCCCTTGAAAATTAGAAGTAACACTAGGATGAGTTTGTTTATTAGGGACAAAAACACTCTCTTGTGGTTTACCAAATGACTTAACTAGTTTTGTATTCACAAAATTCCTATCACTTTGAGTTGTAGACACTTGAGAAGACATCAGAGAAGCCTTTTTTTTTTCAGATTGTCTTCCATTTGATAGGTAAACTGAATTGCATCTGCCATAGTGTAAAGACAACTTGTAGCTAACCTTGAAGAAATCTTTGAATCGAGCCCTTGCGTATACATGGTGATCATTACATCCTTAATCTATGGGAACTCAGATCAGGTGGCTAAGCAGTAGAATTTTCTTGTGTAATCTCGACAGACATGTTTTCATGATTCAACTATTTGAAATGTAGATGAGCTCGTTACTTATAATTAGTAGGCACAAAATAACGAGTCATAGTAGTTTTCATATCATTCTATGATCTGTCAAGGTGAGTTTGTTGGTACTTTACCTACCAAAGCCTTGCTACACCCTTTAACTTAGATTCTATAAAAAATACCTTCCTCTCATCAGTCAAACGATACCATCTGAAAAAACTTTCAAGGTTATGCAATCAATCAAGGTATGTCTCGGAATTATTATCCCCACGAAAATCTCCAACTTCTAACTTAACTCTTGTATCAATATCAAATAATCTAGGTTCTTCTTAAACTTGAGCTTGTGGAGGAGCCTGTACAAGTACCTGTGGAGGATTGATGATTGAAGATGATGAACTATTATGGACATTTTTCTCAACTCTTTTGGCGTTTAATTCGGTGTTGGAAACCATCTTAATGGAATAATTGACTTGAAAAATTAAAGAAAAATTTGGGGCTAAATTGTAATTTCAGAAATTTTAGGGATCAAACTATAATTTTAGAAACTTTAGGGGTCAAAATGTAATTTATAAAACTTTTGTGGGGAGAAAGTGTTATTTTAAAAACCTTTTTTTTTTTGGGTAAAAATTGTAATTTTAGAAACTTTGGGAGGAATAAAGTGTACATTCGAGAATATATAGAATTTCAGATTTCGTCAGGTCGTTGATAGTTCTAAAATAGGCTAGGTTAAATCTAAGGAGCAAGTTACTTAAAGATATGAGTTGGTAAAGGGTTTTATGGGCTAGGGGTTTTTTTTTAAGCTTGCTTGATTAACAAGAGTAGTCGCTTTCTTCGGCGATAACTAATAGCAACAACAAAAATTAGAAGAGTTGAGATTATGGTTCGTAATTTTGCTCTGATACCAATTGATGGAGAGAGAGACGGTGAAAGAAAGGAGATATTGAATTCTCGCAAGGATTAAGTCAAGAAATACAAATCTCTGCATAAAATTATCAAACTAATATTCAACTCAAATAATGTAGAGTACATCCTTATTTATAGACCAAGTGTCCTATAATAAATGAATTATTCTACTACTAAAACTCTATTAACTTATCCTTATTAATTTTAATATGATAAATACTATTTAACTAAAAATTCAAATAATAAATAATAAAAATAACAAATAAAAATGCTAACAAATATATCAACTATATTCCCAGTGGACCAAAAACTCTTAGCCTTTCACCTAAGCTTCCAGATTCGGTCACAAGTTTCTTCCTTGTTTTATCTCTTTTATGTGTTACATTTACTTTTTCACGGATATATTTGTTTCTAATTCTATCTTTACTAGTTTTACCTCTTATTCATCTTAATATTTTCATTTTCACACACTCAACTTTTGAACGTGTTGTTTCTTAGTTGTCCAACGCTCTGTATTATAAAACATACCGGGTTTTATGTCTGCTCTATAGAACTTTCTTTTTTTACTTAAGGGGTATGCATCTATTATATAATACACAAGTTGTATTCCTTTACTCGTTCATCCTTCATTAATTTTATGAGTAATATCGTCCCCAATCTCACACTGACTAATAGACCTTAAATTTTTAAAGCATTCATTCTTTGGTATCTCTTAATTTTCAATTTTTATCTATTTCTCAATTTCGATTAATTTTTTGTTTTAAACTAAAGTTACATTTCATTTATTTAATTTAGTATTACTTATCCTAAACAACTATGAACTCGTTTGGTTGTCGTATTAATAAAAAAAAAAGGATTGGATTAATAATTCTGTATAGGTGCATAAAATATAAAATTGAATAGAGGATAAAAATACTTTCTATTCTATCCCGTGTTTGTTATAACATCAGATTAATATCTAGATAATAGTTATCTTGTCTACTCTTACGTTTGTTTATTCTATGAATCTCGTGGTATTAGGATCACATTGACCAAAATATCCCAAATTTAAACTAGTCTAATTTTTTTACTATTTTTTAACTTGAATTTGTACAAACAAAAGTCTATAGTAGATTCAAACAATCAATAATAAAAAAATTACCTTAGTTGATGATGAGAGGAGACGTGAATTGATGAAGAAGATTGTTGCGGGAAGGGACATGAGTTGTGTGGGTTACGGTAGTTTTGGGGATAAAATAGTAAAATAACGACATAATACTTTTAGATTGGATTACAATACCACCTCCTAGGTGGTATTAAAATTAGCTTAATAGTATCAATTGGCGGTACTAAAAATATACAGTTGATATATGTATTTGATTTAGTCCTATACATAATACCAAGTGACTTTTGGCATCCAAATATTGTATAAACTAGGATTAAAGTATTTTATCACTCTTTAGTATCCCACGAGCCCTTTGATTCTAGAGCTTCTTGTTCTATTTCTAGTTTATTTTAATTCTTTTTACTTTCATCAACTAATATAAATATTGTCACAAATATCTTGAATGTACCTTGTCGATTCATACATAATCAACATAAAAGATATGGATTGAAAGCAACACTCTAATGTAAGCCTATAGTAATTGACAATTCATTAGTCTCTATTGTCGTTATTCTCACTAAAGTCATGACATTTTCATACATTTTCTTAATCACGTCTGTTTTAATTCTTGTGATCTTCTCTATCCAAAATATATTTTTATCCACAAATAGAGGGAGGCAAGATCATTTGTACACTGGAGTGAGTCAAATGATGATATGAGCCTATTAGGTATTTGAGTTGACTGAAGTAGTTGGTATGTGGGAATTGAGTTTGGTGCCACTCGGGTGGCCAGTATTTCATTTTTTTTGTTATTGCAAAAAAGCACAAGTCAAACTAAATGCACTTGAATCACAGAGATCTGTGATCACTCATGCATTTCTATGCCATGTAGCTATCAGCCTCCACTTCCAGCTGACCAGGTGAAGGTGGCGACAGAATTTGATTATGAACGAGGTAGTGTGATATCTCATCGTTTATGCAAGTATATTTAAGTTATTATTCACAAAGCCATTCATTGTCATATGCTTTGAACGTGCAGAGGGATCACCTACTAATTTGGGTAGGGGTCGTGGTGGTAGAGGAAGGGGGAGGCCGAGAGCCATATCTGGTATGAGATCTGATTTAATTTACTTTTTAGAGTTCCTTTGGTTCTTGAAATATGTTGGTAGGATATTTCTGTTTCACTAGGTGGTACACACATGACAACTATGATCACATCGTATGGGACGAGCAGAGAGAGAGAGAGGAATAAGGGGAATAAATAAGGATGGAGTAATGCACACTGTGTGTGTGTGTTATGTTTGCTTCTTTGGTATTTATGTTGCTTTAAACTTAAACCAGCATGAAGACTAAGTTAAAATTTGAATACATTTCGTTGGCTATTACGTAATAGTGGAAATGTGGCCTAAATTTGGTTGACCAAGGTTGCAAGTGGTTCAGTTTCTGAAGTATACGAGCTTTTGGTTCTGAATGTGGTAGCATAGTTTTAATTTTTGCAAATTTAGTGATTACATTTTATTATCACAGGCAATGGCTATGCACATGCTGAATATGAGGATGGAGGTTACAATCGGGGCTATGCCAGGGGTAGAGGTCGAGGACGAGGTCGTAATTTCCGTGGCCGTGGAAGGGGAGGGTACAATGGTCCACCAGTGGATACTCAGCAAGATGCTGTAGGCTACAATCAAGAAGTGCCTTTTCGGGGCCGAGGTACAGCTTCATGTTTCCGAGTAATATTTTCTACTAAATTATGTTTGGCAATAATTTTTGGGGGCTTGTCTTTTCTTCTAATGTCACAGTAGGGGTACAATACTGCTAACTGCAACTTTGAGAATCAACTAATCTGACCCGTGTTGCTTGCTTTTTGTTTGGTGGACATTTCTGTCCTGGATTAACCAACTGGAAAGCCGATTGATATCATTTCCGGTTAGTAGATTAAGTGTGAGGTGCAAGATATAAGATGCAAGAGCTGATTAGATGACATAGGTAACTGGATCCAGCTCTTGTAACAATAATATTCATGATTGAAACCCTGATCAGTTAATACTATCACTCATGATACCTGAGGCTTTAAAGGCTGGGGTCCTAACCCTGTTTGATTGACAAGTTTTTTTTGTTTACTATTGACTTTGGATTTCATTGCTTGGAAGAAAGCAGTTGGGCATTTTGTGTAGCTTTTACTTGCCATAATAAGAACAATTTGATTTAAGAGGAAGATTCTTTCTTTAAATGAAATGAGCCAATGCAGCATCTTTGTCTTAAAAAAAAATTGTGGGAACCCGTGCTAAAGGATCTCTTAAAAAGATGGCTATTATAATTTTTAATATATATTCTTAAAATGCATGGCCCTAAAATTTTGATTCAGCAAGTGCCTTTCAGTAATAATATTCTTCAACTATTATGCAGGGCAACTGCTATAATGGCACAGCAAATTGGTGCTCTTCATTATTACATATGATGATGATAATTTTCCTTTGTTGTAGGTCGTGGCCGTGGAAGGGGAACTCGTGGGAGGGGTCGTGGCTTCAGATCCAATGGGCCAATCCTTGCTGCTGCTGGAGGGGCTTAGCTTAGCTGCTGTGTCTTGAAGCGTTGCAGAGCTTATGTTCTATAACTTCTTGTTGGATGCCTGCTCCATTTCTATGCTTTTATTTTTTCTGTCCTTACTAATATTAACTGTAGGACATAGGTCTGTAGCCATTGTAGACTAACCAATAGAAGTTTGGACTGCAGCCCTTATGTGGTGTCCTTTTTGTATTCTTTCCTTTTTATCCGTCTACCTTATTTTTTCCTTTCCTTTTGTAGAAATAGGTCTGATGTATTATCACTGTAATTTGTTTAGTGAGCAGCACATTCATTCAATTATTTGTGGTTGTAGAACATTTTCTTTCTTTTTTTTTGTTTGGGAATCTGGTAAGTGATTTTTTTTTATCCTGGCCCTTTCCCCTTTTTTTCAATTTTTTTAACAGTAATGCTATTAAAATTTGATTTACTGATATAATTTATTGATTTAATTTATTGTTATTTTTGAATACACTGTATCAAATATTAGAATTTAGTGTTAATTTAATAATTTTTATGAAATTATATTATTATTTTAGTAAATTAGATTAAATTTTTAACTACAAATAATATATATATATATATATTTTTAAAGGTGGTTGGGTATTGAATCAGTCCGCTTCGTGCCATAGAAAGAAGCATACATGTGAGTTTCGTTGGTCGTGATTGTAGTATCTTATATATCAAGGCTGCCGTACTTGATTTGATGTTTTATCGTATGGGTGAGGATTAGGATTTTTATTTGTTAATGTTTTTGTTCATTAATAGATAAAGATATCACGTATATATGTATTATTGTTAATATATAAACCCATTTACATTTTATTACTCATATATTAACCATTTAACATATTTTAATATGAGTAATGCTATTTAAATTTAAAAATTTGTCTTAATTTGTTAACTCAGTTCACTGTAATTTTTAGATTGATTCTTAATCTTATTAAATATTAAAATTTAGTATTAATCTAATAATTTTTATTAAATTATATCATTATGTTAAAAAATTAAATCAAAATTTAAAATTTAAATAACATTACTCATTTTAATATTTACCCCTCTTCTCGATTTCTCTCATTGGTGGGACCCATACTATGATCGAGGTTCCCACCCTTGTTGACTAAAATGCAGTGCACACCACGAAATGAGCAGAATAGCAGCCGCAGTATCAAGTGGCGGCTCTGACTCTTTTCAATTGTAACAGCATTTTAAAAAAATGACTAAAACATATATTTAGTTATTGAAAGATACAAAAATACGTTTCAATAGAAAATATTTAAATTAGGTAAAATATATTTTTGTTAAACTGTAATATCATGTATAAATAATTTTTAATAAATTCTCTCTCCGCTTGTCATTTTTTATCTCACTTTATTCACTCTATTTTTTTTTTCTCTCTCTTTTTATTAGTCCTAACAAAAGTATAAGATATAAAAAATAATATTTAAAAGAAATAGTTAATATATAAAAAATTTGTTAAAATATGTATTAAAATAAAAGAAAGTGCATTTTTAAATAACTAAAATACCAAAACTTGGAGACGCTCTAATAGCGTATGCGCTGCTGTCATCAATTGCCCACCTCAATTCTGAATGTCACATGCTTCTGTCGTATAGATATATATAGAGCAAGAGAGCAAGCAAGAGCCGAAAACTAAAGAGCAAGCAAGAGCCGGCTATGGAGATCAAGGAGGACATTGTTATAGTGGGCGCCGGAATAGCGGGTCTCACTACATCTTTAGGACTTTGGAGGTATAGGGACAGTACTATGTCTCTATGATATTGTGATGGCCTTTTTACGAGTACTGAAAGTGTTCGTTCTTAATTTTCAATTCCATGTAGGTTGGGACTTCGATGCTTGGTTTTGGAGTCATCGGATAGTCTAAGAACAACTGGATTTGCTCTTACTCTATGGACCAATGCTTGGAGGGCTTTGGATGCTGTAGGAATTGCTGATTCTCTTAGACCACACTCTCTGCAAATACGCGGGTAAGGCAAAAAAATTGATCTGCTTATATTGCCTAGGTAGCCAATACTTTCTACCTGTATTTACTGCTTAAAAGGTAACACTCCCCCTCTCCTATGAATTTGGTTGAGCATTGATATGGGGAAAATTACCTCTTAGTCTGATTTTTGTAAAATTTGAGGATCGATCTGTTGAAGATTTATGTTACTGCTGACTGTTGGTGCAGGTTTCGTGTTGCTTCTACTGAATCAGGGCTTCCAACTTCGGAGCTATTGCTTGAGACAAACGGGAAACAGTGAGTGGAAATTTTCATGTGTAACCTTTCATAGAATTGCTTAGTTTAGGTACAATTTGGGACCATACAAATGGGCCGGACAAAAAACATTCTTTTGCATACTGTTGCAAATCATATGTGATAAGTGCTAGAAGTGCGATATTTGTAAGAAAAAAAAAGCATTCACCTGTTGGACTTCTAATAGTTTATGTAGATAATAGTCATACATACTACGACAAATAATTCCCTAATTTATTTTGGTCTTTTAGAAGGCCTTTAAAAAATTGGGGGTGAGAACTTGCATTTGATCTTCTAGATTACTAATTTCGTAAGCTATTTGAGATGACAAGTTACATATACCTTTTGAATGCATAGAATAGGTACATTATTGATAAAATTGACAATTTGTTCCAGAATTATTCTTGATTATTTATGTGAATTTTGTGTTTTTTTAGAATTGTTCTGATTTCTGAATGGTTGCTGAATTGTGAATTTCTTTTTTTTTTGGTACGATGGTAAAGATAAACAAAAACACTAAGCTTTCCTAACAAAGCTGATGTCAGCTAGATCAGCATCAATCAATCAAGTGATTTCCTCTGGGGGAGCTTCAAGCTTGAAAAACTTTTCAGTTTGAATTTTTCCTAATCACATGCATGCATGTGATGCCTTAACAATGTGTTAAAGTAGTCAAATGTATTTAAGTCACAATTAACTGGGTAAAGTGCTATTGGACCAAAACATAAAGAGGATAAAATGAAGTTTATCCAACAATTAGTGCCGTAGGGTACCATCTATTTTCCTTCTAAAACATGCTATACGGTCATCTGACAATCAGTTGCGACATGATGATGCAGTGGAGATTATGAAAGTCGTTGTGTGAGAAGGAAAGACCTGCTAGAAGTCTTGGAAAAGGAACTGCCCCAAGGCACCATCAGGTATTCTTCCAAGGTGGTTTCTATTGAAGAGTCAGGACACTTCAAACTGATCCACCTTGCAGATGGCTCCATCATTAGAACTAAGGTAACCGTTGCACCTTGCAAATAGGTCTATTTTAGTTTCCTGTTGATTTATAAGGCAACTCTTTTATTTGGTGTTTGTCAATTAACAATGGTCTCCACAACTTATGAACTCTAATATGTTCGTTATGTCTATTGACTACCTTCCTTCTGCTTCCCATTTAAGGTGTTAATCGGGTGTGATGGAGTTAATTCACTGGTGGCAAAATGGTTGGGTCTTCATAAACCAGTTAATGTCAGGAGGTCAGCAATAAGGGGACTTGTGGATTTCCCAGATGGCCATGGATTCGAGCCTAAGTTCTATGTGTTTTTTGGAGGTGGTGTCCGCTATGGTTTTCTTCCAGTCAGCGAGAAGAGCTTGTATTGGTTTTGCACTTTTAGTTCGTCTGTTGTCCAATGTAAGCCCATATGCAATCCTCAGATCCCCTTGCCTAGCCTGTATCTTCACGCATGTGTTCTCATGTTGCATCATAAATCATAACTGGTGGATCAACTTCCCTTGATATGTTCTAGCAAGTAGCAATATATATGAATACGTAATGTGATTATCTTACCGAAAGTGAAGCCAGTGGAAGTTTATGACATCAAATACAAAATACAGCATTTATAATTCACTTTTCAATGTTCCGCGTGGTTTCAATTTTGATGTATTAAAGTTGGGATCTAAGTTGTGTGCTCTGGTCAATCACAGATGGTGAAGGTATGGAAGAAAGTCCATTGAAGATGAAGCAATTTGTATTGAGCAGGATTGGCAATGTACCCAAAGAAGCGTTTGGTGTCGTGGAAAGAACTGAGCTGGAGTATATCTCCTGTGCTCCATTGAAGATGAGACCTCCATGGAATGTCTTATTGGGTAATATCGCTAAACACAATGTTTGTGTAGCTGGTGACGCGCTCCACCCCATGACCCCGGACCTTGGTCAAGGGGGCTGCTCTGCATTGGAGGACAGTGTCATTTTAGCTAGGTGTCTTGCAGAAACTTTCTCCACAAAGCCAAGAGGAGAAATCAGAGATGAAGAAAATGAAGAAGAAGAATATGAAAGGATCAACAAGGGTTTGATGAAGTACATGAAAGAGAGGAGATGGAGAAGTTTTAGTCTTATTAGTACTGCATACGTGGTGGGTTTCATTCAAGAGAGTGCTGGAATGGTGATGAAGTTCTTGAGGGAGAAATTGTTTTCTAAATACACGGCTGGGACTATGCTGAGGATGGCTGACTTTGACTGTGGAAAACTCAACTTTGCTTGAAGCAATTGAGATTCGGTTGCAATAGTTGTACGTCTTGGGATGTGAAATATTTATGTTGCCATCTTTATGGAAGATATGTTGTGTAAAAGTTAACATAGATCCGAGTTGTATGAGTTTTATTATGTTTTCAAAAATTTATTTTGGTAGCACATTTTATTTTACTTTTTAATCGATAAAAATGTTTGACATTTTAAATTTTACTTCATTTTATTATTTTTAAGATTAATGGCAACAACTACATCAAACTAACATTTATGCTTCTCAGTCAATTTTTTCATAACAAATCACTATATGAAAAAAGTGATTATTCAAATATTCTTCAACTAAATTAAAATGGGACTATTGAAATTCATATTAACACTCAATTCATCTGATTAACATTCAATAAAAATTTAATTTATTAAATCAACACCAAAGTAATATGAAAAATTATTGAATGAACATTTAGTTCATTAAATCAATACTAAATTAACATTCAACTCAACAAATTAACATTCAATTTCATCTAATAGAAATTTAATTCATCAAATTTAATATTCAAATTCAACTATTTAACATTAAATTTGTCAAATTAGCATTCAATTTTATATAATTAATATTCAATCTATCAAATTAACACAAAATTAACATTCAATTCATCAAATTAATACAAAATTAATATTTTATTCATAAAATTCACATTCAATTTCATCCAATAAATATTCAATTTTTCAAATTAACACTAAATTAACGTTCAATTCATGCGATTTATATTCAAATTCTTTTTCATCAAGTTAACATCCAAAATTATCTAATCAAAAATTAATTTATCAAATCAACATCAAAGGAATATAGAAATTCATCGAATAAAATTTGATTCATCAAATCAATACAAAACTAACATTCAATTCAACAAATTAACATTTTATTTCATCTAATAAAAATTTAATTCATCAAATTAACATTTAAATTCGTCTATTTCATATTAACTTTATCAAATTAATATTTAATTCAACAATTAATACCAAATTAATATTCAATTCATCAAATGGAGGATTACCGTCACATTTTTCCTCACCACTATTAGAAGAAGAACTAGTGAGAAAAAAAAATACTTAGAAACCAAACAAATGATATGTACGGATAAAGGGAGGGGAAGAAGGCAAAAAGAAGTGATTTGGGCGGGAAAGACGGAAAAGGGAATGGAGAGATAAGATTATTGTGGACTACATATGTCTAAAATAAATAAATAACTGGATATTAGTACAATTTGAAAATAAATAATTGTCACAAAGAAATGAAAATAATGATTTGAATATACATAATTTATGTAAAAAACTTAAGCATAAACAATCATATTAAATTTAAGCAACTCCAATGTAGAGTCGTAATGTAATTAAAATAACAATTTAGGTTCGATTGTATTGATTGACTTGGAGCATGATCGATCATGATCATGATTTAGGGCATGATTTGAGTGAATATTTGGTCGGTCGTGATTTGGATTTTTTCCTTTAGTTCTTCCCTATGGTTTGAGTTCTTCGAATGCGAAAAAATGATTGAATTAATTCAGCAATAAAGAGTAGAAGGTAGAGTTTGATTCCAATCAATTGATTTATGTGCAAGTTTGGGTTGAGTTTGTTTGAAATAGAAGCCACCTCAATACTTATAATCGTCCTAATTTTTTAATTTGTTAAGGTTAATAGTTTTAATTTTGAATTTTTGGATGAACATAAAAATTTTTATGGTTAGAGGATAAAAGTGTAATTAAGCATTGTTGAATTAAAAGGGTAAACTCACAAAAATTATACTTGAAGGGTAAAAGTGTAATTAACAAGTGTTAAATTACAACCGGTCGCCACTAGTTACGATCAATCCTAATATCTTGGGCCAAACTCGCAAAAAAATAATTAGTCATTGTTATATTATGACCGATCGCCACTAGTACAATCGGTCCTAATATCTTGAAAAAACATCATACTTAGAGAGGATAAAAGTATAAATAATAGGATAAAAGTGTTATTTACTCATTTGCTACAGGGTTAATTATTTGTTATGAATTAATCTAATTTACAATGATTAAATTAATCATGTTAACTACAATGATTAAGAATGATTAGATTAAAATTTTAGGGGATAAAATAAAAAAAATTGATAGTTAGAGGATAAAAGTATAATTAACAAATAATGTCAACCGACGTAAGCACTAGCAACCCATCCTAATTTAAAGGGTTAATATTATATTTTTATCCTTTAATTATCACAAAACTCCTTCAGTGTAGTCCAAAAAAATTTATTATTTTTAAATAGTCCCATTTTTAAGGACCAAATCAATTAAATTTTTATGGGACGAAATTATAATTATTAACATTTAAAAATGTTGTAATTAACTATTGTTGAATGTTGTAATATTTATATATTTATGGTTGGTCCTAATGTTTTGGGTTTTTTTTGACCGAAACTAAAAATTGATAAAAGTTAGAGGATAAAAGTGTTATTAACAAAAAAATAAATAAAATAGGACCCAACCGTATTGCTTTTTTTTTTTTTTTGAACAAAGAAACACAGAGAATATCATTACGTAGAAACGTTCTGATTACAATCATTAGATAAGAAAGCCTGAAGCTCGGTATCAGTAGAAGGACAACCCACCCAACTCAACAGAAGTGAGTTAGATAATGTCATAGCTGCGACCAATGAACTGTTCTATTCAAAGCCTTGGCTTGTATAAAAATCTTAAATTAAGTACCTTAGAATAATGCTTAATGTCACTGATAAAAGCATTAACTTCCCATGGAGTGGTGTCTTCGGAGGAGCTTAGTTTGATCGTCTCCAAGTTATCACTTACTACAGTAGCATCCCTTAACTCAGAAGAAGAAGCTAAAAGACAGGCTTGTCTGATAGCAGCTGCCTCAACGGAGAAACTGGACCCAGCCGAGACCCTTTTAGCAATGTCATCCACAATCAGCTCACGTGAGTCATGGAGAATCACCCCTATAGCAGCAGCACCATGCTTGAAAGCACCATCACAACGCAGAGTAGGAGCAAGATTATGGCCAGGAGGATGTCAAGGGGGCAGCTCGGCATTGGAGGACAGTGTCATTTTAGCTAGGTGTCTTGCAGAAACTTTCTCCACAAAGCTAAGAGGAGAAATCAAAGAGGAAGAATATGAAGAGAAGAATATGAAAGGATCAACAAGGGTTTGATGAAGTACATGAGAGAGAGGAGATGGAGAAGTTTTAGTCTTATTAGTACTGCTTATGTGGTGGGTTTCATTCAAGAGAGTAATGGAATGGTGATGAAGTTCTTGAGGGAGAAATTGTTTTCTAAATACAAGGCTTGGATTATGCTGAGCTTGACTGTGGAAAACTCATCATTTCTGTAAGCAAGTAGGATTCGGTTGCAATAGTAGACTTGGGATGGGGAATATTTATGTTGCCATCTTTAAGGAAGATATGTTGTGTAAAGGTTACATAGATCTGAGTTGTATGAGTTCCATTATATGAGCTGCAACTATATATCAAACTAATATCTACGATTCTTAGTCAATTTTAATATACAAATTTTTTTCATTATAATTCACCATACGAGAACAGTGAACCCTATTATTCAAATAATCACCATAGACATTCAACATTACTATACTCACTAAAGGGGAGTGATTGAATTGGTTGATCTCATTAACTTTCACTAATTATCTAGAAACTAAGCTTGTAAGGTTCCATTGACTTTTACTCATCTCTCCAATAACTTACTAGCGTTCCACGAGATATGGCTAATAAGTTAACTATGATTGTCTTGTGAAAATTATTTAATAAAAATAGATTTATAGTTGTAAATTAAAATTGAATTTTTGGTTGATTTTGAAATTAAATGAAGGTGGGACCTGCTTGTCGTTTCTGAGTAAATTTTTGTAAATTCGTGTTTTACTCTGTGAGTAGAATATCAATTGTTGAATCCAAAATATATAGAGAAAAATGAACCCTAGGAATCCTATTCAATTTTTTTCTCTCTTCCTCGTCATAAGATTTGATATATCCATTATTCTCTAACAGTTGAATAGTATCCCTTCAAGTCATTCAAGCTCTCTTGCTCCTATCTTTGTATAAATTTTCAGAATCATTGAACCACTTGGATTTGTAAAGTCGATATGCAGATAAACTATTATTCCAATCATTGCCACTTAATTTTTTCTTGCTGAAATTAGGTGGAAGTTAGGCATGGGTGTTTTTGCAGCCAATGATTCTCATTCATTGCCGTTTTAATTTTCCCAACAGATCCATGGACTTTTCAATAAGTTTATTCATGGCCTTGCTTGTCGGTGTTCTCATCACATGGCCAGTTTTATTAAATGGGAAGATGGAATATATACAGCTCGATCTTTTTTTTATACTTTGTAGTATAAGACATTTTGCATCTTTCTTCAGCCAGACACCGGGAAATAGGGGAAGAACTGGCAAACTATATAGAATTATTACGACGGTGCCAACCAATTGATCAATCAAACACCGGAAAAAAGTAGTTGGAAAAACATTTGAAAAAATTTTAATTGCTTGTGTTCTCCCATTGATCAACATTTTAGTTGAATGTTCGTGACGAGGAAAACTCATCTGTAAAGATGTAATGTACATACTTAAAAACTGTTGTATATATTGATTTTTATATATTATCAATCAGCTACATGAGGAATCCTAAATACCCAAATGGATGTTTAACCTTAGGCTAAAACTAATGCCCCATTATAATTTTTTTTGGTTACAGGGTGTTCAAACTTGCGCCGACTACTATCTGAAGTTTTAAGTTTGGCCCATTAAAATTTAAATCTGTTGTGAAAAGGTGGGTTGTAGTAGATCCAGTTAGATTATAATCCATCAGAGTATTATGTTTTCGGATAAAAAAGTAGAAACTGCCCAACTTTGGATCTCATTCTCTGCATATCAGCATATTATTAATACCACTAGACCTGGGAAGTAAAGTAATATAAGCCCACAGTCTAATGTCAAATACATGTGCTTGACACATTAGAACAATGGGGTTGTATCATATAATAAGGTCAAAGGGAGCCATGTGAGGTTCTATGAGATGATTTGAAGCAAAATATTCTATTACACAAGGCATTGAAAATTATGTATTTTCCTTCATATTGCAACAACCGTCACATTAAATTTTTGGGTGGTTTAGTGGTTGAGTTTGGTTTTTAATAACCTAGATGTTTTAAGTTCAATTTCTTTCTATACTCCCTAAGACTAGCCATTTTATTCTTTTAAGATAGGTTATAACCCAACTTAAATTACGGTGGTCAACCATTGAATTTGAAGGATTAATATACACAAGCTTAGAGCCAAAAAAACAACAACAACAACTGTCACATTAAAAACAAAGTGAAAAATGAACAAGTGGGTGTGTGTTTTCTGATCCATTCACGGCTCTTCTGTTGGGAAAACCATGTGGGTGTGGACGGAATAGTAAGAGAACGTGGGATGATTGAATGAGATTCAGAATTCTTCAGTCTTTCAGAGATAATGGACTTAAAAAAAATGGTTTCAATTCTCTCTCCTCAGATCACATGTGAGGCGGTTGCATTAGAGAAGTCTGGTCCCTATTTATATAACAGTTTCTTGGTGCTTGGCAAAACCAATTGTTCGTCCTCCTCCAGCTTTATTACCCTGTTCTACACAATCGTAGTCCTAAATAGAAATGGCGAAAACTGGCACTCTTATCCTGGCCATTTTAGTTGGCATCTGTTGTTTTTCTCCCAATGTCAATGCGTTCACGGCTTCCGGGTGGACAAGTGCTAGTGCTACTTTTTATGGAGGTAGCGACGGTTCTGGGACAATGGGTACGTAACTCTTCGATTTCTTAAGAAATGCTATTTTTTGAAAAAATAAAAAATAAAAAAGGTTTTGATTACAAATAGATCAAAGCTAACAAAGAACTGATTCTCAAGCTTTAACAAATGACCTGGTTTGGTTGGCCACAGGGGGTGCTTGTGGGTATGGCAACTTGTACTCGACTGGGTATGGGACTAGGACTGCAGCTTTGAGCACTGCATTGTTCAATGGTGGAGCGTCTTGTGGACAATGCTACAGGATCGTATGCGATTACAAAGCAGACCCGCAATGGTGCATAAAAGGAACATCTGTGACGATTACTGCAACAAACTTTTGCCCACCAAATTATGATCTTCCAAGCGATAATGGAGGCTGGTGCAACCCACCCCGCCAGCATTTTGACATGGCTCAACCCGCCTGGGAAAAGATCGGCATTTACAAAGGCGGTATCGTCCCCGTGCTATACCAAAGGTTTAAATCTTTACAACAATCTCTGGATTTCTATCACTTAGATTTATTATGAACATATGGATTATAACTTTGTACTTTTGCATTGTTCAGGGTCCCTTGCAAGAAACATGGTGGAGTGAGATTCACTATTAATGGGAGAGATTACTTTGAACTTGTCCTGATCAGCAATGTGGCAGGAGCAGGATCTATTCAATCGGTTCAAATAAAAGGGTCGGGAACTAACTGGATGCCAATGTCTCTGAACTGGGGCGCCAATTGGCAGTCCAATGCATATCTCAATGGGCAATCTCTATCCTTCATGGTGACTCTTACTGATGGAGAGATGAAAGTTTTTCAAGATATAGCCCCATCTAATTGGGCATTTGGCCAGACATTCTCAAGCCCAGTACAATTCTAAGCTAATATTATAGTTTTTGGGTTTTGGGTTTCGGGTTTTTGTTAGGCTGAGGCGCGCTTACTATTTGATTTAGGCAGCCCGCCAATTCTTTTGCATTTTACAATACTTTCTGGTGGTAAAGAGGAAGAGAAAAGTTTGTGTTGTGTTGATGGTTGAGATGGGAATGGGATACACACATGAACTATGTGAATGTAGACATTACTTTTCATGTGTCTTGAAGACGACTGCATTGATAAGAAGCTTGTTTAGCTTCATAATATTTTTTTTTTTTTTTTGCAAATTTTGCTTTAATGCTTGTAATATGGATACTCTCACAACATACATATTTATCAGTTTGAGCCTATATATATATATATATATATATATACACTCTCTTTCTCTCTCTCTCTCTCTCTCTCTCTCTCACACACACACACACACACACACATATCATATATTCAAGTACTTTGCATCTTCATTTAAGCTAAAAAGAAGCTTTCATCAAACGAAAGTCTAGTCAATGAGATTACTCAGAGTCTTGCGTGGATAATTTACTTAAGGAGTAATTTACAATTTTCTCCCTAATAGATTAAACAACCAAATTCTCACTTTTAATTAATCCTTAACTATAAATTCCGGTGATCCCTCGGACAATAGCTCCCTTTCAAGACATCTCAAAGAAATTGTCACCTGAACATTAGGGAATTCATCACTTGTTGTACACAAAACTAGATATAAAATTAGAGATGGTTAATGATTGAAATAAATTGGAACAATAATCGGAAGTTGAATTGGGGCTTGGTTGAACATTAGGGGAATAAACTGTAATTAACCTTTATTCCTTCCGAGGCTGGGATGGTTTTAAATTGGACCACCCATGGTTTTCTAAAGCAGTCCACGATTAACCAAGATAACTTTGCAAGGCTACATACACTATCTTTTTTATTCGGCATGCAAATATATTTTTACATGGGAATGAAATCAACAGGGGAATGAGATGGAATGTCTATTACCATTTTAATATTCCACAAAAACTAGCATTAATAGTTTTGAAAATCAATTCAAATTATAGGATGAATCAAAATATTTACTTAATTAAATTAATTTTGAGTGAAGTATTCTTATTGACTTCAAAATAACATAGCTATATTTGATGCCTTACCTTCGAATTTTAGGCTAAGACCAAGCCCTGGCCCAAACCCTGGACGTTGGACCCAGACAAGGGCTGAACCCACGATCACGGCTTGGACTCTGAACCTGGACCTAGGCCCAACCCATAATCCTGACCTAGACAAGGACCTTGAACCCAGACCCGACCTTGGACCCTAAACCCGGACTTGAACTATTCAGGCTCAGACCCGTAATTCAACCCTAACCCTAGACTCATGGATCTGAACACAGAACCTGCCCTCGAACCTAGGCTAGGACCAGAACCCGACCTCTGATTAACACGTAAGAGTAGGACCTTAGGCCAAGACTTTGAACCCGCATCTCAAACTCGAACCCGAATCCCAAACTCGAATTTGGTCCCAGACCCCCAAACCCTACTTCTAAACTTGGACCTAGACTTGACCCTAGGCCCTTGAGCCTGAGCACCAAAACGGTCTCAACCTTGGCCACAAACCGTGCATCGAGCCTGGACTTAAACCCGACCTCAGACCCAACCCAAATTGGAGGTTGAGGTGGGGTGGTTGGGTTGACGATGGTAGTTGCTAGTGATAACGACGTGTGAAATAGAAAATACCGTCTCATAATAAGGGATAAAAAAATTCTACATTTGTGGGATTAAGTATTTTATGGTAATACAAAAAATTTTTATAACATAATAAATATTGGAATGGGTAATTACTTAATAATAGTTATTCCATTGTCATGTTTCATTACCACCTATCTAACATTAAGTTATATAGTTTTCGCGTTTAATGTGAATTTTGGAGAAATATAATAGGCCATTTCACGGTGTTTTTGATGTCCTAATCTAAGTATCTAACGGTCATATTTGATAAAAATATTTAATGCAATGGCAATGTCGCATTATTATTAATATTTGATGTCACTATTTCAATAACTAACAATAATCAACACATCCAATATTAGAATAGTAAACTTTACTAAGTTTACATGATGTTTTATTATTGGTTAATTAGTGATATCCCATGTCAATAATTGCATGCAAGATTAGTGGAAAACCTATAGGGTGCAACCACTGTTGCACAAACAAACGAGAATCATTAGATGGTGGGTTGACCATGCTCCATTAAATTACAGAGGCCTCAAATAAACAATAATCAATTGCATTTCCCATCTAGGGAAGGCCTCCATTTTTATTTCAGACAGCTGCAGCCCATCAAACCCAGGCAAATATTCAGGGATATGTATATTACAAGTAGTTGTAGAAATGGGCAAAAAGTTTAGTATTTGATGAAGTCCATATAAGAGATTTTGCTTTTCTTTCATCATTTTGGGGGTTGCATGCTGCTTATTACATGGCTGTTATGGTTTATTAACTTTTGAGCAGTTAAGAGGATAGGCACTGAACCAGAAAAATAGAGTCAAGCACTGAGTATGTCACAATAACTTTATTGGTTCAACCCTCTCCACCAATTAGCTAGCCAGATTCTCTTTCCTATGGTTGGTAGGGTGACTCCGGTTGTCTAACAAAAAGGCATTTGATTGCTTAGTAATGAGTCAAACCTAAAAGAAATGGGTGTGCTGGTAATTCTGTTCAGGCCAATCACTTAAAATTGTCTTTGGGAATGTCATGCGGATGTGAAATATGCAGGTGGGTAATGTTATTCTTATACCAATTTTACTAAGATGCCGCCCAGGGCGATAGGGGGACCAATGCACGGTACGAGTACATAGAAGTTTTTTGTTTGATCTCGTCCCAACTCACAGGCTATCGCATCTCCTTTCTTTATATCACTGAAATTTTTTCCCTTACATGTGATTACCAATCGCCAACTTTGTTTTATCCACATGGACCATCAATTTGTAATGGCTAATCCTATAAAACTTCGCTTGGAGGAAGCAAAGTTGACGTGCTTCTGGCAGAGAATAAAATATGTTCATGCCTCGTCCTCTTCTGAGAATACTTCAACAACTCTACCACGCTCTCTAACTGTTCTAGCTCACCAAATTTTCTAAACAAATATATCCTATGTCAATAACGTCTCTCTGTCCCCCTCTTCCTCTTTCTCTCCCGAAATCTTCACTACAAATAACGCTTCTACCTCTCTAGCTTTCAAGTTGATTTGGCACAAGAAAGAAAATTCAGAGCGCTTCAACCATGGTTGCCAACAATTTAGCACTAGCATTTGCCCTTCTTTTGTTTTCAATTTCCCCTCCTGTGAGATCACTGAGCTTGAACTACTATGACCAGACATGCCCAAAGGCCGAGTCTACTGTTACCAATGTTGTGCAGAAAGCCATGATGAATGACAAAACAGTTCCTGCGGCACTACTTCGGATGCAGTTCCATGACTGCTTCATCAGAGTAATCTTTTATAAACTCTCTCTCTCTCTCTCTCTCTCTCTCAAACTAATTAAGTTCGAATGATACTTATTATTTTCATCCCTTCACTTGGTTTTTATTGCATTTACGTTTGTTTTTGAAGGGTTGTGATGGTTCTGTGCTACTGAATTCAACGAGGAAGAACCAGGCTGAGAAAGATGGGCCTCCCAACATTTCATTGCATGCATTTTATGTCATTGACGTTGCTAAAAAGCAAGTAGAGGCTTTGTGCCCTGGCGTTGTCTCTTGTGCTGATATTTTGGCTCTAGCTGCAAGGGATGCAGTCGCCCTGGTAAGTAATAGTAGTAGTTACAGAAAGCAAAACACTAATTCAACAAAGCACAAACTCTAAAATGACACAATCAATTACCGAATAATATATAAGATTAGTATTAGGTATGAATAATAACTTGGTATAATTAGCAAATTTGAACTCTGGTCAATCAACTTAATCACCTCAGTGAAGTTGTTGCAACTATTCCACTTCTGTTGTGGACAAGGGGATTGACTAATTGTTTTAATCATTTTCTTGTGGTATAGTCTGGAGGTCCCACTTGGGAAGTGCCCAATGGTAGAAAAGATGGAAGGATTTCAATAGCAAATGAAACCAGCCAACTACCAGCTCCCACCTTCAACATATCGCAACTTCAGCAAAGCTTCTCCCAGAGAGGTCTTTCAATGGATGATTTCGTAGCACTTTCAGGTGAGCATAAAATAAAAATACCAATTTCTTACTGATTTAGCATTGCCCATATAGTCACTATTTATACATATAAGGTTGGTAGTTTATGTAGGATGACCATCTTACCTTAATTTATGTAGGAGGGCACACTCTTGGGTTTGCTCATTGTTCATCCTTCCAAAATCGGATCCACAACTTTGATACTACGCAGGATATCGATCCATCAATGCAACAATCCTTTGCAGCCAACCTACGCAACACTTGCCCGATGCACAACAAGGTGAACAATGCTGGCGCCAACCTCGATTCTACTCCGACTGCGTTCGACAATGTTTACTACAAGTTACTTCTCCAGGGAAAGAGTTTGCTCACTTCTGATCAAGCTTTACTTACTAACATAAGGACTAAAGCTTTGGCTTCCAAGTTTGCTAGCTCGCAAGAAGAGTTTTATCAAGCTTTTGTGAAGTCCATGATCAAGATGAGTAGTATCACAGGTGGACAAGAGGTTAGGCTAGATTGTAGAGTGGTTAATTAGGTAAAGCCAAATTGAATTTATACATGATCAAGGACATATATTATGTTGAGGATTTGAAGCAATAAGGGTGAAAAATGTGAGTTTGTGTGCTTATGTAGACACCATCAAAAAATGTTCAGGCAAGCGTGTTGTAGCTGAAATAATGTTTGTGTGTCGATTCAGAAGTATAGTTAGTGAGAACAATCCACATCCCATGGTAAGGCTGTTCTTTTTGTAATTTGAGTGTTACAGGTTTGTGTCATTAGAACAATTTTTTTAACATATATAAGTAAGATTGTGCAAATCTAATATTCTCAAACTGCCGCAGTGGTGAGAGACTCTCTATGTTGTAATCTATCTTTTAGTTGTGTTTCATTACAAATTCTCCTTTTTCATTAAAAGAAAATTCATTTTAAGCTAAAGCATTAACAAATAAAAATTGTTTGGGTATAATGTACCAGAAGTTCCTATATATAACACTCGAAGAAAATGAAAGCGATTGAGGTACAACCTGTAAAATCAATTAAAAACTTTTATGTCCTCAGAAAATATCGGGGGGGAAAGGAAGCTATATTGATAGGATGATGGATTGAGGTACTATATCGAAAGTTATAATGTTTAAAATTAGGTTATAGTCAGTCTAAGTTACGATTCATAGAGTTATAATCGATCATAAAATATTAGAGACAATAATAAAAAATTTAATTTTTAAAGGTGTAGTTATAACTAATTATAATTAATTATAATATTTTAGAATAATTTAAAAAGATTAGATAGAAGGTTTACTTTGAATTAGGGGTGCCCATAAGTCAAATTGGTTCCCAGGACTTGTTACTTGACCTAAAAAAATAGGTTTAAAATTTGATAGGCCGGATAGTTGGTTTGTTCGAGTTCGAGTCTAAGTCCAATATCTTTAAAAAGAAGACTTGGACTTGCCCACAAATCCATTATCCCGCCCAATAATCCACTCATAAAAACCAATTAAAACCTGGCCCGAGAACTTGCCCACCCCACCCCAAGTCGCCTGCCCGCCCACCCACCCATTTTTGTTTGAAAAAAAAAAATCATTAAAAGTTAGGTGACATATTCCTCTTAAAAATAAATTTATTTACTTAAATATTACATCGAGTAATTTAGGGTATTATTCGTTATTCATTATTTACTTAAATATTAAATAATTCTTCTCAAATAAAATTATTTATTATTTATTTTTTATCTAATTTGACTATACTTTTAATTAAAAAATATAATTTATAAAAATATTAATTTTAAAATTTTTTAAATGAAGATGTATACACGTATATATAAAAAGACTATCCCCCAGCAGGTCTTCCCGGAAGGCCTGTCTAATGAGTGCACGAGATGTGGGTTGCGAGTAGCCTATTTTTATCCAAAGGTTGGCCGTTCAATAATGTATCCGAATAAGAGTTTAGACCTAGCCTACCTAAATTCAACCCAAAAAAACATTTTACGGGCCTAACCTTGCCCGGCCCATGAACGCCCTACGTTTAGTTAATGAAGAAGGTGAAGGGCTCAACTGTGAGTAACGACTAGTTTTAAGGGCTCGATTGAAATTATTTATATAGTTTGAGGGTTAAATAGTTAATCCCACTTCCTAATGAATAGTAAAGATGATAATAAGCAGAAAGTTTTTAGGGGCAGAACAGAGAGATTTGCAATCGTATCCACCGTCCGTTGGATTCTCAATTCGATGAATGAGAAAATCGTCGACGACACGAACAGCCGCCAAGGCGCAGACCAAAACAACGATCGAACTGCCCATTCTGGGTCTTGTTCTTCTTCCAAGTCAAGTCCAACACAACCACAACCAGAATATTCAGTTACAGAAGATGAAGAGTTAAAGAGACTACTACTGCCCAATGTCCACGACCTTCCTCTCACTCCACCTTCTGCTATTCAATCCAACTTCGTCACTTACTTCGCTCCTGGTAAAAAACCCGTATTACTCTGCTTTGCTGATCACAAAATATTGGACAAACATTCTAAAAACTCACTCTTTTGAGTTGGGTTTTCATTTTGATTTTCTCGAATTTTCTCAGATTTTATGAAACCTGGACACGATCAGTATGTTCATCGGCACCCCAATGGGTATGATTGTGTTTCTCTTGTAGTATATATGTGCGTGTTCTTTGTTTTCGGATAAAAATAATTGTAGATTTTGATATTTTTTATTTTATATGTGATTGAAAGCTTGTGTGTAATTGGGTTGGCTCCGACACACGTGGCTTTTAAGGATAAAGGAGGAATTACAGACGTAGATTTCAATATAGGCAAGTCTGATCGGAGTGGGATTAAGGTCACCGGAAAGCGCAAGAAGGTAAACTTCTGGGATTTTTTTCTTCTTCCCTTTCCACTACGATTTGGATATATTGGAAATTGTAAGTAAAGAAATCGGTTGGGTCGGTGTGATATGTAGAATGAGTTTTAAAAACTATGTGATTGCTGATATTAGTTCACTTTCTATAAGGTTTCTGTGGTGTTGATTTTGTGCCCATACAGGTCTGTATTTTCAAGCTAATTAAGCAGTTTGATTTGAGTCAAAGACCATTTTTTGCATTGGAAGATTAAAATTTTGGTTATCATTATGCACTGCACTACCAAATAGGTCTTAGGAATTAAGAGCACATCAAGTTTCTTGTACTTTAATCGTTGTTGCATTTTGCTCTGTGAATGAATAACAATGTGGTGTGCATCAAGGTTGATGCTTTTAATACATTTTGTAGCATTTGACTTGATGATTACGACAATAGTTAGCTTTTTTTTGAAACGTCCTTATGCAGAATGCACAACATTTTGAGTCGAACACAGCATTGTGTAAAGTATGCACAAGTGATGATTCTTATATAGTGAGGTACCATTTTCCTTCTTTCTCTCTTCTCACGTCAGGAGCTTTCATTTCTTTTGAAGTTCAATACTAAAGGTATGGCGAATTTGACAGGTGCTGTGTAAAAGGCTCTCTATTGGAAGTCAATGAGGGGCTAATCAAGAAACCAGAACTGCTTAATTTATCGGTAGGAATAAGCATCATGTCTGTTCTTTAATTTACAATCACTACTCTTTTTCGTTTTGATCGTTCAAGCTCTTTATGCTCCAAATTATCTTACTGTCACTTCAAATATTTCCATAAGCATTTTTTGAATTGTTCCCCATTTCTACAGAAAAATTGTGATAAAGCATATGTAGTAAGAAGTATTGTTGTATGCATGTTTTTTTTTTTTTTTAAAATTTTAATTTCAGCTTATTTGTTGACTTTTCTTAAAGGAAATGGCTCACTATTGTTTATCACATTAATCAAGAGCAGTTTCAGTTTTGACATTTACACTTTTGTCTTGGGATAATAAGAAGTTAATCTATACTTCAGTTTGCTAATATGGCTGCTGTTTAGTTGTAGACAGTGGAAAACCTTGGGTAATAAGGGGATGGAAAGTGACTGTTTTATGACCTATTAGTCCATAGGCTAATCAAAAGTATATCTGATTTGCAAAAATACAAAGCAAAGTATTGCTGGTACTAGTAAGGTTTCTGTTCTCCTATGCTCTGTTATTCATTTAAGGGAAACATGGTTGGCTGCTTGTCCTTTCTCTAGCAATTTAATGATGGGCCTTACTAGTTTCTTCCTGCTATAAAAATCAATCATATAGCAGCTGACGGTTTGGTGTTTATACTTGATAATTTAGAATTTAGATCTTTGTTGCCTTTCATGTTCTCAAAGGATAATCAGTTTGCAAAGTTAGTTTTGTCATTTGTTATGGTAACATGTTTTACTCACTGTGGAAAGGATATTGGTATTAGGATTCTATGAACCAACTATCAGATTTTGTTAGGGGGAAGAATGGTATAATTTCTTCAAAATTGGAATATATTAAACCAATGTGTCAATTGAGATGCCAATTTTTATCACGCAGCACAGAAAACATAGTTTCATCATTGTCTTGAGTTAATATTGATATTTATGAAGGCTTTGGCCCAAATAAATCAGTTAAAGGTGTTTCTAGGTGTGTAATATTTCTTGTGCAAGGCTGGTAGCATCAACTCCCGGCTGACCGTGTTTGTAGGTGTGGAATATTTCTAGCTGTGCTAGTATGAATTGAAAATTTGTATTTCTCTTTCTTGTTTCCGTGGAAGATGGCCATTGAGTCTCTGGCAGTGAGGAATGTTAATCTAATCCTGGAATACGCTCCATGACTCTACACCATATGCTTCTGTTCCCCAGCCTTACCTTTCTCCCCAGTGCATGTGGTATGAACTCTAAATAGTAGAGCTTAATATCTTTCTATCCCATTAAACTTTTTGGTAATTTCATCTGTGAAAAAGAAGAATCTGAACAGGGCATTATTTGTTACATACTCCTTGAATTAATTTTTTTTTTTTTCAAGAGAAATATAAAGTGTGACTTCTTGTGCTTTGAATTGCAGGCCGAGAGAGAAGGATACATTGCAATAATCATGCCAAAACCTGCGGATTGGCATAAGATCAAGGCTTCTTTACTGGGTTTTGAAGAGTTCCAGAAGTTGAGAGAAGCTGACTGACTCTCTTCGCAATGCATGCTCTGGGAATACCATCTTTCAGCTTATAACATATATTGTTTGGTCTGTGATGGTTTTACTTCTCTGGATTGCAGAAAGAAGAGATTTTGTTTACATTCGAATGATATGATAGATTTCAAATTTATTCATAACAAGAAGCTTGTATTGATTATGAATAAATTTAAGCTTGAGAAGCCTAGGGCTGAAGATGATTCGTAATTTTTAATGAAGATGGACTATTACTGCACATTTCTTCATGTGATTCTTTTGTTCTATGCCCTGTCATTTTAAAACTATTATGCAAATTATTTATGTCATTGAAAAAGGATGAAATTATCAAAAAAAATCATTGTAACTGGACGTAAAAATTACTACCAAGCATAACTAAAGTAAGCTATATATTGTTGTAAATCGTAACTAAGTTCAATTGGATCACTATACAATTAAATCTGGACAAACTATTATCATAATAAAACACAGATGGATTAATATGGTAATGAAACAGAGAACACATCGATAGAAAGTACAAAACCTTCGAGAAGAGGGACATTAAAAATCAATCTGTAGCTAGACCCGGTATTAAATTAATTCAATCCACATATAAACAAAGTTAGTTTTTACTCAAAAAAAAAAAAAGTATTTTCCTTCATTAGAACGAAAAATGAAGTTTCAACATCATTTGGTATGGATGGAACTTATCAATGCACCTTGTATTTACAACTTCAATGAATGAGCATTCATGATCTTTCTATGAGTGCTGTCATAGTCTAGGATCCCTATTGTCACCTCCACTTCGATAATCTCCTCTTCATTTCGATTTTTGCACCATTATTTCTTGTACTAGTAGCTTCCTTGATCTGTTTATGGTGAGAAAACACAAGTATATATGCTCCTCAAGCTCTTCTAACTGCTCCAAAAAGCGGCTTTCATTGTTCCGAAAATCCTTGACAACCTCCTTCAACACCTCATTGTTTCCATTTCTAACACACATATCAGCCATGGCTCTGCTGTGTTCTATCTCATCGTATAATCTCCTCACAAGCCGACTCATTGTATCAAAATCATTGATCAGTATATAAACCCCTTTTGCTGCAACATCAAGCTGAGCATCCAATTCCAATCTTTCAGGCGTGATTGTCTTCCTCCGCTTCTTAAGTAACCCTAAAGAGCAAGCAATCAACCCTAGAGCGGCAATAGTACCAACCATGCTATGAACAGCAAGAACAAACAAGGTAATTGCTAGGGCACTGTAAGCAACTACAAGGACACTCCCCACAACCTTTTTGTAACATTTGATCAACCTTGTTCTTCGTCTAATCTTCTGGCATTTTGCCGTTAATCTATGAAACAATAAACTGTGTCTGTCATGAATATCACCCAATTGCCCTGGGCTAAGAGTTGATAAAGGGTTCTTAATCAATGCAAATGAAGCAAGTTCTGCAAATATATCATGACAATTATCGTCAATGTCGTCCTCGTGCACTGGGCTACTCTTATCTACTCTCTGGGTTAGTTTCAGTACCCTTTCGATTATTTGATAGTTACTTCGTGTTTGATGGATGCTTAAGAGAAGAGATTCACATATTTTGCACGCTTCTAAGCTAGCTTCGAAGTAATTAACGAAGAGGTGATGAAGATTCGAGCCTTCAAGCATGGCGATTAGGGTTTCTTGACGTGGTTCAAGCAAAAATTCGGAGAGGTGAAAATACAAAGGAACAGACGATGGTGAGGATAATTTATCTATGGTTTTTGTTTCCAGCTGTCCCTGCACTTTGCAGCAAATGTCTATGTAAGACTTCGTTCTTAAGGCTTCCCTATATTCTGTATTGACGTTTGACTTGTTCATCAAGCTATCCACTCGTTCTTTGCGATATCTACCTGAAAACAAACACCATGAATCAAATCAAGAAACTAGGACTTGACTGAACATATCAAAGTTTGCCAATAACATTTGTTCCATTTACTATCAGATTCCGATCTTGAAAACCCAAGAATAGACATTTTGAAGTACATACAGAAAAAGGTCTAAAACCTCAACGTAGCTCAAGTGGTAAGAAAACAAGTCTTGTTGAATGTAAATTTTTTCTGACAAATCTATGATCTATTTAGTCGGGAGCCAGCTAGAAAACCCATGAAAAAAAAAAAGTGTTGGAAATAAACTAAGAATCAAAACCCATTACAGATATGTTCAAGGTCGAAGAAACCCTTAACCCAGTTTGTTTAACAAAACGAAGAACTATGGGAACTAAGTTAGAAGAGGGAGAGCAAGATTTTGATACCTGCTGTTGTAAATGGCAATTTCAAGTTAGACCACACCATGTTTTTCATCTGGGATTATGTGTCAAGAAGGAGAGAATGAAAGAAACCTGTTTTCCAAAGCAATCCTGGTTATATATAAATTGTGTGTTAGATTAAGAACAAAGTTGAAGATTTGGAACGCTCGGCAAGAAATTGTAGACGATAAGACAAAGAAACCAGGTTAGGCTGTCGGCACCGCCTCAATTGGTTATGGCCCTTTTTACCACCCGTTAGCGTGCGAGGGACGTTGTGTTTCTAATTACATGCACAGCTTTTAGGGGGAAGAAATACCGACTTTACTCTTTGTACAGTGGGAATAAATGGACGAAATAATCATCTAATTAATAATCTGATCTAATATATCAACTTCTGTTTGTATACTTACTTGTTCGTGTTCGTAGAGTCATGAATTTCAATATTTAATGATGTTTATTATTATTTTAAATATAATTATAAGTTAATTATATTAATAAATAAACTAATCTCTGATCTGATAGATCAAACAATTCACATTTATTAATCATGCTATTTGTTTTTTCAAACGTGTTAAATTATAATCTGATAGGATCAGCTTGAAACTTATCTAAAAACAATAATGTTATACTGACTAAATTTTGGAATTAAATTTGGAGCTCGAATGACTTGGCAGCATATTATTTGGAATTCTTATTGGACCCTAAATAATAAAATCCAAGTCAACTGTTATGTCATTTGAACTCTAAATTTGGTCACAAAATTTAGTCAGTGTAGCATTTCTCATCTAAAAAAGTTTGATCACAACAACGTTAATCCCAAGTTATTGCGTTTTTTTTTTCACTTTTTTTGGGTACGGTATTGAATTTGAAATCATAAGCTTACCCAATACATATTTCATCCCTTGGGATGTTTTAAGATGTTACGTTTATTCATTGAGGTAAAGATGGTAGGTATTATGGAGAAGATGACAAATTCTGCTTGTAATTATTGGTGCCATTTTTGTAGATGACTTGCACGAACTGTGTACCAGAGCCAGAGTGGCTGATAATTAATGTGACCCATTGCTTCTCCATCTAAAACGTCTTTGCTTTCACTTCTTCATCACTAGTTGTGGACGCGTTGCATATAAAGATTTAAGCACCAGAAGAAATGTGGTAATCATAAACAATTTTGCTATAACAAAGATAAATTATAAATTCACGCGTCCTCAAATTGAAACTTGATAACTCCTTGAAACCAAATCATATTATTTATCCTTTATAAATATTCTAATTCCTGTTTAGATGATTTAACTTTGACCGGTCTAAAAAGAAAATTAGTCGATGTGAACGTTACCGGATTCGGACACTTTTAACAGTTGAAATAAAAATAATAATAAAAAGTGAGCAATACTATTTAAACTTAATATAATTGATCTAATGAGTACTACCATTTGATTGTCGGTGAATCTCTATATTAGTTAGACCTACAACTAATTCAATGATTATTATACATTAAATCAAACAATTAAGTTTAAACAACATTTTTCTTCAAAGTTTATGCGGTGATTCTATTTCCTTGGCTGGTGTGGACGTATGTGTTGGGTTTGGGGTATGGCTGTCCAAAGGCTGAACCCTCTAGTACAGGTTGGGTTTCTGTTCAGCCCAAAACCTTGGGCCATACGGCTATTTATTGGGCGTGATGGACTGTGCAGCAATTTTTCTGGTCCGTGAATTACCGATATAAGAATGGATTTTTTGGGTGTCGGTATAATTTTTTAGACTTATTTGAACAAAAGTATATGAATAAATTATTTACTTTATTAAGTACAATTTTTATAAAATTTTTTGTGTTTAGGTACAAAATTCAAATGAATTAAAAACTTTTTTACCTAAACACCCTCCCTTAAATTATACAGTTATCATTGATAGTTATTTGAGGAAATAAATATGTAAAGATTAACAGTAGTAATGGAAGATAAAATATGGGCATTAATAGAATAAATTGTTTACTCTATTAAGTATAATTTTTATAAAATTTTTTGTGTTTAGGAACAAAATTCAAATGAATTAAAAACTTTTTTATCTAAACACTATTCCTTAAATTATGCAGTTATCATTTATAGTTATTTGAGGAAACAAATATGTAAAGATTAACAATAGTAATGGAAGATAAAATATGGGCATTAATGATCAAAACCCTTCTTCTTCGGCAATGGGATTTGATTAGAATGCCACAAATTGTGTGTGAATAAACACTGAATTTTTCCAAAAAAAAAAAAGAGAGATTAGTCAAGATGTTTTGTTAGATATTATGTATTATTCGTTATTAGAATGTAGGAAAAATTAACTTTTTGTTTTTTTTAATGAGTGTAACTATTTTTTTAATGGTTGTAACTGTTTTTTAATATGTAATTATTTTTTTATGGGTGTAACTGTTTTTTAATAGGTGTAACTATTTTTTTAATGGATGTAACTTTTTTTTTAATAGGTGTAACAATCACAGTCTCATTCAATTGTTAAAATATAATGGTGTAACGATGTTACGATACTAAATGGTGCAACTATTTAGTTATGTAAACAACTGAATGATAAATTAAGTTGGTGTCATAATTTTGTGTAACTGTTTGGTTTATTAGAACTCATGAGTAACTGTTTGGTGTATTATAGGACAATTATGACTAATTGATGTAACTGATTAGTATAATTGTGCTGTTGAAATATTAATATAAATAAATTAAGTGAAAATAGGGAGAGAGAGAGAAAAAAAATTGTTAGAAAAAATATACCCTTATTTTACCTCTTATTGCTTGATTGTATCCAAAATATATGGAAGGAATACAAAGAGTTTTAACTTATAAGCTATTACTGAACGACAATATTGTTATTTTTTAAAAATATGTACTTTAACCCAAATAAGATTTTATGTTATATTTTTACTCAAATAAATCTAAAACTTTTATCGACCTCTAAATCACCCTATAAGAATAATGTTACTTAAATTGATTCACCAATCGAATTCATTATTCATCAGTTAATAATCAATCATCCAAATAACACTATTCCAAGAACAAAATTTTTTGTGATGATCTCTAATGCTCCGTTTGGTAGGAAGGATGAAAAGTATAAGTGATACACTTTCTATCCTTCAAGGATGGAAATTAGAAATGATACACTTTCCTTTTTTTTTGTATATGGTTGGATGAATGAAAAATAAAAATGACTAATTTTTTTTTAACTAGTTAAGATTAGGGATGACAATCGAATCGTGTCGTGTTAGATTCATGTTAAGTCATAAAATTATAAGCCTTTTAAATTTTTTGTTTACATGTCAGGTCATTTTCAAGTTCATGTCGAATCATAATCAAGTTCGTGTCATAAAATTTATATCGAATTTGAGTTGTGTCATCGTATTGAATCGAAAATTTTCACTCTTAGTTAAAATGAAAAAAATATTTTTTTTAATTTCAAATTTTAATTTTATTTTAATTTATTTCTTTATTTTATATATATAAATACATATTTTATCATTGTAATTTGTATATGAAATTAATGTATACATAATATATAGACAAATAAGATACATCTCAACACAAATAATTAATTTTTCATCCACTTTTCGTCGGATTTTGGAGGGATTGATTTTAGTGAGTTGGAAGAAAAATTAATTTATCCACTTTTTCATCCTTCTTATTTTCCTTTATTACCAAACATGATGTTTTATTTATTCCTCCAACTTTCCACCCATCCAACTTTTCATCTTTCTATTTTTCTATTATACCAAACGGAGCACAAAACAAGCTTGAACTTAGGGGTTCAATTTTTACCAGTGGTAATACTGGTTTCTTCAATATAATAATTTATGAGTAGTAAATTTAATATCCTGAGTTCAAATCTTAACAACTCTTTGAAATTAGGTTATGAAAAATTTATCTCTCATGAATAATCTAGTCCCGGCGTAGATTACCTGCATTTGACCAGATCGGAGAGGGAATTAGTTGATGTGGGCAAAAATTGGTCACAACATCCTTGACCGTTAAACTAAAAAAAATATATAATAATTATTCATCACTGTATATAAAAAATGAATTTTAACTGGGCTTAGATACAGAGTAATTATACATTTTAAAAGAAATGGGTAGACAGGATGAACACAATAGTAGGCTACAAAAGCTTAATTATACATTTAAATACAGAGTGAAGCAACAAAAAGAGAACCCCACAGCCCAACACCAAGAGTTATCGAACAATATACATAACCCAAAAAAAAAAAATAGAGTAAACACAATCAAATCGAAGACTACTCACAAGAAAAATAGATTCAACCCCAAATTTTTGCACAAAAATAGATAATTGAATAAAACATTTTCAGGTGGGAGGGTTGGCTGTGAGTCTTGTGACCGATCCAAAGGCTTTGATGGCTGCTGCATTCAATATGTGTTCATGATACACGGCTGCAGCAAGCGCTCCGACGAACGGCCCCACCCAAAAGATCCACTGCTCCATCACAATCACCATTAAAAAACAAAAAAAAAAGCAAATAGTTTAATAAGATTTAGACAAAAACCTAATAAGCTAGCTTGTTTTAAAGAGTTTTTCAAGTAGTAGCTCCATGTCTAACCTGATCATCCCAGATTTTCTCTTTGTTATAAATCACAGCAGCTCCAAAGCTCCGAGCAGGGTTTATACCGGTGCCGGTGATGGGGATGGTGGCCAAGTGCACCATGAATACTGCGAACCCAATAGGCAAAGGAGCCAAAACCTATTGCCACCCACCCCCCAAACCATAAATATTAATCATCGGATCATAAAATTCAACAAATTAAAATAATCAAGCACAATACTCATGCAATACTCACAGGCACGTGCGAATCACGAGCCTTTCGCTTGGGATCGGTGGCGGAGAAGACAGTGTAAACAAGCACAAAAGTCCCAATAATCTCAGCTCCTAAAGCAGTTCCTTTAGAGTAGTCTGGTTGCACAGAGTTTGCACCACCTCCTAGTGTCTTGTAGGAGTTCTCCATGAAGGCTTTCACCAACCCTACTCCACATATTGCTCCCAAGCATTGAGCCACCATGTACACTAGAGCTCGAATCAAAGACACCTTTCTTGCCAAGAACAACCCAAACGTCACTGCCGGATTTATGTGACCACCTGCGGTTTTATTAACACAAAAATGTAAATAATTATCATCATCATACACCTACTTTCCATTTGCTCCCTATAGTATCAATTATAATAATTAAATCCTCTATTTAATCTACATCCAATAATTTATTTTGATAGACTACCTCGTGTTAATTGACTAGCTAGAGAAGTGTATATTTGTTCAACAAAAAACTCTTTTGTCTCAATTATATCAGTTTTTCTCTCTACTATAAGTATTTCTTCTTAAATCCTCGATTTGTAATTTTTTTGGGTTTAGTATTTTCTTTATCTCATGATCAGATGAAACAAGTCAAAGTTTTTTAGCCCAAGAAAGATTTTCACCCCAACATATATACTTATCTAGCCAAGTTACACGTACTGAATTGAAATCTAATTAAATCTTTGATATTGTTTAATTGCTACAATTGAAATTTCAGCTATCCAATAACAAATAGATGCACGCATATTGTAAAGGTGTAAATTTAAGTAGAATACACACACACACACACACGTAATATATACATATATATAGACATATTAAGAGGGTTTTTTGCAGGGTTTGAACCAGATATTCCAGCAGTGCAATAGACGAGGACAAAAATCATGCCACCAAAAGCCCAAGCAACGCCTAAAAGGCCAACAGTGTTGCAAGCATCAGCTTGCTCCTTGTAGCCGATTAAGGTGGCGACTGTGATGTAGAGAAAGAGTAGGGTGGCGATGAATTCGGCAATAACAGCTCTGTAGAAGGACCATAGCATCAGCTCCTCCATGTCAATGAAAGGCGCTGGCGGTGGCTCCACATAGTCTCTCTCTTGTTCAGCAGATTCTCCTTCTTCCATCACTTCTTTCGACATATTTAAGGAATCAGAATCTGCAATTCAGAGCACACTAAGTTCTCTCAGTCTTTTATTACACTATATCCTACTCTTTCAGTACTGTAATTAACTCTGTGCTTTAATACTGTGGCTCTCAGAATGGAGACTGAAGGGCAGTGAGAAAGTCCATTTATGCAAGAGAATTGGAGGCATATGCTTTAGGATAAGGAACAATCTAGTGCTGAGTCGGACAAAAGGAATCTTCTCTTCTACCTTGCGAGGTAGACATAATATATTGGCTAGCTATGTATGATACGATAGCTCAAGATGATTCATATGGTTACTTGCATTGCATGTGTGATAACCCAAACACTAATGCAACTCTTGATTAAATTTTGGGATGAAATTTTGTGGTCCTAATGGTATGGCAACCCGCCATGTTAGAGTATTTTATGTGAAAAATTCAATTTGATATCGAGTAAATTTTTAAAAATGTTTCAATATATATATATATATATATATATATATATGCTAGTGTTATATTACCATTGAATTAAGTGAAACTTTGAAACTCTTACGTGTGTAAGAGTTATTTTATCTCGAGGATTACACGCTATTACGTTTTGTATTGTGTTTCTTCCACACAAAAACACGAATCGTATTAAAAAAATGACCTAGTCCGCGTCTTATCTTCACGTTTACTTTATTTTTCAGACTTATTTTTCCAACACGACATCCAACAAATTATTGGCCTCTTTGAAGAACAGATTGCGGCTTTGTGCAGCTTAAACTTTTTCTTTTTCTTTTGAAAGCAGATACCTTATTTTATGTAAATTGTTCAATTTAAAATGACATCAAGTTCTACATTGTATCTAGAAGTGGCCCCATGTCCGAGCTTATCTTTGATTTTTAATAACAATTTAAAGTTTAACAAAAATAATTAACGTCCCTGGTCCTATCCACCCAGTAATGGCTTATGGCTGCTGGCATATTTTCGTCTCCTATCAAAAAAACATCATTTTTCCGGGGAAAAAAAAAAAGGGAAAACGACAATTTGTTCTCAATTTAATAATTCAAAAAAAATGCCATTAATTAGATTTTGATTAAATGTGAAAAAGCAATGTTACATGAATTTAAAAATTAAACTTAAAAAATAGATTTGATAAAGACAACCATTAATTTTACCGAAAATTTTGACATTTATTGGTATCCACTATCCAATTAATAGTTATAATTATTAAGTTTAAACTTAAAACAGTTTCCAAAAGACTCCATTATTGAGGGAGTGGAGATATGGGCCCTAATGACAATAAAAAAAAAAAAAAAAGAGATATGGGCCCGTACTATCTCTCCGGTTTGCTCTGACGAGGTTTTTAGTAACGAGGAAGCCAAGTTAGGGACGAATATTCCAAATATTTTGCTGGTATATTTCCTTCTAGAATATGCTGATTCTTTTCGTGTAATTATTCTGATCATATGTTTATGCGTGGATCGGATCATAATCATTGTGATCTAGAAAATACATATGAAGGCCTGTCTACCTTCCAACGTTTGTCGTTTTAGCACAATTAGGCCCATTTTGTTTTACCTCGGAATTGGGCCTACGTAATGGAGCATCCACCATAGGAAACTATAATAAAATTCAAATATTGGGATTGCCTCTAGTCTCCGCCAGATTGAGTTGGACCCGTCTTCATTGCAAAAATGGATTTTTTGATGAAGATGTAGGAAGATTCCACTTATGGTACGAGACGAAACTGCCTCATACCAGAGCGATTTTTTAATCTAGATAACAGACAACACTGCAAAAAATGGAGTCAAACACACAAAATTCTAATACCTGCGGAGTCCAAAATAAGCAAATAACAAACACACAGACAACATAATTAATGAGAAACGATAATTCAAAAAAAAAAAAACCCCAATATAAGTTTGGGAGAAATAGTAAATAGTAATAATAAGCAGGTACGTATTATTACAACAGTTGTTAAAGATTTGGTGATTTGCCGGCAATGTCAATTACAAAGCGGTACTTAACATCGTTGTTTGCGAGTCGATCAAGGGCTTCGTTAATTTTATCAGGCGTGACAACTTCAATGTCGCATGTGATGTTGTGCTTCCCACATAACTCCATCATCTCCTGTGTCTCTTTTATGCTTCCTATCATGCTCCCCTTCACCACTCTCTTGCCTGTCAAAAGTGAAATAAGATATATGTTGAATAATTACGCATCTCTATCATCTCAGTTCTATGCCTTTTGGAATTTACCACTGCAATGCAAATCTCGTACGTATACAATCGTCCTCCTCGATTATAAATTTCTCACAATGTGGTGGTGCTATGCAAATAATAGGAGACTCTCTGAAACTTACCAAAAATGAGAGGAAAAGAAGGCAGGTCTATGGGTTTGTCTGGTACGCCCACAATCACCAAAGTACCATTCACTTTGAGTAGCTCTAAAGTTGGTCCAAGGGAGTGCTTGGCAGATACTGTATCCAAGATAAAATCTAGAGTCCTCTTCTTTGACTGTGACCCACAATTAAAAACAAAGCATATCACTAGTTTAGAGAGAACTAAAATTGAAAATTTAACATGAATAAAGCATTAAAAAAATTCAATTTAATACTATGCTTTATAAAAAAACAGAGTTAACAACATTTTTAGTTCATAAGTATGTCTGTTTAGTTCTCATTATATTAATTTTATCAATTTAATCCCTAAAATTTCAATTCGTGTTATTTTGGAACCGTTCAAGATTGTTCCCAAAAAAGCTGATAAAGTTGAAAAAACCCATTTGGGGAGACTTTCTAAGTGTTTTGGCTTTTGTGTCAAAAAAAAATAATAATAATAATCACATTTATATATAAATTGTAACTAATAATTCTCAAAATATGAATTTTAAATTTTTTTACATGGCTAATAATACTTTGTGAATATAATAAATTAAAAAGTTAAATGACGCCCAAGCAAAAAAATGGGTAAAAATAACTTTAAAAAAAGTCGTTTTGAAAAAACCAGGGCCAAACAGGAGAGCTATTTTATGATGTTTGGGCAGAACAGCATAAAAAAACTGGGTCCAATCCAAACGTGCCCATTGTGTTAATGGATCAAACAACAATGATGTAATCTATAGTTTGCCCGATAAAAACTATAGTAAAAGGCAAAAAAAAATTAACCTGCATTTGTTCGGCGTTTGTGCTGAGTATGAAATCATCGGCTCCGAGGCGTTCTCTAGCTTCCTTTTCTTTGGATGGAGAAGTGCTAATGACAGTTACATGGTGGCCAAAGGCCTTTCCGAATTTGACAGCGACATGGCCCAGACCTCCCAGACCGACTATTCCGAGGCGTTTCCCTGTTGACTCAATCAAGTTGTTGTCTTTCATGGGGCAGAACACGGTGATTCCGGCACACAATAGTGGCGCCACTGCATCCATTGGCAGGGTTTCCGGTACATGCACTACATATCTTCATGGCAAATGTACACTCCTTTAGGAAACTCAGACATGTATACCACAGGTTTGGAAAAAAACAAAAAAATATACATAAAAAGGTATTAGATTTAGGGTTGTCTGTAAATTGTGTTCGCCCGATTTTTAATCGTATATAATTAAATTGACAAGGATATTTCACATTTTAATCATGTTTCTATTGATCCACATATAATTATGTTTGTAGAGATGACAATAGGTAAACTCAGATATCCTAAAGTTTGAATCTTGACTACCTTTTTAAGTCAAATCATGACCCTAATAAATTCTTTAGTTCCAATGTGAACAGTTTGTCTATGACCGTGGATTCATCGAGATATATACAAAATAGTTTGAATACCTGATTATTAAACTAAAAAAAAAAAATAGGTAAAGTCAGGCACCGGCCGATAAAAATGTTGTGAGGTAGGCCAGTTGGGCTGCAATAAAGAGGTCATCCACAATAGCTTAGAATGTAATCATTGGCTACTTGTTAATTGAAAATTTGTAGAATTATACAGTAAATTTTATGAGCCATAAGTAAAAAAGTAATAATTTATAACCTACCGGTAGCTTATGCCTTACAAGTGTACACCATCACTTATTATTTATTGAGTAATGTTATTTGGATCTAAAAGTTTGATATAATTTGTAAACTTAATGATTTGATTTCATTAGAACCATGAGATTAACACCAAATTCTAATATTTAATGAGGCCCACAATCAATCAAAAAATCATAATAAATTAGGTCAACAATAAATAACTTATTATTTGTAAAGTAACTAGTTATTGTCTCTGCCTGAAGGCACAAAGTAATAAAAAATAAAAAATAATAAACATATTTATATTCATATCTAAAATTAAATTACAAACATATAGAAAAGATAAATGAATTTAAGGATCGGTTGTAGTGGGGGTAAAAAATGGTTAGCAACAGTAGTGGTGGTAAGAGACGGTGATGGTTGTGATAGGTGGTAATGACCGTGGTGGCGGCGGCGGCAGGGGGTGGAGGCGGCGATGGTGGTAGAAGTAGTGTTGGTGGGGGTGGTAGTGGTAGAAGTAGTGGTGGGGTGGTTTCAAATACTTTTTTTTTTAAAGTACTTATGAGAGATAATTTTTAAAATTACTTTCAAAAAGTCACTCCAAACACACCCTTAAAAGCTTATTTTTCATATTAAATTTAGAGTATTAATATTAGTCATTAGATTAACTTTAAAATAAAATTAAAGCAATCTGAACCGCAAAAAACAAAAATAATTTTGTTTATCTTTTGAGATGTGAATTGTAAGCTACTTTATTATATAGATATTATTTAGATCTAAAAGTCTGACATAATTTGTTGATTTAATTATGTGACTTCATTGAAACTATTGGATTAACATTAAGTTTTAATGTTTGATGGGGGCCCACAATTAATCCAAAAGACATAATAAATTAAGTTAACAAATTAGATCACAATAACATTCTTATTTATATAACCATAAATCATAACTAACAACTTAGAACTAAAAATTTAATAATTGGACGGATTAGTAGGCAGGCATAGTGGGATGGGCACACAGGTTGGGCTTTGAGCAAGCCTATTGACTCGGCTAGCTCGATGGCCAGCTCGTGGACTTTGGGAGCATGGATCTAACGGGCCTTTTCTTCGGTCCAATAAATATTGATGGCAAGGTCCGTTAATGAATTGAGTTTTAATTGGATTCTAACTGATTTAAATCCCAATTCAATTTTAAAAGTCCAATTCAAATTCGATTTAAATAATTTAATTCACTAAATTTTAATAAATTATACATAAATTTCAACAAAAATATTTTAAATAATTACTTAATTTTTTAATATTTATATAAATAATTTAAATCGAATCGAATATAAGTCTATACGAATCTAAATCCGTAAAATATAAAATATCAAATTCAAAAATATTAATCCATATTCCACAACTCGAATTCAAGTTGAGTTCCGATCTATTGAAAGGTCTATTGCTGGCCATTAAGAATTGTCAACAACAATTAGGAACTTGATACTTGAGAAAACTATACAAATAACGTTCGTATTTATTAAGTTTTTGAAATTATTTTCGAACTTTTAAACTCTCTAATTATATTAATTGAGTCATTCGGTCTACTTTCATTAGATTTTTTAACCAAAAAATACATAATATACCATTGATGTAAGGTAATACTATGATGATCAAATTTAAAGACCAAAGTAAGAGTCTAAATCCAAATGACTTGACAACATATTATTTAAAATTTTTATTCGGCTAAAATGATATGATACAAAATAAATAAATTCAACTCAACTACAGTGTCATTTGGGTGGGCGCTTGATTTAGTCTTAAATTTTGATTAGTCTCCGTGTAATACAAATGAGTTACAGATAGGTCGCGACACTGACAGAATCTATCCCTTTTCGTTGAAAAATCTAACGGAAAGAGACTTAAGGCTTAACACAAAAAAAAAAGGTTCAAGGGCTTTAACTGTTATAATTTGAAGGGCTTATGTGTATAGTTTATTCTAGATAGTAGATATTTTACCTATGATCGGCCACCAGCATCTTGGAGTAGCCGCCGTAAGTGATGCTACCATCCCAGAAAATGCCATTATATGTGAATTGAACAGCGTCGCAGTAGTTCTCCTGCGAATCCTTGCAGAACTCACATTCCAAGCACGATGCCGCCAAGCATCCAACCCCCACCCTGTCACCTACCTTGAAATTGCTCACCTCGCTTCCCACTTTGATGATCACCCCAGTAATTTCATGCCTGAGACACATATAAATCATATAGATACCCAGATCAGATTAATGCATATCAACATAGAGAGATCAGAGAGAGAGAGAGAGAGAGAGAGTATAAATACCCAGGGACTACAGGAAAAGTGGTGATGCCCCAATCGTTCCTAGTATAGTGGATATCAGTGTGACACATCCCACAATACAAGATCTGGATTGTCACATCATGGATGCCATTTTCTCTAGTAACCGGCCCATGAATTAGTTTGGATAATAAAATGTTCGCAGAAACAATCAACAAGCAAACATTAAGAAACATATAAAGCCTTTCATGGAGTTTGAGAAAGAGATCAGAAAGAAATATATATATATATATATATATAGATAGATAGATAGATATAGACACAGAGACACATGTATGTCTGGCCGTTTACCTTCGCTTGAAGGTATAAGGGGTGAGCTTGGCACCGGCTTCAAGGGCTGCCCAGCCGGAAACAGTCTGTGTGTGATTCGGAGTTGTTTGAGCCATGATAACAGAGACAGAGAGAGAGAGAGAGAGAGAGCCTCGGCGCGAATAGTGGTCTGGGACGAAGGGACTCCTGAACAATACTCTGGTATTTTGATGGGGGTCTTTAAAAAGCGATGGCCACTCGTCAAAGAGACTGTATTGTTTCATAAAGACAGTGGGTGGTAAGGTTGGTCGATTATAATTTAATATGGGAGAGCTGTTTTCGTTTTTTAATTCCGCCAAATACGCACATTAGTGGGTCATTACTTTAACAAAAAAATCAAATTATTATATAATTTAAATGTAATTTTTTTGCCTAAATTACAGTTTTAGTTCCTAAAATATGCATTTAATATCTATTTGGTCTCTAATATTTCAATTGTGTTTATTTGGTCGCTAAGATTCTTAATTTGTATTTACATAGCTTAATCCCAACACATCCGTCAGAAAATCATGACAGTTCTGATCACACATCAATCACGTGATTTCTAATTTGTGTCTATTTGATTCTTAAAGTTTTTAATTTGTATCTATTCAATCCCACGTAATTGGCGTGTGATCAAATGTATTAACAATTTTTTTATGAATATTTAAGATTAGATCACATAGATATAAATCAGAAATCTTATAGACCAAATAAAAATAATTAAATAATTAAAGACCAAATAAACACTACAAATATATTTTGAAACTGAAACTGTATTTTGCCCTTTTTTTTTTTAATACATGCATGCCGGTGGCACTAAGTATTAAAGTGTTTCTTTTGGTTGGAATCTCTGAAGTCCTCAACTGCTTTTATACATACTTATTACGGCATCCAAAGTATGGGTCTTATCAATCGTCCTATTTTTTAGGCACATAATTAATACTATTAGTTGTTTTCTATATTGATTAGATTATTCGGATTAATTTATACGTATTTTAATTATTATTATTTTTATTTTATTTAATCAAAAATACGTCATTTATGTCGGAATTAATATATTTATAAAATATAAATCATTTATGGACTGACCCAAAATATTATTAAAATTTGAATTCAGAACATCTGAGTTTACAATTTATCTTTATTACCACATAAATTACCCTGCAAATTTATAATAACTCATTTTGTGGCACGGCCTAGAAACCTTTTTTTTTAAGTAATGTCGATTGGATCTAATATATTATTATAATAAATTATTATCGTTGAATGATTGATCATTTATAATCTTTGATTTATAATAATATTAATAGATTAAATCAAATCAAAAAAATTAACATTATCATTCAAAAGTGTAGGTTGAACAGTATAGGGAGGCTTGGTTGTTGTTAACAACGCCCTTTATGGTCAATTTCTTTGTTGTCATTGTAAATTTATGGTCAATTTCGTTGAAATGTGAACGTACTTTCCATAAAAAAACAGAGACAGTCTTCGTCAGGTAAGCTTCTTTGTAATATGGCCGGCTCTGCGGTGATATTTCTTGTTTTCTTATTTCAATTAAACAACGATTCAAGCTTTGACCCAAATCAACCACTAATATCACCGCCGCCACTATCACCCGCCATCTCTCTTCATCAACGAGGCCGACCAATCTATACCCTCTTTCTAACTCTTTTCTCCCTCCCTTGATCAGTGACAAGGCCGAATTAGGCTGTCACTGGCTAGAGGTTTGCTCGGTAGAGGTGCCTTTGAGGAGTGATTTTGGTTTAAAAAAAAAAAAAAAAAGACAGATGAAAAAGGTAATTATCAAGTTTTACCAATGATATATAAGTTATTTTTATAGTAAATATTCCATTAAAATGAATCATCGTGACATTTTTCAAATATCTAAAGATTGTCTTAATTTTTTCACTTTAACTCAAAAGATTCCAATAAAATCCATCATAGAGTAGGAAGCTTTTTTTTTTAATGATGAGTGGTATTCAGATCAGTTTACGCGTATTTTGATTAATTAATTTTTTTTCGATAAAAGACAGATCATTCATGCTAGAACTATAATATTCATAACAAATAAATGTCGCATGATCTAATTGTAAACAATTGTCAAAATTTAAATTTAAAAACTCCCAATTTACAGCCTCTATTAAAACAGGTACCTTTTGGTTGGTGTATTACTAAATTGTTCACATGGGCCTCTACATAAGATTGCAGCCGTGTGGGCATAATAATATGGCCGCAAAAATAAAAATCGAGAGAGTTACACTTAGAGTTTTTGAGATTTGTCACTTAATCACTCAAACCTCTAACATTTGAAATGTTATACACTGACCTTCTGAAGTTTGTATTCACGTAACACTTAGACCCCTAATGTAAATATATCTGTTAATAAATTACACTTAGACTCCTCTAAAGTTTGTGAATATAAAACACTTAGACCCTTTAAATTTAAAATATTATATTTAGACAAAAAATATTCCAATCAAATATAAAATAACAAATATTTTAAAATTTACAACAAAATTTTATCTCTTATTGTATCATTTATTGAAATAAAATCAAAAATAAAAATTCAATTTTTTTAAAAAAAATTGTAATTATTATGCAATTATATTATCTATTAGAATTTAATTTAGTCGTTTAAACAATCAAATTAAAATACCAAACTACCACAATTAAATCTAAAAGATATTGTATCCATTACAGTTTGATTTATTTTTTAATTTTTTACTTTTGTTCTAATAGACAGTATAAATATATACTAACTATTTTTTTTTTAAATAAATTTTTAATTTTAATTTTATTTCAATAAATGACATAAAAGAACATGAATTTTGGATGTAAAATTCATATTCTATTATGAATGACTTAGACCCATTATTTGATTTTTTTTTTTTTTAGTTTTATTGCAATAGATAATATAATTATATACTAATTATGATTTTTTTAAAAAAAATTAAATTTTATTTTTAAATTTATTTCAATAAATGATACAATAGAGAATAAATTTTAGTTGTAAAATTTAAAATATTTTATATTTGATTAGAATATTTTTTATCTAAGTATAATATTTTAAACTTAAAGGATCCAACTATTATATACCCACAAACTTTAGGGGAGTCTAAGTGTAATTTATTAACCGATATATTTACAACAGGGGTTTAAGTGTTACGCACGTACAAATCTCAAGAGGTCTGTGTGTAATATTTCAAATATCATGGGGTTTGATTGATTAAGTGACAAACCTTAGGAAGTCTGACTGTAATTCTCCCAAAAAAATTTGTAAGTAGGAATACGAAATTAGAGTTATTATTATTATTTTTTTTGATAATAACCTATTCAAAATTTTCATTTACATAGAAAAATATTGGGTACAGTCAGACGCCAATAAAACCCTAAGCTCAGGCGGGGGACAATTAACCCAACTCAATAGAATCGAGTTAGATAAAGGGTGCGCTGCAATCCAATGAACTGCTCTATGAAGGGCTCTTGACTCGTACAAAAACCATAAATCTAGAACTCTAAAAAAATGTTTAATATCTTCAACGAAAACACTAATTGTGTTAGGTCATGAAGTCTTTATTTTTAGAACTTAATTGTGTTCAAATACACAATTTAACTTTTTATGATTTTTCTTTAACATATTTGCCCTCCCTTAAAATCATGCATATTTCTATTGGCAGTTAAGTTGATTTTTTATTTTATTTTATTGTATTAAAGATTTCTTAATATAATGGTAGAATCATATTATCACAAATTTTGCATCTAACGTTGATTATCGATATCTTAATGGTTTTAAGTTTTAAACTTTTTTGTCATTATCCTTACCATTAAACATATTTCTCTTGTCATTAATATGTATATATATATATACACACACAAAAACACATAATATTACGAAATCACGCTATGAATGCTAATTTATATTACTCGTATATTATATTGATGCACTTTAATTTTATAAACTCTTTAACTTGTATCAAAACAGTGTAGGAGAAATAAAAATTAAACTTCATAGTATGATTTCGTAATATTATATGTGTATATATATGTGTGTGTGTGTGTGACCAAAATTCTTTAATTTTAGTACATTTTAAAATAAAATAATTAAAATTCTTTAATTTTAGTTGTCAAATTTCAAAAGTTTTCAAAAAATTTAAAACATATTTCTAAAAAAAATGAAAAGAATTTATTATGAGTTTAAATTTTCTTAAATTTTCGATTTTTATTTTATTGGAATATATATATATATCCCAACCGTAAGTCCCGTGTGAGGCAAAGAGTGGATCGCAGGCGAGAAGTTGAGAGAAGCCAGATTAGGGGTATGTCTAGTTTTGTCCAACTTACATATTAATTTAAAATTTGATAACAATTTAGATTTTAAAAATGAGTAGATTATTCAGATCTAATTCTAGAGCTAGTACATCTAGATCTTCAGATTATTCTATGCCACATAGAGTAAATGAGGAAGAATTAGAAATAGAAGAAACTAGAACAGACTGGAAGAAATGGAATATTCCTCCAGTTAAAGAAAAAAACATTTATAGCACAACTTGGGTTCAGAAAACCTTTAGTGAAGAACACCAAGTTAAAACTGTTGAACAAGTTCATCCTCTCAGGAAAGAAGATGAGCTTTGTGAGCTCCTCACTAAGGAGACTCTTAAAAATCACAAGGCCAAAGGATTTAATTTTATCCACATAGGTCTTGTTCAAGTAGCCATTAAGCCTCTTATTACTCAAGGCAGGAATGCTGCTGCCTTACTAGCACTAAGAGATGCGAGGTTTCTTGATTGGGAACCAAGTGTCTTGGGAATCATGGAGACAGGACTCCACCGAGGTCCAGTCTACTTTAATTGCTTCCCAGACTTTACCCTAGACCTCCATTGTCCTAATACACATATGGCACTAACTCTTGGTATCCGTCTCACAGGCGATATTACCAGGTTAGTAAAAAATACTAGTTCTATAGTACTTATTTACAGGATTTATTACAAGTGTATTCGTACCAATCTAAATGTACAATGCCTTGACCCAAGTCCTAAAGGAAGTACTATGTTAATACAAGCTAGTTCTGCACAGACTAACATCCAGGTCCCAAAGCAGCTACTTTGGAAAGATGTGACTTTACCAGAGTCATGGACTGTACAGAATGAGAATTTTGACAAGGAATCTAGTGCCGAGTCAACAACAACTGATCTGGAGACTATCAGACAGCTCCCTGATGGATCAGTAAAAATATCTTTTGACACTGCCAGATCCAGTAGATCTTGCAGATTTACCCCCAGGCATGATCAGTTTTCTGAAGGAAGAAAATCTGATTTCTCATCTGTTTCCCATAGAGACAGAGAGATTGCCAAAGAACTTGACCATAGGTTGAAAGGAATCGCTAATTCCTCAGACCCAGTAGCTAGACCAGTGTATACTCCCATAAGTGTCCCGTTAAAGTCTAGGTACACAGAGTTCAAACAAACAGAGAATGATGCTTTTACTCCATCACCTTTTCTGTCACCCACTGCTAGTGCTTTTGATGAAAATAGCAAAGCCCATCAATTATACACTATCACTAGGGAAAAAGAATTTTTTATGCCTGATATTTACAAGTTAAAAAAGAATTTCAAAACCCCTGAGAACAGACCTCTTAGGAAAGCTTTTGAATCTTTACCTTGTAAAACCCAGGAAACCATTAAAAAAGAATGGGTTAAATTAATGTATAAATTAGAATCCGAAATTGCTTTTGAAAACTACTTAGCAAATTCCCACAAAGAATTAAAAGTAGTAACCCAGCAAAATTGGAAAACAGAATCTGCCGTGGTAACCGCTAGTCATCCACCAGCAGAAACTATTGAATTTAAATATGCTAACAAAACTGTCACAGCTTCTCCCTTTAAGATTCCAGTTTTAGAATCTGAAAAGAAGATAGTTGAACAGGTCAATTTCACCAACCAAAGCCTAATTACCATAGGTAAACAGTTGGATAAAATTGAAAATAAAATAGATGAAATTAAGCCCTCTTCAGTAGAAAGGCCAATAGTCAGCCTACCAGAAGAAAGAAAGAATTTAGGTTTAAAAGACAAAAACCTACTTCAACAGATTGATGCACTCTGGAGTCCCAAGGTTAGTCATTAATTACAAACCTTTAAACAAGGTTTTAGAATGGATTAGGTACCCTATACCTAACAAACAGGATTTGATAAAAAGACTCAATAAGTCCACTATCTTTTCCAAATTTGATTTGAAAAGTGGTTTTTGGCAAATACAGATCCACCCTATGGATAGGTATAAAACCGCTTTTACTACTCCCTTCGGACATTATGAATGGAATGTCATGCCCTTTGGGTTGAAAAATGCCCCAAGTGAGTTCCAGAACATAATGAATGAAGTTTTTAATTCCATTAGTCATTTCTCTATTGTTTATATAGATGATATTCTCATCTTCTCCAGAACAATAGAAGAACACTGGAAGCACCATGACTAACCTTGGGACTCCTCTTTCTAATTCAGCGTTTTTGATGACATAGAAAGCAGGGCAAGACCAAGGTGACTTACTATTCCTAATGATACCATTTTTCAGTAACTCTGAGATTTCCTTTTTACAGATCTCAGTGGTCTCATGGTTCATTTGGATTGGTCTGGATTTAGTAGGGATATTGTCCTCAGTAAATCCTTTAATATATGGAAGTCTGACCATGTGTTTCTTCCTATGCCAGAATGCTGTAGGAAGGGAGGAACAAACTTCTGACTCTAAGTTTTCTCTAAACCTATCGATCTTCTGTTGTAAGATTGGATTGGTTAGGTTTTCTTTAGTTCTGAGGTGGTTAATCTCTTGTTTAAGAAATTTCACTTGCTTAATTTTTCTGTTAATAACATTAAGAGACTGTGAGACAGAAATGTCTTTTAGCTGCCTTAAATGTCTTTTTTCAGGTTTGGTAATAAATAGAAATACAATTTTTCTTCCAAAATGCTTGGTTGATATTCCATCCGTATCTGTACTAAAAGGGTACAAAAGATATATGAATGGAAGACCAAGAATAACAGCATCAGTCATGTTATTAACAAGAAGGAATGATGTTTCAAAACATACATCTTGCTGGCAGACATGAACTTTAGGAAGTTTGTATTTAACATTCATTTTGCTGCCATTGGCAGAACTAATTCTTTCCAATGTTTTTTCATAGAACATGGTTGGAATTAATCCTTCTTGGATGCAGTTAACATCTGCTCCAGTATCCAATAAGGCAATAACAGTAATATGAAAACTATTGTTAATGATTAATTTTACTTCAACATGCCATTTTTGGATAGTTAAAGAATTAATTAAACTAATTCTTATATATATATATATATATATATATATATATATATATATATATATATATATATATATATATATATATATATATATATATATATATAATATGCTTGATGATATATTTCAAGTTATTTTAAAAAAAGAATTAGTAAGAATATTTTTATGTCATTCCTTTTGAATTTGGACAATTGTTTAAGATTTTTTTTGTTTATTGTATAGTGTCTTCAGACACGGGTAATAACTAGTGTGTAATAAAGTAACAAGTTTAATTTGTCTTGACCTTTTCGCGACTCAGATCGATTCAGTATTATTGATCTGATGATTTTTATTAATCTACATTCCTACAAAACTCTACTACATTTATTTTATCTATTCTCATCCCAGTTCAAACCATTGGAGAGTTTGATTTGGACAGTTATATATATATATATATTAAAACTTTAATAACAAAAATTATCTCTAAAAAAATATAGGTTTATTAACATATACCGTCCTATATATCTATTTATATGTATCTATAGTAATATCTATATTTATATATATTAGTAATCCACGACGTGCGTTGCAGGTAAATAAATTTAAATAATTTTTTTTTATAAAAAATATGAATTATATGCATATTTAAATTAAAAAATAAATTATAATTTAAATAATTAATATATTTTAATTATTACTAAATTTAATTATTAATTTATTCAATTAACTTTGAGTACTTAATCTATCATTTATTGAAGCATCTCTCCAAATTTTGTAAGCATTTGCACACTAATTATATTAAAAATTATTAATTTTTATTTTTCAAAATAGATTGATTAGATCGTTCATAATATTATTATATTATTGCATACCAAAAAAATAAAATATAATATATATTTGACTATATAGTGTACCTGTCTGACGATCTGTATTTTAGTGTACTTGTCTGATAATCTATGTTTTAATGTACATATCTAACGATCTATTATTATGGAGAAAAAGGTACATTAACGATTTGTATTTTAGTGTATTTGTTTGACAATCTGTATTTTAATATACCTGTTGATGATATGTGATTTTAGTGTATTTGTCTGACGATTATTACTTACATGTTATTTTTTATATTTTTTATTAATATCTATTTTTTTTGACTTGAAAGTATGTATATATATATATATATTAATTACGTATTTATCTTACGATTTATGTTTATAAAGAAAAATATATATTATGAAGAGAAAATTTTTAAAATAGATGTTAAAATTAGGTACGATTTGCAAAGATCGTTAGTTATGCACGTCACTTTGACTTTTTAACAGCGACTCAGTTTAAAAGAAAATTGAGGAGCGAGTATTTTTTGGAATACTATTGGGCTGAGTAACTCGTCTCCAAATCCCTAAAAAATAAAAAGAAGAAGTCCAAAGCAATTAGGGCTCTGTAGTGGCTAGGAAAATAAATAAAGAGGACAAAGCAGTCCCTTTTTGGTAATTTAAAATAATATAAAACACCTTCAGTAGCACCACCACACCGGAGAAGTTCCAAAAAACCCACAAAGCCGAAGAAGCATAACAAAATTGAGGAGAGAGGATCACTGTACGACGGCTCGATCTACGGCTTGATCTTTTCATGCTCTCGAAAGTTCTCAATTTACGATCCGATCGTCATCAAATATGGTCTCAATACGTTTGTCAATTTGTTGTTAATTATTCTGTCATTGAGTATTGATCAATTATTTTGATTCCTGTTTGTGTTCGTGTTTGCCCTAATTTTGAATGGTCATGACGGCCGATTCTTCAACAAATAACCATTCCCCACGTTCTCCGGTTACTCCCGGCGGCGACGGCGGCGACAATGGTCCTCAGTTGCAACGGCGGAGTAGTTTACCGTGGACCCAAGTTGTTCGTGGCACCGAGCACGAAGCAATCTCAGCCGTTTCTTGCTCTCCATCATCATCATCCTCGTCGCCGCCGCCGCTTTCTGCGGCGGAGCAAACTTATTTCTCTCCGAAAGCTCCGCCTGAAAAGTTTACACCGGAGACTCAGTTGGAGAGTTCCGATGATACTAACGACAATGTCGGTCGTCCAAAGAAACCTGCCTGGAAAAAACCCTTGAACGGCGTCGTTGAGGTTAATACGGTAATGGGAGGTACTATTTCTTGGCCTGCTCTCTCCGAGTCGGCTCGTCCAACGCCTAAATCGACTTCCGATTCACCGAAAACGCCTTCTGATAAGTCAGACTCTATTTCTCAGGTTCAGTTCTTCGAAAACCTATTGATATAGGCATGCGTAAGAATTTCGATGATTGAAAGATTGGTTCTTATTATACGTTTGATTGGATGATTATTGCTTTTATATCTGTTCATTATAGGGACCTGTAATTTCACACACACCTCAGAATCAAGCCAAAACTAACGCAAACCCTAATTTTACTCCCAACAAAACCATGCTTGCTCGGCAGAAATCGATGAAGCATCGTGGTGGCGGTGGCATGGGAAGCGGACCGGCACAGACTGACTTCAGTCGGCCACCAACCCCTCCACCCCTGCCACCGCCATTTCCTTTGTTTCAAATGGCTTATAGAGGTCTGGGGCCGGCAATGCTGGATTCAACCGTAAGAGAACCTCCATTCAAGGGTGGGTCTCAATTCCATACAGTGAATGATCACTCTTCTCAAAGAAATTCTTCCCACAGGGGTAACTTTGGGCCCCGCCCCTATGGAGATGCAATGCATCGCAATGGTCATGGAGTAAGACACAATCAGGGGCGTGAATGGAATGGTCCTCGAGGTTCTAATGCACGGGATGTGCATATGCCGCAGCAGATGGCTCCCCCTCCTCCGAGGGGATTTATACAATCACCACCCCCCAGTCCTTCCCCTTTCATTGCACCCTCTCCTGTGAGACCCTATGCGAACCCTATGGGTTTTGGTAAGTTTATCAGATCCTATACATGTATCCATGTAGGCCTTTGTCGAGTGGATTTCTAACTAATGTATCTGGCTTCTTTCAGATATGGTAGGTCCATTCTATTATCTCCCAACACTGCCTCCGGACTCCTTCAGAGGTGTGCCTTTTGTTGCTCATGGCTCGCCCCCACCACCGCCGCCGCCGCCAATGTTTTACCCTCTAGTGGATCTTTCTTTGCCTGCTTTGTTACTCAATCAGATAGACTATTATTTCAGGTATTTTGCACTGTTGGATATTACTTTATGTTTTCCCACTTCGTTTTTGCCTCTTGGAAACCAAATTTGGATTGGTCATGCAGTTGCTTTTGCATTGCAGTGATGAGAACTTGGTAAAAGACAATTTTTTAAGGTCGAAAATGGATGATCATGGTTGGGTTCCCATCACTTTAATTGCTAGCTTTCCTCGAGTAAGTAATATGCTCTTGATAAAAGAAAATATTCTGTGTTCTTCTTGGCTATGGTTTTTGTGTCTTGATTTTTAATCATTGGTTTACTGTCTCCCAGAGAGAATGCCAGAGTTTTAATTTATTTTCTTTGGCTTACATTGATGGATTTGTTCAATTGACAGGGTACTCTTTCATTAATTTGTTAGTCCGTCATTGAACAAAAGTCACTAAAGAATTGGTGATCTTGTCTACTTAATGTTTGTAGATGTTGACAGTAAAGTAAAATCAAAACCCTTGTCATGGGAACTATTTGCGAAGCCTTTGAATTGTAGTTTAACTTCATGGTTATTTTGCCTTTATCTTTATTTTACCAATGATCTTAATATATTTCATTTACAAAACTACTGACAGTTATTTACCAATTGACCTTGCTTTTAAGAGTATAATTCATGTAGGAATTAGATTGTGTATTATCATGTCCTGATGACTTGTTTTAAATCCCTCCATAGGAGAAAAGATCATTGACAAATGATCAATTCTGGCTATTTATGAGGCTTGTATTGTAAAAATATGTCATCTATGCATGTAATTTATTAGCTTATGCTTTTAGATTCACATTTCAGTTTCATTTTTGTGTTAGTGAGATCTCCATGCACAAATTTTGTCTTCTCTATGTATGGTATTGCAGGTTCAGTGTTTGACAAGCAACATCCAGTTTATTTTGGATTCGTTGCGAGCCTCAACAGTTGTGGAAGTACAGGTAACTTATTTACGTTATGGACCCGATTTCTATGTCATAAGTAGATAAGCTTTTTGGTGAGAGAATTTCAAGGTTAATTAGCACCTAAGTAATTTGCTCTCATCATATTGTATGAAGGATTCGAGATTCCAATTTTATTTGTTTTTTTAGGTGAGTGATTTTTGACTTTGAGTTCCCTGAATTTGTTGAAAATTTTGTGATATATGTTCGTTGTGATCTGTAATGGGGTTTTGTTTAATGTAAAAGGCACGTTACTTTATGTAGTGGGATATTAGATTCTTGTGTTAGGAGGTATTGCTGCCATTATCAAGAAAATTGAAATGATGCTACCATATGCAGTCATTTTATCCAGATGGGCTAATTTTTTCCCAAATGTTGCAGGGAGACAAGGTAAGGAGGCATAATGAGTGGAGGAAGTGGTTACCCGCTAATGCTCGGTTTCCGACTGACTCAGGCTCACAGTCACCGGGTGGATCAACTGACGATGTGCTGGCTGCTTCTTTCCAGGTGGTCTCACTGAACGGAGTGACTACAGACCAAAATAGTAATTTGGGTGCCGCAGATAATCATGTAGAAGTATTTCCAGGTAGATATTCATCTGAGGAGTTGACTGGCCAGTCTAGTTTGGCTAATGGGGAGTGTAGTGCTGAAGAAGCATATTCAAGTGTAATATGAATTCAAGCCATGAACAAGAAATTTGCATATTCAGCCAAGGTTGGTAGAGTTTATCTTAGATGGTTCTTGGGTTGCGAGGTGGTGGGTCAGGGGGGAGGGGGGAAGGGGGGAAGGGGGAAGATGATGATTAAGGAAGTTATTCGAATGTCTTTTGTTTGATTTCGCCCTTGACTGAAACCATATTTTGAAATTTTCAAGAGGGCTAACTAGGAGAAAGTAAAATAATAAGCATATGTAACTTGTCTGCCATAGAGAGAAGGAAGAAGTGGAGAAAAAAGGCGGCTTATATTATTGACTTGGACCAAACTACGGGGTTAATGGGTTTGTATAGTTTTGGTGTGGATGGAAGGAAATTTTTTTTCATTATTTGTGGAATTGGTTGGCATTAAAAGGGGGTGACTGAGCTCTGTTTGATTTTTTTGTTATATATAAATCTAGTCCTCTTGTTTTTATTATCATTTTGTCTTTTTGTCTTTGTTATTTTTATTTTTTAGGTCCAGTTTCAGTTTGGATCTTATAAATAGTTGACTTGGTTCAATTCAAATGTTCTCATTTTAAAGATTGACCTGCTGTAAGATGATTGTCATTTACATGATATGTCTCCAAAATTGAGTTTGTATTCTCTGATGCTTTGACTAATGCTTATCTGTCTAAAGGATACGAATTATGTGCCAGTTTTTGTTCCAGTATCAGTATCAGTATCATTGAAAGAAATCATTTCCCCCGCAAAACAGGATGCCCTTATTATTCGGTTTTGTTTCCTGTTATATCTGATATCCAGTTTATTATGCATAAATCAAGGTAAGTAGTTCATGTTAGTTGCAAACTCCATAGCTTCAGTGCTTCATCGTGTCTCAGTTTGCAGGAAAATGTTAAGGACTGTTCGCGTGTCATGACCCTGGATGTATCAGATATTTGAGTTTCAAGTGCTCACCCAATTTGCAGGAAATATTTGCCCATAAGCCCAATTCCCAACCATCAATTCTGCATGTTTAAGCCTCTACCTATGTCCGTGCAGAAGATTCTGGTGCTTTTTTTCTCAGGTAAGATACGAATATTTGTATTCAGTTTCCAACTTATTCATAGATTCTTGGCTTTAGGTGTATGCTTTTAATTTCACCTTCCAGCACTCATATTCTGCCATATTCACTTACCCAAAAGGGGGGAAAAGCAAATCCTAGAAGACATGTAGGGTCACTTTTTGACAGTTTCTTCAAAAACTCTGGAGGGACTGTTATGGTTGAAGATTGAATGTATCCATGTTTTTTTCCTTGTGATGTTGCTTAGATTGTCGTTATTTTTTTTTTATTTTTTGCAAAATAAAGGTCATACTCGAAATTGGGTTTGACACTGACATTCATGTTCTTAGGGAGTGTGGTCCAGCTCAAATAGGTTGGATCAAAATAGGACTTCCCTCAAACTCTGAGTCCACCTTTCAAAAAATCCAAAGAGAATTTGGCTTCCCACCACCCAATCTACTCTCAGCAATTTACTTTACCATGGGTAATTTTATGCCCCATTCACATGTGCTAGCCTCTGGTATCACAGGAACAAAATCATTTTCCACAATGAACCTATCTCTGCCCTAGATCAATTGATTGAACCCCAAGCAACTGTTCCATTTGAATACCTCATAGCAAGCCCAGCCCCGAACAGGCTCATTCAAGTAGACATATGCTCTTTTTTTTTTTTTTTTGCGGGGGGGTGGGGAGGGCTTTTTGGAAGCTGGTCCGCACTTCTGGACTTTTGAAAGAATGACAGGTGTTTTTTGGGGACTTAAAAAGGTCAACTACAAGTATAAAAACTAATTTATTCTTAATAAAATAAATAATTATATTAAAAAGTAAACAATAACAAGGTAGTAATAATAACATGATCACATTAATATGATCACATTAATAACAATGTTCGTGTGGATGAGGTTTAAGGGGTTGATGGTTGGGGATAGAGGTATTATATAAGGTGGCAAGCTGCAGTGGTGGTGGACTAAATAATAACACAATCACACTGACAGTTGCAGTGAAAATTTAATGAAATCAGACAATAACGTGAATTAGATAGTCACATGATCAAATATACTGAATTTTGTTGTTATTGTTCAAATTTCAAAGTATAAATTTGAAATAGTTTTTTGTTTAATACCAAAGAAATTTTATCGAAATGCATGCATTTTATCGTACACCATTTGGGCATATACATTTTTATGTACAATATGAGATTTAAGTGAAACCTTTTCCAAAAAAAATCAAACCAAAAAAAATAATAATAATAAAGATTGATTGAATATATATGAGGTTATTCCGTCATCATTCAAATAATTCATGAATGTTTAATGCTACAAGAAATGAAGGATTCGGGGGCATAAATAATCACCAAGTTATGTGGGTTTTTGGCAGGTCACATAAACTTATGATGTTTGGTACAATAAAAAAATAAAAAATTGGAATGATGAAAAGTTTGAGGAATAAATAAATATTATATTTGATAAGAAAGAAAAATAAGAAAGATGAAAAAGTAGATGAATTAACTTTTCTTACAACTCAACAAAATCAAAAAGAAAGTGGATAAAAAATTAATTATTTGTGTTGAGATGTATCTTATTTGTCTATATATTATGTATACATTAATTTTATAAAAAAATATAATGATAAAATATGTATATATATATATATATATATTTTTTAAAAAATAAAAAATTAAAAACAATGACACAATTCAAACTGGACTCCTTACTTTCCATCGAGCATTTTCATGTTCAATATCATAACATCATGCGTAAACCAACTGGAGAAAGCAAGCAGCAAAAATATTTATCCAACAAAACTAAGAAAAAATCCAACAGCATTCATTTGACCGTTTGTTTTTGTGATTCAACAGTATCGAATCGAGACATCCCATTGCCATTCGAATCAATCACACTGATCATCTTCTTGCACTCAACCAACTAGCTCTTTTTTCCTGAGCTTTTGAGATCGTTTGCAACTCCTCCACCAGTATAATCTCATTCGAAAATGTCCTTAAAATTCCCCAAAACCTTGTCGGAATCAATGCCCTTGGTGTTCAGGACAATGAACTCATGCAAATCGATGAACCCATCGTCGTCGGAGTTGACCTCTTTGATCATCTCTTGGAGCTCTTCGTCGGTGGCTGGGTTTCCGAGGCTGGCAAATATAACGGAGGACATAATAGGAAATAACAAAAAAAGAAAATAAACTATTGGACCTATTTATAGAAAAAGTACAAAACATGTATCTTTAATAATCTAAAAATTGTGCCCGAATCTATTAACAAAAAAGGTCTCCATATTATTATACTTAATTTCATTTTTTGGTAGCCCCTGCTGCGAGTGGGGTGGCCGAAGTTCAATACGGATGGTGAAGCCCACTAGTAGATGCAAAGTTGTCTCGACAATTTTAAACCGGACTTGAAAAATCGAAATGAATTATACGTGCACAGTGGATTTGAATTTAATCTAAATAAGTTTGTGTAGTTAATTGGTGGACTGACATATTAGCGTATTAAACAAACAAATTCACACAAGTTTGGCTGAATACAAAATGAGCTTCCTAAACTTTGATTGGATGCAATTTATACACATGAACTCGATCTAATACAATACAAACTTGGTTATATATGATTAAATAAATTGTAGCACGTACGATATGAAATAGTTTGATTTGATTAGCAGGTCTTGCTATAATTGTTTAACATGCTCCTCCAAAATATTAAGGTACATCTCTATAAGCTAATGCAAGCAATGGGTGGGTGTTGCTTACCTAACACGATGCACCACCTCCCTTTTAATGTCATATGAATGCAATGCTTAAATATTGGAAGAGGCTGTGAATCGATTACAAAATGGTTGACACTATCACCAAGGCAATCTCAATCTCGACCTCACCATCAAAATCATCCTCCACATTTTCTATCTTTTTTGCCTCTCTCTCTCTCTCTCTCTCTCTCTCTCCCCTATGCCAACCAACCCTTGCAACCAGAAAACTACATGGACACATGTCTGGAAACACATCAGATCAGCCTCTCTTCTCTGCATCACCCCCACTACCAACACCGCTGCCACCTCCACCTCCGCCACCCATCACGGCTTTAACAAAGAACAACCAACAATAGCACCACCTGGTGCCACTATCTTGAGTTTGATTTCATTTCATTATCTTGAAATGTCTGACTCCACATTACCATCGCATCATTTGATTTAGTTTCAATTTTTTTTTCCCGTCAATTTAATATTGCGGGTTTGTGGGTCAACCCGAGGCCACGGCCCTGTGACAAAAATGGGCCTTAACATGGCCTCACAATCACAGGCTTCACTCTCAACATCGAACCCAGATCACACGCTCGCTCTCTCTCGCTTGATCTCCATCTCGATCTCTCGATATTGGACAGACCTAAGTAAACAAACGCTCTCACAATCTCACTCACAGAAGGTTAGTGTGTCTTTCCCATACTTCTTATTGCTATTCTGATACTGTCTCTTCACACTATTCCTTGATTTTGAGAATTTAATGCTTCACGAAATGACCTTTTATTGTTTGATTGCTGAGAAAGTGGTGATAACTGAAAGAAAAGGAAGAATTAGTGTCATGTTTCGTCTTTCTTTGATTTCCCGGAAGCCGAAAACCCTTTCTTAGGTTTAACCATGAGCTTATATAGGCACGTATCATAAAAAGGATTTAAAAAAAAAAGTACTCAGATATTTGAAGTCCTGGTTTACCGTTTCGTACCCTTTCTTCTCAAAAGCAAAAGAGCTAATTTGGATTATTTTGTTTTGGTTCTATCTTGTTTGGTGCTCGAAAATTTGAGTGATTATTAACTACGTTTCTGAATTCAATTTTCAATTTGAAGGTGATGTAGTAAAGGTGTTTGATAAAATGTCAGTATCAGAAATGTTGTTGGATGGATAGTTTGAGAAATGGGCCAGACGTAAGATGTTTTCCTTCCGTTGTTTTCGGATACAATCGTAGGTAAAGAATATTGTTTCTTGATGCTTCTTGTTACTGGTACTTGGTTCCAAATGCTACACACCAACCTGGCGAATTCTAGAGGTGTGATTTTTTCCCCTTCAGATCCCAAATATGGCAGAACAGGAAGGATCATACCAGGGATGCATACATCATTCACTTACCATTACAACTGTACATAATGTAAACAATTAACTAGGTAGAAAGAATCTATAATTGAACATGATCTAAACAATTGACTGATTAAAGGATAAACAAAGTGTCATAAGTGCACAACTAACAACTAGTGTAATGTACCAGAATTCCACCCATTAAAACATAAAATCACGAACGACTGGATGAAAATGGACTCTCCACCGGTCAAATAATTATGTATGGAAATTAAGACCTTTGATAAATTAAGCCAATTGCAATTTGGCAATAACATTGGCGGAGATTTGGTGATCAATAGACACTTTTTCATTCCATCTCTCCCTGATTGGAAGAGAATTTTCTTACTGGAAAATCGAACCTTTATATTTTGTTTTCAACTTCATAATATATTATCATTAAATACCTTCAGCAATTCCCTCACAAGTATATGGCATAAACAAATTGTAGGCAGAAATAGTTAGTTTTTTTGGTTTCGGACAATGGTGTACCTTCATTTACTACTATTGTATCTGTTTAGTGTGACTTTAGATCATCTGCCTTAGAATTGACAGTTATAAAAACAGTGAATTCTAACAAAATAAATTCATTTGTAATTCAATAAATAACAAAGTGGTACAGTTGTTTGCATTTTCTTCCCCTTCCCCTTCCCCTCCCCCCCACAAGCATCATTACTTGCCTCAATCTGTTAAGACTTGGAATTCAAGCTACATATTTCTTATACAGGAGCTGGGTAGCAATGGCTGGAAAATCAGCAAAAGCAGTTGGCCAGTACCAATATCCCTGGCGAGAGAAGTTGACAAAATACAAGTATGAGCTCTTTAAGGGCGTTTGGGGTTATTGGGAGCTGGGCGCCTGGAAACCTCTTGGTTTCAGTGCCCGCCATCGAGCTCCTCTCCGCAAAGAAGTTCTGCTTGCTGGGGAAGATTGGTCGTATGATCCTGAAAAGAAAGAGATGAGAACCAAGAGGAAAGGACATAAATGTGATAGGATTGCAGCCGAAAAACGAGCCAATACTGAGGAATTAATGCAGAAAATGCCTCAGATGGTGGCAGATTATCGGAAGAGGAGGTGGGAGAAGAAAATGAATGAAGAGGATGCTGCGGCTAAAAAAGTATAGGTTCTAGTTTCCTATTCCCTCATCAAACTTGTTCTCTCTGAAATCTTTGCTCAGTTGATGATATGTACAATTGTACTGCTTCCTAGGTACTCCAATTGTTCTTTTCATTTATTTGATTTTTTCTTTTCCCTTTCTCCTCTTGTGCATTAAGTTTGCAATCAAATATAAAAGATTGATGGAGCTTTCTGTTTAGATGACCTGTTATGAGTAATCCTTGAGTTTTAAGCTATAAGGGCAGGCATGAATGTTGAATCTTTATTTCCCTGGTAATTGCAATGGTAATTGACGAAATTAATGAGATGCAATGGGGAAAATTAGTATGGCCTGAACTCAGGTGGATCTAGTCAATGAGATGGCTGAGAATACCTAGTTGGTTGGGTTACTTCCATCGTCAGCAGCCCTGCTCAATTCCATTCATGTGGCGTGTCACATCATGTAGCGCAAGCCCGCTGAAGACTCTCAATCTTTGGGCTTTTCAGACTCTTTACCTGAGAGGGTGTTGCATTTGCTCCATCTGGTTCCTCAAAGATTACAGAAAACAGTGAATGCAAAAGGAAGACAGGAAAAAGAGAAGAATATAAGCAAAAACAAAAACAAAACAAAACAAAACACAATTAAGGAGATAGGAATATACCCAATTATGACAAGTCATCCAAAAGAATATAATAAAAGATAGATTAAGGTAATTTGCATAGAATAAACACTCAACCCAAACCAAAGGGTTTTAACTAACTACAAGTCCTGGACACTTGACGAGAAAAAAAAAATCCAAGTTCTGGATAATTAACCCTAACATTGAAACCACCACTATTCACATCCCCGGCACAGAGGTGAAAGTGAAACTACCCAAAAGAGACCTCATTTTCTATATATCATTCAAAGGCCCATTGGTTCTGTCTGCGAACCTCATCTTCCTCTTCTGGTGTATAGTCATTCTTGATGTGAAATGTCTTGCGAATCTCCTCTATAGATTTCCCCTTCATCATGTCAGCCACTGTTTGGCAAGTCAGATCCAAAAGGCTCTTGATATCGAGATAGTTTGCAGCCTGGGAAAAGACACCAAGGAAAAATCAAAATCCATGCTTTGAAAAAATACAATGGTGGACATCACCATCTATATAATATAGCACAAGGAAAGACATTAGATCAATCTAATGCATCAAGAAAGTATGACTTCCCTATGGACAAGATGCTTTTTCAATACCAAGCACGTTGTCAATGTTAAGGCAATTTTTCAATACCAATCATGCTGTGATAATCAGGTTATAAAACTTCGTAGTTAGGGTTGATGATAATCAAAAGTATAGGTCAGATGATTGCAGCAGATGCTAGAAGATCCAACAATAACTACCCAATGGAGTGCAAATGTCTGTACTATCACCAATTAGAACCCTTGACCCGCTTGTTTAGTGAGATAACAAACATGTTCCTCTCATTTTTTCTATACTCGCATATATTCCTACCGGCAGGAAATCCATGGAGAAAACAATCCAGTGAACACCCTAGTAAACGTCCATGGCATAATAAGCAGAAGCACACGCACAGCAGAAGATACGATTGAGAAAACTGACTAAACCCAAAAGGAAACTATCCAATTTTGGTTCAATATATTGAAGTCAAAACCTTTCATTCACATTCAAGGCCAGTCTGAAGCATCATTTCATTTGCTTCAAAATAAATATGTTAGCAAAAAGTAACAAAATCGATTACTTGGTGTTATAGGTACACACAACAAACTGAAGAAATTCAGAATTATGTGTTTACAATTTATAATACTAAAGCAAGCAACTTCCCAAGAGTCATTCCTCTATTCTATTTGACACACCTATATTTACATTAAGTTGATGTATATCTTCCCAATACACAATCTTTGTTCTTAAAAAAAAAAAAAACTCAGGGCAAAGCAGCTGACAAGAAAAACAATCACTAAGCTGTAGAGTCATTATGAATGTTAACTGAAGAGCACACATCATAGATTACAAAATCAATCTCAACCTAAACAAAGCCTATAACACAAAATCAGTCAAAAACCCACATAAAACTAGATAATCACATCATATTTGCATCATTAAAAAATAAAAAACTAAGAGTTCGAAGGGCTATACCAGAATGAGGTCAAACAGCGTGTTCTGGTCATCCTTCAGGTCCTTCACAAAGTCAGCATCAAAAGACTTGAGATCATTATCGGCGTCACTAACATGATCATCAGATTTGGGAGCCACGGCATGCTTCTTGCAGTATTCAATGACCTTCGACAAAATTGTGCTGGTCACGTTGGGCAAAGGAATGGTGTCGTCAGCACAATCATCCTCTATCATGTGCTTGATCGTCAGAGCCTCCATAGCCACAGTCTCGTCAACCTCGAAGACTTCCCCATCAGAGCTCAGCAGAGAGATTTTCTTCGTAGAAGACATTGTTCTGAGATTGGCAGTGAAATATTGAGAACCCTAAAAGCCTATGATTTATGGGAACAAGACTGCTAATGGGTTTTGTATTTATAGAGATATTTGGAAACTAAGGCGGTGAGGGAAAAAAGAGTAATTTCAGACTTTTAATGAGATTTGGATTCCAAGTAATTGTAGGATTTGTTTTGTTGTCTAAAACTTCGAATTGAAATCCTTTCCTAAACCAGCTCAAAAAATGTAACAACAAAAAAAAAACAAATATACCTTATTGTAATCTGTTCAATGCTTGAAGCAATTCCACCCACAACGATCCTACCGCCATAGGGATGACAAAATATAATCCGGTCGACCGGCCGGCAATGGCCTATTTCTCACATAGATGCTCTTTCATTCAACAACAGCAGCGTCTCTCTGGCAAGGCAAGGTAAGGAGTCCCCGCTCTTCAACACTGTCTCTGGAATCGCAGCGACAGTCAAACCTAAGAAACTTCCATAGATAGAAAACCCACCCCAATGACAACAAATCTGGAACAATGGATGGCCACACCAGTGATTTCGGCGCGAGGAAAGTAACTACATCAACAGTAACCCTCCATTGACTGACTGCTTACAATTTCTCTGCAATCATGGTTGCAACATGTATCCAAAATAAACTTCATATTGAGACAACAATTCCTGACGGGTTTTCGGACCCCAACGATAAAAGTGCCGATTTGATATCGAACATGAACTACCCTTCAATAGCATCTCCAATTTCGGTTGAAATGAAGACAAGAAAGCAACCAGAAGCGTCACAAACGTGGGTGAAACATGAGATGCACCTCTCGATCAAATTGGAAATCAAAGTGATACCAAATAAGGTGTTGTTCGAGATCAAAAAAAAAACATAAGGTGTTTACTGTTGTTCGTTTTGGTGTTGTTTGATTAGGTTTTGTTAGGCTTCAGCAACGGGCGGGCTGGGCTGGCCCAACCCAAGATTTCTCAGCCCATAGCCTGCCATGGGCTAAATGCGGGCCGGGCTTTATGGGCCACCCATTGGGTCTGAAACGGATTTTTTATTAAACAAATATTTTATATGTAAAAAAATACAAAAAAGACATAATTACATGAAGTTGGTGTGAAAAAATAAATTAACAAAAAATTATTCGTATGATTGAATTTAACAAATATTCATATAGAATTCCAATGTTACATTACAAATTGATTGATAAGTGAGACTATTTTCCATCACTACACAATTGTCAATCATTTGTAAGTCTCAATTTTATAAAAGTTACAAATCAAATATCAAATAAACAATATAATTATGAAATATAATCTAATTATCTTCTTCTAAGGAGTATATTCTATTTGAATGACAAGCTTCTTAATGGGTAGGCCCGTCGGACCCTCAGCCCTAAAAAACAAGGCCCAAGCCTTACCCGTCGGGCTAGCGGGCTACCCAAGCCCTGCTATGTGTACGGGCCATGACCGATCCATTGGACTTTGGGCTTTTTGGTGAGACTTAGATTTTGTTTTTTTTTTTTGTTTCATAATTTATTTTTTATAACAACTCATGTGAACACTTATCTTTGACTTCGTTATCTCACAATCGCTACCACCACCATTATGAGCCCACTAGCCACTGCCACCGCCATTTGTCATCGTAGTCCAACAACAACTGCCAAACCGCCAATGTCGTCACCATCACCACTACCCCACCACCGTCACAATTCTGCAATCACCATCACTATTCTGTAATTGCACTGTCACTATTCTGCGATCACTACCGTCACCACTACCACAACCACTTTGTCGCTGGCACTACCATTACCCACACCACCGCTGTCGCCTTCAGCTCCCCAACTTTCACAACCACCAGTGTCATCATGGTCGCCATCACCAAGGAGTGAAGTGGTGGTGGTATGATGCTGGTGGTGGTTTTGGGGTACCCATTACACCTCTTGATGCAGAATACCACTGACTGCACTGATAATCCCAAGTAAACAAAAAATCCTATAGACCATCATTTTAACTCCTGCTATTTCATGAATAGGAGATCAATGACCCAGCTACCCACATGCTCTAAGCATTTTTATGCAAAGAGTATTGCCGCTATACCAATAAGTAATAGGAAAAGAAGAAAATATAGCCAAAAACGAACATAAAATTTTGGAGAAAGCAATATACCATATTATTGTGAGTGATCCAAACAAATCCCAAACAAGATAAATTGAGGTAATGTAACTAGAATGACCACTCAACCTACCCAAAGGACCTAATTACAAGCTTGGGATAATTAACCCTGTGATTGAAATGACCAACTCCACAACATCGAACATCATTCAAAGGTCCATTGGTTCAGTGCGGACCTCCTCTTCCTCCTCTGGTGTAAAGTCATTCGCGATGTTGAATGTGCTGCGAATCTCCACTGGAGTTTTCTCCTTGATCATATTTGCTGCTGTTTGGCAAGTCAGATTAATATTGAGATAGTTTTCAGCGTGGTATAAGACACCAAGGAAAAATCAATGTATGCCTTGAAAAATACACTAGCGGAGATCAACGATAATAGAACAAGGTAAGACATTAGGTAAATCAAATGAACCAAATGCATAATGTAAGAAGTGTGCTATCCACCGTGATAGAATGCTTTTCCTGTACTAACATGTGAATGCAAGGTGATTTTTCAGTACCAAGCATGTTCTGAACATTAGGTAATACAACTTTGTAATTATGGTTGATAACAACTAAATGTATATGCTTGATGTGCTGACTAATCACTGGAAAAATGTCTGTAGTGTCACCAATTAGAACCCTGTTAACGGTTAACCAGCTTGTTTAGTGAGTAAACAAGTCCATGTTCTTGTCGTTTTTTATGTGCTAATATATATCAGGATAGCAGCAACTGCACGGAGAAAACAATCCAGTAAATACCCCAGTAAACCATCGCATAAGCAGAAGTATATGCAGAGCAGGTACAATGCAGAAAACCGACTAGACCAGAAAAAAAAAATACCCAAATTTAATCCAATAGATCAGGTCACTTGTCCAACATCAATACCTTTCTTTTACATACAAAGTTCACACATGTAAAAATTATTCACTGTTGAGATAATTCGCAAGTATGTCCTTTGCAATTAGTTATGATACTACAGCAAATCATTTCTCAAATCTAAGCCACATCTATATGCCTTAATTTGACGATGAATCTTCTCATTACACAAAATTGTTCTAGAAAAATCGCAGGGGCAACATCATCGTAATCATCAACAAACAAGGGAAACAATTGTAAAACTGTGCCAACATTCTTAACTTTAACTGAAGACCATATACACTACGAAATCAATCTCAAAACAAGACCAACAAGCAAGAAACTACAAATAAAATCCCAAAATCCATCGATATTTGCCATATCCTATAGCAAAAATATTCAAAACCTCCATAAAACAAGCTAATCGCATTCATATACACCATAACAATAGCAAAACCACGGCTTCCAAGGGCTATACCATAATCGGATCAAAGAGTGTGTCCAGCTCAACCTTCGGAAACTCGGCATCAAAAGTCTCGAGAGCAAAGCGGGTGACAGGATCCTTAGATTTCGGGACCTCGACGTGCTTCTTGCAGTATTCAATGACCTTCGACAAAATTCTACTCGTCACATTGGGCAAAGGAATGACAGTGTCGGCACAGTCGTCCTCGATCATGTGCTTGATCGTCAGCGCCTCCATAGATAGCCACAGCCTCAGCCTCGTTGACCTCCCCATCAGAGCTCTTGAGAGTGATTTTACTCGTTGAAGACATGGTTCAGAGATTGGCTGTTGAAACACTGGAAACCCTAACCCTAGATTTTCTACTGAAATAAGAATAAAAGGAGAGGAACGAGAATCGATTTTTAGGAAACTAAACCGGCGAGTAATTTCAGACTTTTAAGTTGGATTGCGCGGCAAGCTGCAAGTAATTTTAGGATAGTGATTAATTGTAAGTTGTACCTTCAAAAATTATTTAAATTTTAATTTGTACTTTTAAATATTAAATTTTTTAATTTATACCCTTAAAAATAAAAATTTAAATCAATGTATATCCTTAAAGATAAAAAAGTTTAACTTTTACCCTCAAAGATATAAATTTGTATTAATGTGTACCTAAAATTAAATTGATAAATTATACCTAGATCCTCTCATTCTTGTTACTTAATTATTTGGACCCCTTCACATTTAGAATATTACTCTTACATCTCATGACGTTTGTGTGTACACATAACCATTTTTGTTGATATCTGTTAATATAATCGTTAAAAAATATGATTTTGTCATAATAAAAAATTATAATTTCATATTACCCTTTATTTTTTGGATTCGATATATTCTAAAATTCAAAATCAAGCTTACTATTTGAATGTCCAAAATGTAGATTTTTATATAATTTTTTTTATATCCAATGCAATATATCACTCAATGTGCAACCCTTTATTATATTAGACATTCAAATAGTAAGATTAATTTTAAACTTTAGAGTATAGGGCTTACATGTTACACATACACAAACGTCATGGGATGTAGAAGTAATATTCTAAATGTGAAATGGTCCAAATAATTAAATGACAAGTATGAGGAGATCTAAGTATAATTTATCAATTTAGTTTTAGGTACACATTGATATAAATTACTATTTTTGAAGGTACAAATTGAGATTTTGATCTTTGGAGGTGTACATTGATACAAATTTTTATTTTGAGGATACAAATTGAGATTCGAACGATTTTTAGGGGTATAATTTATAATTAACCCTTTAGGATATAAAACTTTTATTTTAGTTAAGTTTTTAAAACTTTTTTTTATGTGAATTGAATCGTTTTTTCTTTTTGTGCCATACAGTCATACTAGCAATGCATGACGTGTGTCACACATAAATTTTTTTGTTGAAACAGTTGATAGAATATATTAAAAAACTTAATTATGTAACTATATTATATATTATTTCATATTTAGCATACTCAAATTATTTGTATTCTTTACGTAATATCCAATGAACTTATTTTTCGTAATTCTTTTATTCAAACTATAAAATAGTAAGAGTTATTGATTTTTCTTTTCTCGATTTTTTTTCTTTTTGTCTTTCTTATTTTTATTTTGTGTGTCAGTAATTTTTTAGTAATTTTTTTTATTGTAAATGAACAAATAAGATAAATATATTTGTTTTTAGCATTAGAAATGATATTGTATTAATGAAATTGTCAACGTGCATTAATATTGGTATTTTGACAAAAAGGAATAATATTGATTTTATATATTGTTTTAAGCATAATATGACTATTTAAAAATTTTACACAGAGAAAGAGATTTGTATGATATGTTAGATATTAGTTTGTTATTTAGATATATAAGGATATAATGATAATTTGTATATCTATATAATAAAATATTTAGATTGTTTGTTTTGAACTTTTCACAGTTTAGATCATTTGAAAAGATTATTGATCCAATGGTCATAATGTCAAATTCCCTCCCCCCCCCCCCCCCATTTTTTGAACAATACTTTCATTATTTTTACAATTTTAAGACTCCTATCTCTCTTATAACTCTATCTCTATCTCATACTACACACTAATTAGGTCGTTAATTATGATCCGATATAATTAAGGATTATTTTTAAAAATTTCAAATGAATCTTAAATACAAATTTTTTGCATCAAAATAAGTCAAATGACTAATAAAAATACTATAATATTCGAATGGTATAATAGACAAATAATATATATGTAATTTGTGAATATCTATATACTAGGGAGGTAACATTGTTTGTCTTGAACTTTTTGTGACCCAGATTGATTGATCAAACGATCGAAACTCCACTTCCAAATTTTTTTTCCATCCAAAAATTACAAGAATCCTTTCATTTTACTCAATTATTGGTTCGAAATGATTATGATTAAAATTTGAATTGAGTTGAATTTAATTGTCGAGTATAAGACATATATTCTTGCTTAAACTTAATATTTTTTTGAATTTTACGAGTATTCAAGTTGAAGTAAAATTGAAATTGATTGTAAAAATAAAAAAGAATAATTAAATTATAACAAAATTATGGTGTCATTGTGAACGGAAAAAAAATAAGAATTAGTTTGTAAGTTTAAAATACAAATGTTAATTAAGTCAAACTTAAATTTAATTCTCAATTTGATGTAATTATGATTAAGACTCGAATTAAATTGAATTTGACTAACAAAAGTATAAATTCTTACTTAAACTTAAATTGATTGAATTTTATGAATATTTAAGTTGAACTCAAATGAAAACAAATCTTAATTTCTCAACAAAATTTTTTATATTTACGAAAAATTCGCGTAAAATTTTTGGATGTTGTCCTCACAAAAGTTACACGAACTTATATTAGAAAAATGTTGCGGAGATAATATTATGAATTTTAGGTAGAAAACTGTAGAAAAATAGATAGTTATAATTTTTTGAAATTTGAGATAAAATTTATTAAAAATATTAAAATTGTGGATGTTTGATCAATAATAATTATATTTTCTCAAATTTTTGAATTAATATATTGTAGCAGTTATAGCGTGACTATTGTTATATAAATATTTGATTATATATGTTCTACATACAAATTAAATAATATCAACTTGATCGTTGTATTGTTAAAATTGAATTATACATTGTCTTTATTTATAAACAAATATTTGTAATTTTTTACGATTAATATAGTGTATTCAGACACGGACAATTATTTGTTTAAATACAAAAAGACATGTTTGCTTTTATAATTTTTTATAAGGGCAAAATAGTTAAGTAAAAAAAAGGGGGGGCAAAATAATGAATTAAAAATTTTTCATGTTAATATACTTTTTATTAGAAGTATAAATGAGTGGCATATTCTAACATAAATAGGTATAAAGACTCAATTGATATAATTAAAAAGTTTAGGGCTTAATTGATATAAAACAATCTAATAACCTTTATGATCATCTGTTTAATTTACTCTTGAAAAATTTATAAAGAAAAAAATTTATTTTGACGAGAAAAAAAAAATAGAGCAAGATTCAAAACCCCCGATTAATACCTTTTAATATTTTTTTATAATTTCTTTTTGTCAATTTTTTCTTTTTTTTTTATCATTAATGGATAAGAGGTCTACTTGTATGTAAGAGATCCCATTCATCGACTCAAATGCATGATAAGTTTATCTTCAAAAAAAATTCAGTATAAATACTCCAACAAGAAAAGAGATGAAGAAAAAATATATTGGAGGAAAATTTGGCTACCAAAGTTAATTGATTAAGTGCTGAAATGACAATTTTAAGAGAGGAAATAGACTTATTAAAGATTGAAATTGACAGCAACTGACAAAAAAATAAAACAAATTCAAAGATTTCCTTACTTATGAGATTGTATAGTTATCAAATCGTGTATCGAAAGACATATCATTTTTTAAAAATAGCATATCGTATCGTATTATGTATTGTATATCGTAAGATACGACGTAATTTTAAATAAATAATAAATATATATATATATATATACCTTTGAAAAAAATCATAGACTCATAAAAACATAACATTTTCATTAATACTCCACCAACTATTCAAGTCATCAACATAGTTCACTAATATTATAATGTAAAATTTCCACTATAGTTCTCTAATTCAAGTTTCAAACACCCAAGAAAAGGCAATTCTGGAGAAAAAAGAAGAAGGCAGCACAGCTACAGATCCAGATCCAAATACAGTGATTGGCTTGGCTGCTACGATGGCTTGGCTACTTCGATGAAGAACAGAGAGAAGAGAGAAGAGAGACAATCTGCTTTGATGCCTTTGTCGCTGCGAAGAATAGAGAAAAGAGTGAGACTTGTGTGAGCTTAGAAACATTGGGCTTTGTCGTCTTCAAGAATAGAGAGAAGAGAGAGAGAGGGGTTAAGGTTCATCGCTGCGAATAATAGAGAAAAGAGAGAGACTCACCTTTGTTGCTATGTTTTGTCATCGTGAAGAACAACTAGAAAACAGGGACGAATGGAGAGAAAAGAGAATTTTTTTTTTTTTTGTAAACCCTAACCACTGAAACGATGTCGTTTCAGTGGTTATAGGGATTAAAAAATCAGTCTCCTTTAACACAACGATGTCGTTTCAATAAGAAAAAAATTTAAATTGCCCATGCACATATCATACCAATACGTATCGTATCATAAAAGCATATCATGAATCGGATAATATAACGCAAAAACAATATAAAACTACAATTCGTATCGATTTATCTCCATATTGTAACGTATCGTATGATACTAACGACCAAAGAGAGTGCTTTGTCCACCTCTAGCCCTGGTAGCTTTAAACTTACAATAATGCTACATAAACCACCTTCTTACACCACCTTGGTTAAATTTGATGAATTCGAATTAATTCGCATTCCGTTTTGGCGGGCAAACCGATGCAAAGAGCATCCCAGACAACAAAGTTAACAACGCAATGCACATTTATGTGGTTCCAACTACTTGGACCCATTCACTAATCTTGGAGTAAAACCTTAGTTAACAATTATAACATCATCATTCCGTAAAAAAACATTACACTATCATCAACAAAACAAATGCCGAATAGTACTATACTAACCTGTAGTAAGAAGAAATGCCCTTCCTAGAAAAATGGGGACCTCGACGGGGAAGGAGATTCAAAAAAGTGATCATAATCACATAGACCAGGTAGACCGAAACATGAGAGCAGGAAATTGGCTTGTTCCATCCATTACATAGACAAGACCGGGCTGTAAGCCTAATCTCTTACCAACTTTAAATTTCAGAAACGTCTCGACCTGAAAATGGTCCCAACTTCTTGGCCCCTGGACCAACCCGCCCAAGCTCAAACCCCATCCGAAATCATCTTCAGGGGTATCGGACATGTTGACAGCCCATTGCAGACATCGGGGATTGGATTTTTTCATCTCAACCCAACCTCCTATTCTCGTACTCTCGTCAAGCTCCGACTCAAGCATCAATGCAATAGACCCAGCCAAGACATCTCCCTCTCTGTTTCTTCCAGTTGATAAACCAGAAGCCTCCCCAAATGTTTCAGGACGTCGTCTCAGTATGCCAACTGGCATGGCAATGGCTCCGAGACTGACCTGTTGACTAGACAATTTAGGCACTTGGTGTATACCCGAAAGAAAGAGTTTTGTATTTCTTGGAAGTTGGTAGACAACTTGGCCAAACGTACTGAAGCAACGGATGACTCCAGCAGAAACAGATTGCACTCCATGTCCGGAGATAAACTGAGCCAAAGAAGCAGCCACATTTGATTTTCTCACAATAAAACCAATACCACTACCGATCTGTTGATTCAACAGTGGAGGTCCAAGCAATGAATAATCAGTAAGCCCTTTGCCCTGCAACATCAACTCCGATTATTCCAGCAAAAGTAAGTCGGAAGCTTGATTGTAGGACGTAATAACATTTAAATGAGGCAATAGATGGAAATGCCACAGAGCACTAACGCCTACGCTTTCAAGTTAATAGTTACACAACACAAACGCTATGACAAAAACAGCACCATCCTGAAATATGGTCAAACTAGCTGAATCTCAGTCACAAAAAATGAAAACAACAAAGACGATTGCAATATGCTACTGCTCCCCAAAAAATATCAACTAATGCTCAAAAATTTAATGTGCTACACCAAAAATATATACATAACCGCAGAAAGGTTGAGATCATCAAATCAAGTTTAGTTGCAGAACAAGAGCTACCCATAAATTCAACTGACTTGTTAATTATGCCCAAGACATGTGGCCTGATTTTATTATGCATATGATGGATGCTGCTGTTCCAGAATAACTCACAATACCACAGCCAAAAGAAAATATACATCACATACTACAAGAACTGAGAAGGAAACAAATTCAACAACAATATAAATTACTGTGTAAATTGTACCTGATCAGAAGAATTTGTAGTAATTGCAACATCTCTGCATCGAGCTCCCACTGGGACTGCAACAGCAGAGAACCAATCACTAACATCTGCTGCATAAAGCACTTTTGCTAGTGAAAGTGGGCTGCGTAGAACATCATTTTGACCTCTTTCACTGGCCACAAACTCGGTTACAAGAGTATCTTTCTGCCGGACGGTGGTTTCAAAAGTGAACCTCAAATCAATACCAGTTCGGATCCCCGCTCTACGGACTGCATCACGTTTCTGTTCATCAACATTATCCATCATTAATAGTGCCCCCAAGACGTCAACCTCTCCCCTCACAAGGGTGCTGGATTCTTGGAATGGACTTCCCTTTGAAGACTTATAGAAGGAAAGCATCCGCTCCACCTTGTCTTGCCTGTCCCTAAGTATCATGAGATCTGAAAATGCCTCACGCTGCAACCGCTTCAAGATTTCAATCTGAAAATCATATCATTGGAAGAGTTGTAAAGCCCCATCATACAGCTTGTTGCTACCTATGGAAGCAACAAATTTGTCAAACTCAAAGTTCGGACAGATTAAAGTAAGAAAGAAAAGCAGCAAAATTCCAAACATGACCATTAAATAGGACTCTAGTCAAAGAAGCTCAATGCTTCTTGTAGTGACATTGTTATCCAACATCTGCAACTTACAATACAGACTGCACAGAGATGGTTTTACAATGTAACCCGATGTGTGTGAATTGCAACACCGACTGCATTGGTGATGGTCTTACAGTCTATTTTCGAGAAGGATCGGCCAATCAATTTCTCCAGCCAGTCATAATGAGTGATGAGATCACAGGAAGAAGGCATAGATCTTCTCACTTCAAGAAAATATAAAAAAATATGATCCATGCCAATCATTCGAAAATAGGAGAGAACGCCGCCCTCTGGGCATGATAGGATCACGCTTTGATGATAGAACCCGTTGGGAGGAAGCACCTTAGGTCCTTAGCTCTCAAGGAAAGGACGACCCATTTCAATCCGAAAAAACCAAACCATGCCAGAAGGGATATGGCACGCTTTGTCCTTGGTAGATTGCAATCAATGGGGCCTCGTAACTCCCCGGTTGGGGGCAGACTTTAGACTTATTTTTTCCATATGCCCTAGAAGGAAGTAGGACATCAAAAACTCTATACTAGTTCTAAATCAATGTAAGTATGCTGATCATGTCTGTGATTGAATGATTGATTGGGGATGTTCCAAGAAAATAAACTTAAAGCAACAATCAGCAAGAGGTTTACTTGGGCGTGTGTAGATATCGGAAGGGAACTTCTCAATCAGGATCAAATCACTCTGTATACTCCTCCAACGGTAGTTGATTGGACCACCTCAACTCAAATTCTCAATTAATTATTAAGGCAGCACCGTACCAAATAACACGGACTGTTTATTTTTAAATTGTTTAGCCGACCCTAAATGGCTGGGATAATGCTTTGTTCAATTGGGTGGAGTTTTCTTTTTCAATCTATTTAGTTAAGTTCGGTGTGGGTTTTTATCATTCATCAAAGGACTCCCAGCAAAAACAAGAGTTAGGTAATGGTGTCTCTAACCCGCAAGGTTGCAAGGTTGCTTTCCAGTCCTAGACTATTCCCTGAGAGCATTAAATGACCAAATACAGCCAAAATACCCCCACAGGAATGATCTTTCGAGACAAAAAAACATTGCAGTCAATTCTGAGGTAAAACTGTCTTTGGAACGATAAATTCACAAATGTGTATAGTTAACATGTGATACCATATGAGTGCATGTTTATGTATGTCTCAACACTTCTAAGTTGTAACTAAGCCTAATTACGCAGCTAACAAAGTGATAGCATATGAGTGGATGTTTGTGTATGTTTCAACACCTATAATAAACCTAATTACGCAAACTTGTACAGAAAACACAAATTATAGCAATCAAAGATTCAAAATTGAAAGCAAGTTTCCAAAAAAACTACATAGATTTAATAGCGATAATGCACACACTAATCACGAATATTATTAAAAATCAACAAATCTAAGCGTTTACGAAGAAAGAAAAACTAAAATGTAAGAGGTGGCTGCGAGTACCGGATTACGGCGATTTGAATTGTCACGCCAATGAAGGACGCCGGTAGCAAGGTCTTGGGTTGATTTTGCAAACCCTCTCAGTTTGTCAACTACAGAAGCTACAGGGTCCATTTTAACAAACAAGCCGATACCTGTGTCTATATTTACAGAGTGAGAGAGAAAGAGAGAAGAGAGAGGGGGGGGGGGGGGGATGTTTGAGGAGCTTCGATTTTGAAAAGACCAAGCGGCAATGAAGGAATGAAAATATTCTTGGGCTGGGCAGAGAGAGAGAGAGAGAGATTGAGACTAGAGAGACGAGGATTATGCGGGAAATTGGGGCAGGAGTTACGAGTCGGGTGCTATAAGTACACGTCGTCTGATAGACTTTAAGGAAAATTTCAACTATACCCCTTCTAATTTATCATATCTTCAAAGACACTCTCTATTTTCTAAATCTTCACTGACAACCCTATCATATTAAAAATATTATCTAAAATATAATTTTACTAAATTGGCCATGATATATTTTAGGATAAATTTCATCTACACCCCCTCTAGATAAGAATATTTTTAATGAGGACCTCTCTATTTTCGATTTTTTTTTACGTATTAAAATTATGACAGATTAAAATTCGATTTAAACTTATTAAAATTTAAAATAATTAAAAATTATATTTTTATTAAAATTTGGGCTAACTAAAATTCTATTTGAGCAAATTAAAAATTATTTTTAATTGACTCAAATCAAATTTTAATCAACTCGCATTAAATTTTAATTAGTCCAAATTTTAATACATAAAAAATATAAATTTTAATTGACTCATATTTTAATAAATCAAATTTTAATTGATACGAATTTTAATAAGTAAAAAAATATAAATTTTAATTGAAAGCAAATTTTAATCAATGCTAACAACTCGGGTAGAGTTTAAATCAAAACAAATTTTAATATATAAAAAATAAATTTTAATAGGATCGAATTTAAATAAGTTAAAAAAAAAATATAATCAGCTTCAATCGAATTTTAATTGGTTCAAATTTTAACATGTAGAAAAATAAATTTTAATCGGCTAAAATTTTAATAAAATTTTATGTAGAAAAATTACTTGAGGGTTATGTAGGAGCATTTTTGGTCTTTTAGATGATTTTTTTTTTTTTTTTGTTAAAAATGGTAGTTTAATGGTAGGGGTGTTAGTTATGTTTAAATATAAACTAGAAATGATGTTAGTGATGTTTTTGATAATAAAAGAGGTGTCTTTGAAGATATAGTAAACTATGAGAGGTGACTGAAATTTTTCCTAAACCGTGTTACAACTTGCACCTGCCAACGTGTTAACACAAAATGGATCAAAGGAATTTGGGGCTAATGGAGCCCAAAGCGGGCCACTGGGGAACCACCTTTAGGATTGATTTCAACAATGGATTCAAGTCTGTTAACTTTATGAAAATATAATACACCATTATTTCACGAGAAAACATCTCTTATGAATATTTTAGTTTTTGTGTGGATAATGACTTATTTTTGACCAGATCGATGAGAGGTTTAATCAAAAATGCGTATACACTGACTTAAACATCCCTAACTGTTCAACTCAAAAAACAAAAAAAAATATAACACACTCGTTACTTTTAGAAGTTAGAACAACATAGGTCATATGAACATGATCACCTCATCGATTTAGGTTGATATTTGGTGTATAAGTTCCATATTTTGCCTTGATTCAAGGGGGAAAGTAAGAGCCACACGTTGATTTCTTCTCTAAAACTTAATAAACGTTTCTCATCAACTACGTATGAACTATGTAAGAATAGTTGGAATGTGATGTGATAAACATTGTAATTGATGGATGGGACAACGTAAGATAAAGGGAAAAGTATAATTCTTCCGGTATTTCTATATCTTACATTATTGTAGGAATGAAGATTGGACTAAAGTAAAGGCATGCACCATAATTAAAAGAGGAATGCTATTGGGACATACACAATGATTTGGTGAAGAATCAGAAAAAAAAAAAAAAAGACGTGGTGAAGAGTCCACGGGCAGCACCCCAGCCCAGACAACTAGATTAGCTGCTTTTTTCATACTCAGCTTCATGAAAATCTCCACAGCATATATATATATATATATATATAGAGAGAGAGAGAGAGAGAGAGAGAGAGAATTGTAATAGGTGAACGGAATCAAAGAAATTGTTGATATATTTTTGTAGGACTTGATCAACAAGAACCGTGTATCCTTTCTGTGTAGGATGGTAACTGTCCCAGAATAAATATTTAGAGTCATCCGGACAAGTCTTGCTATATCGGTTGCATAAGATGACCACCTCCACAGTTCCAGTACCACAGCACCCTTTGTTCACCACATCAAAACCTGAAAATACTCACCAAAACTTAGA
>CAUOFW020001343.1:0-104811 GCA_963454935.2 Ilex paraguariensis
AACATTATGTATATGTGTATCTCAGGTATGATGTATGATATCGCATGAATAAATACATTGAAAATATCTTGATCCACACACATACACCCAATCCTCGCAAGGATATACAACTTTAGGAAGGGCGTATACCAACACATTGACAGTGACGAATCCAACCCAGTAATAGTATATTAACTCTCATCTTCGGTACCCCGCGAGCGACGAATAGTAGTTTAGTCCTCAAAAGACACCAACCCTACTACGAGTGATAGAAAAAATTCAAACTCGCATGGAGTAAGAAACGCATCTATCCACGCTACGATACCCAGTCAACGGTCACCCATGGTCATCCAAACATCCACAAGAGATATAATTCCCAACAATTTCTCAAATAACAAGCAAATCCAAAATCCTCAAATTTCACATATAGTATTACCATAGAGCAATTTAAGAAAATAAGCAAGAGATCATCAAAATACATACTTTTATTGTTCAAAATAAAGCACTAAGATTTTTGAATCAAGAGCACAAGAATATCAAGAAGAAGATTTCATGTTTCTCAAAAACTAGGTTTTGACATCAAGAACAAGGGTTTTATAGCTATCAACCATAACTTCACTCAAAACATGGTAATAGTTGAAAGAATATCAAGAATCAAGGGTTTCAATACATATATATAAGATTTAGAGTCAAAACATGTATAGGCATTGGCATCGCTAGTTTTGAGAACCCTTCCACAAACCTCTGGTAGTAGCCTGCTAATCCTAGGAAACTACGTATTTCGATCACATTCCTTGGTGGTTCTCATTTTATCACGGCTTCAATCTTTGTGGGGTCAACAATTACATCCTTTTCTGACACAACATGGCCAAGAAATTTCACTTCCTTCATTCAGAACTCACATTTACTCATCTTAGTATATAACTTATGCCCTCTCAATGTCTGTAGCACTACCGAAAGATGGTTTTCATGTTTACCTTGTGTCCGCGAATAGATTAATATGTCATTAATAAATACAATGACAAACTGATCTAGATACGATCGAAATATTCTGTGCATCAAATCCATGAAAGCTGTAGGAGCATTAGTCAGTCCAAACGACATTATCGTATATTCGAAGTGACCATACCGGGTACGAAAAGTTGTCTTAGAAATATCCTCCTCCTTGATTCGTAGTTGATGGTACCCTGTGCGAAGATCAATCTTTGAGTAATACTTAGAACCCCTCAGTTGATCGAATAAATCATAAATTTGTGACAATGAGTATTTATTTTTCACTGTCACCCGATTCAACCTTCGGTAGTCTGTGCATAACCGAAGTGTTTTATCATGCTTCTTCACAAAGAGCATTGAGCCCCCCCCCCTCCCAAGGTGAAGTGCTTAAATGGATAAACTCAATAGTCAAGAGATGATCCAACTGCTTCCTTTAACTCCAAAGATACCATCCGATAGGGAGCAATGAATATGGGTTCAGTTCCTGGATAGAGATCAATCTTCAACTCAATCTCTCTCTGTAGGGGTAACCCGAGTAGTTCATTTGGGAAGACATCTGAAAAATCCGACACTATAAATACCACGTGCCGGTTGGGTTCTATCTCGATCATCTCCTATCAAGCTAGCTAAGAAACTCAAATGACTCTCCGCCTTAGCTTTCAAGAATCTACTACTCATGGTGGAAAATGAGTGGGAAGAATTTCGATCATTCATGAAACTGAAAACTACCCCTCCCGGTAATTGAAATGAAATATGCTTACAAAAATAATCCATTATCGCACGAAAAGTGGACAACAAGTTCATCCCAAAGATTATGTCATACCCTTTCATGTCTAATGCAACCAAATCTATAATCAATTCTTGCTCCCCAATACGAAGCACACAACCTCTACACACTCTTCTAGTATCCAACTGTTCTCCCGTAGACATGTTAATACTTAAGGCATGTTCTAACTTCTCAAATTTCAATCTCAAATTAAGAGCATATATAGTGCGTATGAATGAATGAGTCAAACTGGGATCAAATAAAATTCGGACCCAAGAAGTATAAAGAAGAACGATACGTTCCACAACTGTATTGGAAACGTCTTCCTCCGATTGGGTCAAAGCAAACACTCTTCCTTGATTGGCACCGCCTAGGACTAGAGCTCCTAATGGTCTCTGTTGTAGTGGCTTTTGTAGTGGTGGCTTGTTTGCATTTACTTGTCCCGCTGCTTGGTTGGTCTTTGTTGAAAACAATGGGCAATTTATTTTTGAAGTGCCCGAAACCTCCACATGCGAAGCATTGACGCGGGTTAGTGCCTGCTCGATTCTGAGTAATCCCATCTCCTCGAATTATCTGAAGTCTCTGTCCAACCACCTGGTTTGGGCGACGGTATAGTGCCGCCCTCGGCACTTCACTGCTGCTAGCACCCGTCCGAATCGGACCTCCCCTCACGAAGTTTTGTCACCGCTAGTTGTCCTCCGTATCTCTCTCCACCAGTGAAGCTCTATCAACAAGATCCTCATAGTCTCAAATTTTGTGAGCCACAAGCTTCTCCCGGATGGCTGGCCTCAAGCCTTGCTCAAAGTGTTTGGCCCTCCTGGCCTTAGTAGATATGAACTCCGTGGCATAACGGGATAACTCGTCAAACTTCCTTTCATACTCAACTACCGTCATGCTACCCTGTCGTAGAGTGAGAAAGTCGACACTCATCTTATCCCTAACTGATTCAAGAAAATATTTGTGTTGGAAGATCTAATCAAACTCCTCCCAAAAAAGAACATTCGTGTTCCTCTTTCTCTTCATCGAATCCCACCAATGATCTGTCTCCCCCTCTAACAGATATGTAGCTAAGCCAACCTAAAAATCCTCGGTAACTCCCATGTCATCACACATTTTCTTCACTCTACGAATCCACTTATCTGCATCCAAAGGGTAAGGGCTTCCTTGGAAAGTAGGTGGGTGTTGCCTCAGAAATTCTCGAAGAACAATCATTCTTTGATTTTCGTTGTCGTTGCCCGGTACATTAGCTAATGAATGAACCCCATCGTTATGGTTGTTGTTCTCATTTTGGTGTTGCACCAAGGTGGTTAGTTCCCTTAGGCATTGGTAAATGCCACTCATGGCATATGGAGGTGGTGGTGGTGGTGGTGGTGGGTTTGCTTGGCCACCATGTCCCCGCCCACATCCACGTTCACGTCCACGTTCATCCTCCATCCTGCACATTTTCATTGATGTACAAGACACCATAACTATCACTTTAATCCAAAACAAAAGGCTTGCATAAGATTTAAGTCAACAATTTTATTCAATCTAGTCCCACATCTCTAGTGGTAATCCATAACCTACAGCTCTCATGTAAGACCTAAAGTCTAGGCTCTGATCCCAAAAATTGAAATGCCCCAAAATCCACCTTGGACGGCATTACTATCTAAACACCATCCACTTCACGAGAGCAACTAATATAATCCATAAGTAAAGAAAATTTCATTCATCATTCATAATATTTACAACATCATCCAAAAGAATATGTCAAACCATGATAATTACATCCCAAAAATTAACTATTAACTTGCAGCGGAATAACAAAAATATTAGATTTCACATTGTCTCAAAATAAATTTCTTAGTCTAGAACATAAAAATAACAATTCTAAACATTCCCTTCTAGATCCACATGTCCATCAACTTAAGCTTCCCAAATCACCTGCTCTTCAACTCGGGGCTCTTCCTCTAAACCAAAATCTGAAAATAAGTATTATTTATAGGGGCTGAGCACTAAACTCTATAGAAAAATTCTCACAAACTTGGACAAGATTTTAAAAATATATAAAATAAGTTGATTTTATTTCACAAATATCATATATAACTTTTGAAATAAAACAGTGACAGTTTATCTGATCCCAAGTTTCAGCAGTATCAATAAATTAAATAAAGAAATAAAATCAATTCCCAACAATAAGCTATTTTTAACCATAAACCGTTTTTACAACAACAACACAATCCACAATGTGTACCATTACCAACAATGTATAACAAATCACAACTTGTATCTTTCACAACATTATGTATATTTGTATCTCAGGTATGATGTATGACATCACATAAATAAACACATTGACAATATCCTGGCTCACACACACACACCCAATCTTCGCAAGGATATACAATTTTAGGAAGGGCATATACCAATACATTGGTAGTAACGAATCCAACGCAAGAATAGTATACTAACCCTCATCCTTGGTACCCGTGAGTGAATAGTAATTTGGTCCTCACAAGGCACTAATCCCATTACGAGTGGTAAAAAAAATTCAAACCCGTACGGAGTAAAAAACACATCTATTCACTCTACGATACCCAGTCAACGGCCACCCATAGTCATCTAAATATCCACAAGAGATACAATTCTCAACAATTTCTCAAATAACGAGCAAATCCAAAATTCACAAATTTCACATGTAGTATTAGTATTACCATAGAGCAATTTAAGAAAATAAGCAAGAGATCATCAAAAGACATATTTTTATTGTTCAAAATAAAGCACTAAAATTTTTGAATCAAGAGCACAAGAATATCAAGAAGAAGATTTCATGTTTCTCAAAAACTAGGTTTTGACATCAAGAACAAGGGTTTTATAGCTATCAACCATAACTTTACTCAAAACATGGTAATAGTTGCAAGAATATCAAAAATCACGGATTTTAATACATATATATAAGATTTAGAGTCAAAACATGTATATATATAATCCATAGCATCAATGAACAAGAGTGGAAGAAAACTCCTACCTTTCTTCCTTAGTTTTGAGTGAAGAACTAGAAGATTTGATCTTTTTTCAACTTGATTCAATACTTTAATCTCTTTGTTTTTTCCTTTCTTTCTTTGTCTACAAGCCTCCCTAGGGTTTAAAAATGTTGAAATGAGGCTAATGGGGGTGTCCTTATGTATTTATAGGGTGAGAAATGGCCTCTTGTGCGCGATTCAGAAGGTCTGAATTCGTAACTCACATTCAAACATCATTGGCGTTCGAACGTCCTTTGCTCCCAATACTTTTATTTTTTCATCAGACAAGAAGTACTGGAATACATTGTCGTTCAAACGGACTTTCACGTTAGAATGTACGTCGTTTGAACATCATTTCGTGTTCGAATGTACTTCCTATTTTTGCTGAAACTTCCAGTGAAATTTTGGCCTATTTAGAGGTCGAATTATAAAATTTTCATGAAATACACTTTGTAACCCTAAAAGTCTACTATCTACTTTCAAAATTTTAGATCAAATGGACATCAGAATAAAAAGTTATGATCTAAATACTAGGCAGTGTCCAAAATTCTTTCTACCCAAATTTTGTCTAAAATGTGTTTTCACTCCAAAATACTTCCAAATTTTTACAACACACCCTATTATCTCAACTAACATTTTATCTCTACTCTTACAATCCATCTAGTTCATGCATACATCATTACATATATTAGCATTTCAAAACATAATTACATTGTTATATTAAGATAAACATGCAGGGGTTTACACTTTATTAATTTAAAAATAAAGGCTCTTCTCTTGTTCTACAAATCTATAACTCTCTTTACTGAGTGAGACTCCATCCATTTCTTTACTAGTGTTTGTTTTTGATTTTTCATTCTATCATTTGTTTGACGACTTAAACTAGACTCCATTTTAGATAGGTTTTCAGTCTTAATCAAGATATCATTTAAGGAACAAAAAAGTTAAACAAATAACTATAAAATTTTGGAGTGATAGAAAGTAAATTTTTTAAAAAAATTTAAATGAAGAGTTATTAGTTAATGGAGGGGTAGTTATGCCACATGGTGAAATGTAACTCTAAGAATTGTAAAATAAAGAGGAAAGATCTCACATCTCTTTCACCTAATTTATTTGTTGTATAATAAATTTTAGATATAACTAGATTCGTGTCTAGTCGTATCAGGTTATACCATATATAAATCGTGTTTAGCTTTAGAAAGAACACTGAACCTATTTGTTGGCCGGTCTAATAAGCCCATTCGTTACTATCCAAAACTGTTATAGACTTGCTAATTTTATATTTATTTTTTATTGAACTCACAAGTTGTGTCTAAAATTATGAGACTTGCGTGGGAGAGAAGAAAATACAAGGAGCGAAAAGCATGAGGGAGCGGGCCTGTAAATCTCGTACATTGTTTAGAAACTCAGCCTAATTCTAAGTGATAGTTTAAGTGATAAAAAGGATGAACATTAAATTCAGACGTCCTGAATTTGAATTTTTGTTATTTCTTAGGGTAGATCATGAGAGATTTATCCCTTATGAATATTAGGTTCGACGTGAAGAAGAAATTAATCAAGGTGCATGTAAATTAATCTAAGCACCTTTAACAGTTAAACTAATTAAAAAAGGAAAAAAAAAGTAGATACCCAGCCTCAAAGTGTGTATACATATACTTGTTATATGTATAAAATATAAATATACTAGCTATAACCCGGGTCTGAAAATATGATGAAATATAAAATTCAAATGTCCAAAAAATCAATCTCTCTATATTAAATAACAAATTTTTTCCTTCATTTATTTGATTACATCATTTAAAATTTATTTTTACTCATTATTTTTTAAAATATTAACAATTTTCTTAAAATTCATAATTTGAAAAAATTTTCTCAACATGTGTATACTATAATGTATGAATAATTTTAAAAATAAAAATTATTTTAAACTATAAATTAATTAAATATTAAATGACTAATTATTTTTCTGTGCCTGAAAGCACAGAGTAATAAAAAAATAGTTAATTTATTTGTATTCATATCCAAAATCAAATTACAAATATAGAGGAAAAATAAAAAAATTTAATCACCGATTGTAGTGGGGTGAATGGTGGTAGTGGTGGTGGGCGACAATGGTGATGGTGGGAGACGATGATTGTTATGGGGGGTAAGGCTATGACCGTGGTGGTGATAACAGTCATGGGTGGCAACGGTGATGTTAGTGGTGGGTTTTAAGTGACGATGATGATAGTGACAACTGTGAGTGACAGCGGTAGTGGTGATGGGTGTGGGTGGTGTGAGATGGTGATGGTTGTTGGCAGTGGTGTAGGTAGGAGAACAACGGTGTGTGGTGGGCAGTGATGATAGTGGTGGTGGGCGACAATGGGTGCTTCTAGGCGATAGTGTGATTGATGGTGGCGAATGACAACGATGGTAAGTATGGTGGGGATAGGTGACATTGGATAGCTATAGTGGTGAGTGATGACAGATGATGGTGGTTGGTGGTGGTAGGTGACAGTGGGTGGTAGCGATGGTGGGCGATGATAAGTGATGGTGGTGTTGACGGTGGTAGTGGGATAATAGTGGTAATGGTAATAAATATAAAAAAAAGATGACAATGGTGGTGAGTAGTGGCCATGAACGACGAAGGTAGCAATCGGTAGTAGTGGGACAGTGAGGGTGGGGTGGGGCAATGATGATGGTGGGTTGGCGATGGTTGTGGTAATTATGATGGTCATGGGGGTGGTGATAGGGCGATGGGGGTGGTAGGAGTGATAGTGGAACTGTAACAGTAGTGGTAAGGTGCGTCAACGATGGTGATAATGGTAAGGTGCGACATCAGTGGTGGTGAGGTGATGGAAGTGGTGAGATGGTAGTGATAGTGGTAATGGTAATAATGATGGTGGTGGTAGGGTAATAGAAGTGGTGATGGTGGTGGCAACGGTGGTGGGTATGGTAGGGTGGCGATAGTGATAGTGGTGGCGGCGGCGGTGATGGTGGTGATGATGTGGTGGAATGGTGGTGGTGATGTGGTGGAATGGTGGTGGTGATGATAGAGGTAATGGTAAGACGATTTCAAACATTATTTTCTTTTTAAAGTATTATGAAAAATAATTTTCAAAAATACTTTTAAAAAATCACTCCAAACACACTGTTAGAGACTTATTTTTCTTTTTAAATTTTGGGTGTTAATATTAGCCGTTAGATTAATTTTAAAATAAAATTTAAAGTGATCTCAATCGAAAATAGTAAAAGTTATTTTATTTATTTTTTAAAATTTTGAATTGTATTATATTTTATTATATAGATTGAACATGTAATAGAAATAGATAATATAATTTTTTTAAAAAAATATATATATAGGGAATAAAATTTTATTAGATATTTTATTGCATACGTCTTCACAAAAAAAGAAAGAGCAGTCAATCACATCACCCGTTCACACATGCACCGCCCGAAGAGATTATGGTAATTGCGAGTTATTAGCGCGTACGTTCAAACAAAAAAGTGGCAGTTAACGCCTCAGAAACGAGAAAGAGCTGCCAAAATTAACGTAAAATAAACAAATTACTAAACAGTATTCCAGAAAACGAAGGATGAGAGAGAGAGAGAGAGAGAGAGTCAGAGCACAAACTCTGTAACATGGCCTCATGGTGGTATGTTTGACAACCATCGCTATTAGTCTATCACCACTACCAGTCTATTTCTTTTTTGTTTTTTTTTTCATTTTTGACTTTTATGTTTTTTAAGTCCAATAAAACAGCTAACTTCTTAGCAACTCCGATCCTGCCGTGGCTTTGTTTTTGATTCTCTCTCTACCCACCCTCGTGTGCGACTGCTATTTCGAAGTCGCCCCCACGTTTCTTTGCAGATTTCTTGGGTGCCACCTTTACCATTGTGCTGAAAAGAAACTTCTTGGAAAAATTCTAAAGGATTCGAACATCCCACATGTAACTGCGGAAAAGAGAGGGAGAGGGAGAGGGAGAAGGAGAGATAAAAGTATGACTTTCTTTAGTTTTTGAGCATTTGGTTTTCTTCTTTGCCCACGAGGTAATCTTAGTGTTCTACATTTGGCTATGAAAGTTCTGTGCTGTATTGTGTTTTCCTGTAAATTTGGGTGTTGCTAATATCAATTTACGAATTTTGGATTAGCTCAGTTGAGAGATTTTTTGGATCTATTTTTTCGCCTGAACTTTTGAAATTTGAGATCTGGGTTTTGCTCACATGAGGGTTTTGGCCACTGGTTTTGCTTGGACTTTGTGATAACTGGCTAATTGGAGGTGAAAAATCAGTTTTTTTTAGGTATGTTGATATCTGCATAATTTGTGTAGGTATAAATGGCTTTGGATCGTTGTCTTTTATAATAAAATTTATGGTCTGCATTTTGCTAAGGAATGAAGTTGTGTTGAGTTTGTGGGAACATAGGTTTGAGACTTGGGTTTTTTGAATCATACGACATTTGTATACAGATGGCCTCAGCAAAACCACCAGCTTCTCCTTCAAATTCTTCGACTACTACACCTGCTCCTACTGTTTCTCAGCCCAATCAAACAACTGATACACCAGCTCCTTCAACCCCATCAACTCCTTCCAACTCTTCAGCCCCACCGCCCCAATCCCCTCCACCAACAGTTCCCACCGCCCCTCCTCCGTCCCTACCGCAATCACCACCACCACCAGCGCCTTCTTCGCCTCCCCCTTTGCCCCCAGCATCACCACCACCACCTCCTCCGACATTGTCACCACCATCGCTTCCTGCTTCTCCTCCTCCAGCTACAAATTCTCCGCCCCCTCCGATTTTGTCCCCGCCACCACCATCAGGAGGTTCTTCTCCTGAAGCATCCCCAGCCCCTCCAGTGTTATCCCCACCTCCCCCTACAGCTGTTTTGCCTTCCCCACCACCTTCTGTGAATGTCCCATCGCCTCCAGCCAATTTTCCACCTCCACCACTTGCAAAGCCACCAAAACATTCTCGTCCACCTACCCGGAAAACTCCCTCTCCTCCATCTGGTTCTCCACCTGCTCCTCCACCCTCAACTAGCTCCCCTCCTGGGTCAACATTATCTTCTCCTCCTTCTGTCCCCTCATCTTCTTTGCCGCCTTCTATTTCTCCTCCTGGTCCCCCGAGTAATGCATCTGTTAGTGGGAGTCCTCCGACCTCCCCACTACCCTCCTTACCCACAGAGAAACCCACTGCAAGATCAACTACACCTAGTCCAAATTTCACAGGGAATGCAACATCCAAAGATGGTGGGGGAGGGAATGCCGGAGGTGCAGTGGCAATTGGCATTGTGGTGGGGTTTTTGGCACTTGGTCTTGTTGTGATGGCTGTGTGGTTTACGCGAAAGCGAAAGAAAAAGGTAGCTCAGTCAAGTGGCCTGTACAATATGCATTCACCAATTGCTTCCTCCCAACAATCAGGTAGTTTCTATTTTTAATATATTATCTTATTACTGGTTTATGACTGGGATATCACTGTTCGATCTGATTTTTTGTTGTGAGATTTGTTTCCTTTGATAAGGGGCCAAAAAAAGAGTTGATGTTATTTGTTCTCCAGATTCATCATTCCTAAGGCCCCAAAATTCAGCTCACCTTGCTGGAAGTGCTTCAGGAAGCAATTTCATGTACTCACCAGAGCCCGGCGGTGTCGGCAATTCAAGGCCATGGTTCACATATGAAGAACTGGCTGAGGCAACAAATGGATTTTCAGCTCACAATATTTTGGGTGAAGGTGGATTTGGTTGTGTTTACAAAGGGTTCCTGGAAGATGGAAGAGAAGTTGCTGTTAAACAGCTGAAGATTGGCGGTGGACAAGGGGAACGTGAGTTCAGAGCAGAAGTTGAGATTATCAGCCGAGTGCACCATCGCCATTTGGTTTCGCTTGTGGGTTACTGTATATCTGAAAAGCAAAGGTTGCTTGTCTATGACTATGTGCCAAACAACACTCTTCATTACCATCTTCATGGTAAGACATACTTAATAGTTTGTATAAAGAGGAAATTTTGAAACTTTAGTGCTTAGACATCCAAGAGTACACACTCTCCTGCCCACATAGTTTGCAAGTCAAAATTGGAACCAAAGTAACTCCATTGTTAGGAATTAACAATGTTAGTTATTTGACCTAGTTTTGATTGATAACGATCAATGTTAGTTATCAACAATGTTACGTCAAGAATGCTCGAGAGATTCTCAACTTGTGGTGGATCTTCTGCCATCAATCATCTCTGTGATACTAAATCAAGGGGGTTGAGAATTGATGTTTTTGTTGAGATATAGAAAGGTTCCCATTAGAAAATGTGTGGTAGAAAATATACTAATTTCCTGAAGTGTTGGTGGCATTTTGCAGGTGAAGATAGGCCAGTCATGGATTGGGCAACTCGTGTTAAAGTTGCTGCTGGTTCAGCTCGTGGAATAGCTTACCTGCATGAAGACTGTAATTTTCTTCCTCTTGTTCCTGAAGTTTGCGTGTTTTTCACCTCTTATTTTGTTGCCTGCAATATATATTGATTTGTAGTCACATATAGTTGTTGAAATGGCTAATCTCGTGATATGTTTCTGGTGCATTGACATGCATGTTTGTTATGATAGATCCTATTCTGTTGAAGCACAAGATAATGACAAACTCAGGTTACAAATTAATATAATTTGCCAAAACCTTCTAATTTAAATTTGAGAAAGAACAATATTAAGGATCAAGAACAACATTTGGTAATTTCAATTTCATTTGTTTGAGGCATGCAAAGTTCTTTATGTTCTGTCCTTGGTACATATTTTTTTCTTTGAATTGTTTAAATTAACCTCTGCTAAAGCATTTTACTATTTCTTTGTTTGGTTGGTCTGTTTATCAGGTCATCCACGGATTATTCACAGGGATATTAAGTCCTCAAACATTCTCTTGGATAACAACTTTGAAGCTCAGGTATGCCCAAATTCTGTAGCTTAGATCTTGAAGACAAATTCATGCAAACTATAGTGGCATCATGCATACTAATTACTTTGCAATGTGCTGTCATTTACTGCCTTTAAGAGGCGTATTATTAATGGAATCCTTGACATGCCTCATATATAACAATGTAACTCGCAAGTTTGAGCTTTTAATATTTCCTTTTATGGCGAGCAATGACTGTTTTAATACACATTCTCTCATGGACAGGTTGCTGATTTTGGGCTTGCAAAGTTAGCACTTGATGCAAACACACATGTTACCACACGTGTGATGGGAACTTTTGGGTAGGTAACTTATGTGTTCTTGGTCTTGATAGCTATGAATAATTGAGGAAGGATGTGTTTTTTTTAATGAAGGACTTAATATGCCGGGAATATAAACCAAAGCTATTGGTAGAAGGGAATCGTCATGAACAAACAATATGTATTTCATGCCGTCCTTTATCTTCTCGTTTATATTCATCTGATGAATGGTCCTGGGTAATTCTTTAGATACATGGCTCCAGAGTACGCATCAAGTGGCAAATTGACTGAAAAGTCTGATGTATTTTCTTTTGGGGTTGTGCTGTTAGAGCTCATTACTGGTCGTAAGCCTGTGGATGGATCTCAGCCACTGGGTGATGAGAGCCTTGTTGAATGGGTAAGTTTCGTAAACCTGAACCTTGGCAATGGTCCTCTTCTAGCTAATGCTATTTCTTTATCATAAAATTTCATATGACATCTTTAATGGAATATGATTGCGATATGAAATTTGTATCTCAAGATGTGGCAGTGTTCACTACTTTTACTTAGAATCAATTTTTTCCCTGTTTACTTGACAATTCGTGAATACAGAAGTCACAAATGTTTAGTATTCCACAACCATGCACTATCAGAATGTGAAATCCTTAGTCATGCATGAACCTTTGAAATGTGTAATTTTAAGGACACTCTACTTATATCCTCTTGTTTAAGCTCAACGCCAGTCTTGCATCTTCAATTTGATTTCAAAAGGGGGGCCTTTTAGTTTCCCACAGAACTAAGCTGTCATAGAAGAACTTTGATTGGGCACTAGCTTCAAGCTCGGATGGTGCATAAGTTCTGTTAGCACACTGAGATGAGTTTTATATTTGTTAATTTTCTGGTTCTATGATTGTTTTTTCATAATTTCCTGAAATGCTGTTATAGCTGAAGAAAGGTGATGAGCTGTAAATTTCTCTATATTATCAGTTTTGGTTGCACTCGGAAGAACGGATTTTTCTTATTGGAATATGTGTTAACTTCATTCAAAATTTTCATGTGTATCGGAGTAGTTCAAGTTGAACCAAATGATGAAATTGAAAGTTCCTCTAGAATTAAAACCTTAATGATGCATGATGGATTCAAATGGAGGTCGCTAAATGTTGGGAAATTCTTGGCATGCATTGGAGAATTTATGTTGTGTTAAAAATTTCTTAGCCCATTTTAATTTTTCAGCTTCTTGTTTGAGCCTTTACTCTTTACATTGACAATAGATATAGTTGATTGAGATGGTAATGGTTGTGTAAGCCGTATTGTTTTTAATTGTGATTTTGATGGTTCTTCCTCATTATAAATTGTTAATGAGCATAGCTATACCTAGTCTATCAAATGTAAAGTTAAAAAGTTTGACATCATGGTACCAAGTGTGCACATCTTTTGTGGTTATATGGATTTTTGGTTGAATTTATTTGCTTGTGTGAGCATAAAGGAGTTCTCCTTTGGCTGTGTTTGGGATCTACACTGGTGGCAAAATAAATTGCTTATTCTATATGCTCATGTTGCATTGTCAGCCCAAGAAAAGGGAAATACCAAAATAAAGGAGTTTGCTATAGTAGGCTATCACCATTCCCATCTCATATGGGCAAAAAATGCCCTCATTTTCCCTTTTTACCCCTGTTTTGAAGAAGGGAAAGAGTGTAAATTTGAGCTTTCCCTTTTGTCTCCCTTCATTCCCATTTGATTTATAGAGAATTGCCCCTGCGCTGCCATCCACATCCATCAGCAGTGCCATCTTCATCAGTCATTGATTGCAGCGAATTTTGTCATCTTAGCCCCACAATATGATCATCCAAACAGCAAGCAACCATCACATCATTTCTTTCAGTAAGTTTATGTCATCACCTTGAGTTCACGTAATGGTGGCAGAGGCAACACCAATTGATTTGCATGAAATCAACGTATGTGGCCAGAGCGATTGTGCCAGTCCTAGTGGGCCATCTCTGTCCCCCCCCCCTTTCATTCTATCTATCTATCTATCTCTCTCCTGCAATGGTAAAAATGGTTGGATCACATCATCTCTTTCAGTAAGTTAATGTCATCACCTTGAGTTCACATCATGGTGGCAGAGGCAACACCAATTAATTTGCATGAATCCTGTAGGGCCATCTCTCTCTCCCCTCTCACTCTATCTATCTATATATCTATATATCTCTCCCCTGCAATGGTAAAAAATGGTTGGATCGGACAGAGAAGACCTGGACCATTGCCTTCCCAATTTTATTTTCCTCTTACCTTTAAAAATCACTTCTGGGGAGAATGCTATCCTATTTCTGCAAATCTTGATATCAATAAGTTCTAATCTAATTTGAGATAAAATCATATTTGTCATGTGACGTTTATAAGACCTAGACTTGTTTTGAGGGAGAAATTATAGAAGAGTCATGGAGTTGACTTCTGGGATAAGTGATGCTGATGGGATTTGATGGTTTGATCATAGCAATTGCAAGTGGGCAATGGTGGTGGTTGAATGATCGAAGTGGGGTGGTTTGATCATTTTGGTGATGGATGAGTGGTGGGGGCTTGATGTTGGTGAGGATGGGTGGGTTCTGATGGTAAGCCGGTGGTGGTGGCAACAACTAGCATCAGTGATGAGGAGAGTTGATTCACAGGGAGGCACATTGAATCATGAGGATCGCCAAGAGTTTGTTTAGATGATTAAGGAGCCTATTCACCCATTTTCAATTGGTTTTGCATTAAAGGCTCTAACATGGTATTACAGCCTGGCGGTGACTACTCATTGGATAAAGTTTATCACCCATTTGAATGCCCCGTCCTGTCTTTTTCTCTGTTTGTTTTAGTTTGGTATGTTAGTTAACATGTGACCTGAGCTTGCATGTGAGGGATGATGTGAAGATATCCCACATGAAAAGATTGCTTACACCCAAGCTTGGTGTGTACTTTCATCCGGTGCTAATTGGTTTTGAGTTGGATGCGCCAAGACCAGTAAAGGTAGAGGGCCAAAAATAGTTGTATTCCTTTGGGATGGAAAATTGTTATTTATGGGGAGAGAGATGATTTTGAAAAAAGAGATGTATTTTTCTGTAGAAAGAGGAATGTATGTGAATGCACGTGATTGTTTTCTGTAAAAACACAATGGCTGCAGAGGGAAAGGCGACACTGACGCACACCGAAAATTATGAGGATGAAATTAAGTTCAGAGAACATAAGAGTCCGTATTATTTCTTTCCCCTACATTTGTAGCCTTCCTCATTTTGGTTTCTTAATCCCCATTATTTTGGCTATTAAACAGAAAATATATGATTTTCTCTTCAGCATTTTAGCATATTGAAAATCGTGAAATAGAACATCAAATTGTAGGCAGCAAAAGCAGGAGGAAGAATATGAAATCATGACCATTGTGTTGGTGAACTTTGGTAAAGTTGGCTGTTGGGTTGATTGCAGGTCTGTGGAAAACTTCCCTCTACTCTTTTATGCTTCTCAAATAAGAACTGAAAGTACAGTTTTCTCGCTTGCAGAATCAAAAAAGTTGTCAAACACGAAAAAAAAATGAGCATTCTATTGAATTCTAACTAGTGATGTATTAGTTCTTTAATTCATCAATTCTATTGCAATTGAAATTGAGAATGATTTAAATCTCCTACAATTCTCCTTTATCTTTCTTCTTGTAGGTGATTGTAATTGCATTCTAGCTAGTTATCAGACTTTGCAAATAATAAATATTCACATGCCTTGCAGGCTCGACCACTTCTTACTCAAGCACTTGATAATGAAGATTTCGAGCAGTTGGTAGATCCCACGTTGGAAAACAACTTCGTTGAAAGCGAGTTATTCCGGATGATTGAAGCAGCCGCAGCTTGTGTGCGTCATTTAGCTTCAAAGAGGCCTCGGATGAGTCAGGTATAATATATAGCTGGACACTTCCATCACATCCTGTCAACCCTTTGGACTGCTACAAAAAACACCATTGGATTTCAAAGTAACACGATCTAATTCAAAAATTTCACCCAATTGAGCATGTATAGCATATTTTTTCACAGTAGCAGGATCACTATAACTGACTCCCTTGAGTTCGCCACCATAGAACTCAACAGTTACACCTACTTGTTCAACACTATACTTTGATTCTGCCCTTCTGAAAAAGGAACATCGGCTCTTCGACTTAATCTGTTTTCCTTCTGTTCTTCCCTTCGCAGGTGGTGAGAGCTTTGGATTCCATAGATGAATTCTCAGATCTAACCAATGGAATGAGACCTGGACAGAGCGAAATTTTTGATTCAAGGCAACAATCTGCACAAATCAGACTGTTTCAGAGGATGGCATTCGGAAGTCAAGAATACAATTCAGATTTTTTCAATCAGTCTCAAAGCAGCCTGAGGAGTTGAATGAAGGGGGGAATGCCACACATCGACACCCTCCATGCTTATGGAGTAATGGAGACGAGTCTAGAAGATATCATGGCAGCAGAAAGTCGTTTGAAACTACTTGCTTGAAGGGCTAGGAATTCACTTGATCACAGAGTGATTTTGAGCATCCCTTGGGAGTTCTTATCTTCTATTTAGATTCTAACTCTCATTTCTTGTAAATCTTACACCATTTTTTGCTGTAATTTTGTTCTCTGCTAACATGGTGTTCTTTTTTTTTTTTTGAAAATTTTCCCATTTCTATATCATTTATTTGTTTAGAATCTTTGAACTTGTTATACAACTCTTCCTTGTATAATTCAATATCCTACAATTCCATTTTATTTGTTTAGAATCACATGTTTTGAGAGCCTTGAATATATTGATTTAACAATAAAGCTGTTTGAATGTAATTTGCTGATCTATTTTATCACACTTGAATGACTATTTGCAGCTACATAGTTGGGGTGCTTTATTTGATTACAAATTCTACATGGATAGGTTAAATTTACAAAAATTGTTAAATGGGTCACTAATTGGTGGAATACTTACTTGGTAATCCGAAACTTTTTTGAATGATATTTAAGAAAAGAATATTCTAGAAAAATTCATAGAATTAGAGGAATTCTTCCTCTATGACTAAATGATTAAGAAATATTTAGAGACTAATTTACAAATACTTTGTACACTGATTTACAAAGAAATGATCTAATTAATCAAGATACACAATGAAGATTGTGTTCATACGATTTTTACACTTCTTCGTCATTGATATAAATAATTGTCAATAATTACCATATTCAATAATTTTTATATTAGACTTATTTGTTGGTCTATAATTGGTTAATAATAGTGCATGTCAATGTCAAGGCGATATAATTTTTTTATTGAATGTTAAGTCATTTCGTCTACTTCCTTTTAATTTAATTTCTGGGTAAGTATTTTTTTATGGATTCGTGTGCTATGTATTTTTGGTCTCTATTAATTTGATTTGTTCTCGAGAGAAATAAAATATATTTAATTATTATTTTATAAAAGTGATTTAAATTTATTTTAATATATAAATAATATATATAATATCATTACATTCTATTTCATATTTCATGTCGTATTATTAAACTCATTAGTCTTGAGTTTAGATTTTAATAATTTAAAAAAACATTATTTTTATAAATATTTTAATTTCCACGTTAGTGAATGAATGTGTTATTTTTGATTAGAGAGCGACCGAGATTCCCGTAATTTGAATTCCACACCCCGCTGAGCTAAAAAATAAAAAACAAATATTGAGCAGAAAAGACGCCGTTAAGACAGGGCAGGGCAAAACCATCTTGTATCAAGTATTAGTAGTTCAGTAAACAACGATTACCTTTCACAATCTTCACCATTCAATAGAATAATCGGAGAGAGAGAGAGAGAGAGAGGGGGAGAGTGATGGGGGAAGAAGAAGATCCACAGAAGTTGAAGAGAATAGGGGCGGCGTCGTTTGACTACGACAATGACCCAAGATGGGCGGAGTATTGGTCTAACATCCTTATCCCACCCCACATGACCTCTCGCTCCGACGTCGTAGACCACTTCAAGCGCAAGTTCTACCAGCGCTACGTCGTCCGTACCTTACCAATCCTCTAACACGAACTCACTCTCTAGCTATGTATACTTGTGTCTGTATTTATATCCTCATCTTGTTGTTCTTTGTTACGCTAATTTTCTTTGAATTTCAATACAGTTCCAGTGAATCTGATATAGGTTTTGTCTATTTTTGTCTTGTCGGCGCTATTGAAGGATTCAATGTCATATTCTTTTGCGACACTTTACTTTTCTGTATGTTCTGATTAGTCGTTAGGATTTTGTGGATTTGGGTATAATAGATTTTTGGAGCATAGATTTCCAATATTGGGTTTCTGCGATGTATTGATTTTCTGGGATTTCCTATGGTTACGCCTTATGTATGAGGAATCTCAGTTGGGTTTTACTATTTGTTTCGTGAGCTTGGGGTTTCTGTTTGACTGTTGGAACTTTATTTTTTTCGAATTTGAAATGATATATTAGAGCTTTATTTATTGTTTTAGTTTTTTTTTTTTGTTGGGGTATATTTTTATTTTCTTTCTCAAGATAGGGTTTTATTGCAATTTGTAATCACACTTGGATATGTACAAGAATAAACTGGCTCTCTAATGCCAAAAGAACTTTTTCTCGTGGACTGTAATTCTGACATGGACTGGGAAATGGTTTATTAGTTGATCCCAGCAATAATATTATAAGTTATATTAATCATAGGATTTAGCGGCAGACATGACTGAGAAAATTTGAAATTGAGTTTTTCTGCTCTATTCATGGGATATTATTCATAGCATTGGTCCTGTTCATAACAATGGCTCTCTAATGACGCATTGTTGCTTGAATTTTTTAATCTGCAGGATCCTGATCTTGTTGTTGAGCCAATGTCTATGAGTAGTTCCTCTCAGCCTGCAAGACCATCAGCACCACCATCGTCAGCAAACCCAAGTGACCAAACACAACCACGGAACTCAGGTACTGTTGTCACAAATTGTGGCTTTTTCCAACCACCATTATCATTGGAAAATAAGATTGAATAATCAGATTGCACTTGTGAAATAAAGACACATGAAACTTAATTTGTTCTTGCTAACAATATCTGTTGTTGTAATTAAACTCAACTTAAATCTATAATGTAGGGTCAACTGCTAGAACATCAAGGGCATCTACTACTCCAGCTTCAAATCCAACATCTCTGCACTGGGATCGACAAACCATACAATTTTCTGTTAATGCTTGGGTACAGTTTTTAATACCTTGATAAAATGATTTACACATTTCCGTACACATCAAACATATTAATGATTTTGCCTGATAAACTTTATCATGGCATGGATTTATGTTGGTTAGTTATAACCTGTTGCGCCCTTTTGTTCTTAATTGAAACCAACTCAAATAGCTGTTGTATGAAAAGATGTTATGAGTATACTGTAGTCCATTTATCTCTTCTGAAAACTTCTTGGTGAAAATTTTCACTTATTATTATTTTGTTTGTTTTGAAAGTTGTCCAATCTACTGGAAATACTTCAGTCAGACACCCTTGCTTCTTTGGTTTGTTATAGTCAATTTTACCACTAAGAACTTTGTGGGATCAGACGTTTCAGAGAAATTGGATTGATGTGGTGTCGTGGTGCTCTGATTAGGCTTCTTAGGCTCACTTAGAAGTTAGATTGGGATTGCTTTGAATGTGGAGCTTGTCTCCAAACCGGTTTTACTTTTGCTGATAATTTTGTAAGGGTCTATATCTGTATTTCCATCAAATCAAATTTTTTTTTTGGTGGTAAGGGTACAAAGGAAATAGTAGGGCTTAACTGGTGCTGTGTTCTGCTTGTATCCGTTTTGCATTTGGTTAAAACTGTTTATCTGTCCTTTTTCCACAGGTCTTCGTTGTGGCTGTGCTTGCAATTTTTCCACTTGCACCCAGAAACCTTTCGAACAGAGCATATCGACTTGCCTTCATGGGCACTGCATGTTCTTCTCTATATTCATTGCACTCACTTTATGGGGTACTTTGTGGATCTAGTTTCTTATTAGTTTTTATCTTGTACTCAATTTTAAGTAATGTTACAGTGTATGCTTCCTGTAACTGGTCATTTGTTGCAGAAACCTAGGGCGTGGAATATGCAATCTGTGCAAATGTGGTTTCAGTCTGTAATTGCGACCAAGGATTTCCTCTACTTCATTTACTGCCTTTCTTTTTCCACATCACACCTTAACCTCAAATGTTAGCATCATTTGACCCCTCTTATTTGTTATGTTCACTGTCAATGTCCTTGAATGCTTCTTTAGCTGACCCAGTGTGATGATGTTCAATAATGTTGCAGTTGCTTTAATTCCCATTTTATGCCGAGCCCTAGAACATGTTGCCAAGTTCCTCAGGCGTAATTTCAGTCACTCCTCCTTGTACAGGTAGGGGAGTCATGATTTTCCATTGGAATATATTTGTTACATCTAGTTGTGACTTGAATCACGAATGAGATGGAGATCCTATTAAAGCAAAAAGCCTGAAGATACCCTATTGAAATTCTAGCCTAGAACTTGTCAAAGGAGTGTGTTAGCCCCTGCAGCTGGTGGGTGGATTTTTTTTTTTTGGGGGGGGAGGGGGTGTATATGAAAAAATTAAAAGGGAAAACTTGTCAAAGTAGTTCCTTTATTTATCTTTTACCTCTTGTTGTGCTAACAGAAAATACATGGGTATCTGAAAAAATTAGAAGGGAAAACTTGTCCAAGTATTTCATTTACTTATCTTTTACCATTTGTTGTGCTAACAGAAAATACTTGGAAGAGCCTTGTGTGTGGGTGGAGTCAAACACCACTACTCTCAGCATACTGTCTTCACACACTGAGATTGGACTTGGGTTTCTTCTGATTATCTCTTTATTTTCGTCAGTGACTCAGTAGCTCAACGGATTTTCAGTTGCTGTTTTTTATTTTCCCCTTTTAATTGTATTATGTATTCACTTGTTTAATTTACCATTTGAACATGCAGGTGGCAGCGCAACATTTTACAAACATTCATGTATTGGCAGGTTTGCATCATTTTTCCCTCATTATATTGGAATGGAATTCTTTAACATACATCACTCAACATTTTGTGCTTCATGAATTTGTAAAATAGTTGTCAACTACGACGAGCAATAACAGATTCAATAGAAAAAGGACATATTCTGCTCCTGTGGGGGGGAGGGTTTGGGGTTGGGGCAAGTGGTTTATGTGATATCAGAGTTCTAAATTACCTAGGGCATATGGAATAGTCTGAATTCTGGCATATGAAATGTGTTGGACTTCGAACTATATATTAATTGATTTAGTTTCATGTACTGATTCAGCCAACCAACAGGCTTTTGGTCCAATGGTACTCCTTGTCTTGTGAAGACTTTGTCTTCTTGAGGTCAAGAATTCAAATCCCCCTCGCCCTTCCCCTCCTCCCCCAAATAAAAAAAAATGTACTGATTCAGCCAATTTCAAATTATGCTTGATCTATGTCCCTGGGCTGGGGGTGGACCTTTGTTTTGTCTCTCTCCTGCTGGGGCTGCCATGTTGCTAAACCTACCAAGTTGGATCAGAACTGTAGCTTTCTAGTTGATTTGAGTCTGAATGTAAGAATTTGTACATACAATAGCACTATTCAATGTGAACACATGCCACAGCTAATAAAATTAAACATTTATCAACATGTTGCATCTTTTTTTAATGAGGATCCCTGCTCATAATTGAGCCGGCAAACCCAGCTGCACGTTCGTGTTCCAACACATGCATGAAATCCCTCTGGGGCTAGCCCTAAGGTGGGGTTCAGATGGCAACCTTGAAGTTATATCCTCAAGGACTGCCATTTCACCTGTACCTGCAAATTGCATTTGATGAAATATGATAGCATGCATCATCCATCATTCAATTTGCACAGCATTTACTCTTCCGAGTTTCAGTCCACCTTTTCTTCTCTATTGCAAAAAAAATAAAAATAAAGCTAAGTGAATGTTCATATATGTTCTTGAATTCTCTTTGGCAGCTGTTAAAGCTTATGTATCATGCCCCTGTGACTGCTGGTTACCATCAAAGTGTGTGGTCTAAGATAGGGATGACTGTTAATCCCCTTATCCATCGTTATGCTCCATTCCTGAGCACTCCAATTTCCACTATTCAGAGATGGTGGTGCAGGTAAAACCTAGAGAAACTAAGAGGGAGTAGGATGATCTTGCAGAATCAAAATGTATACTGGAATTATTTTGAGTCTTGTAATTTTGTTCTGGAAAAAGAGGGGATCAAATATGTTACCAAACCATCATCTTGATTAGTTATGTATGGTTGATTCAACTTCACAAATAAACTCCCATTTTTAAACATGCCGAACTGGATGGTTAAGAAGGCGACTTCCCACTTTGTTTTCTGGTGCGTTACATGCTATGATATTTGTATACGTATGAAGTCTTGTGGAGAGAGACATAAAGGATGTCGTTTTGCCTTGATTGGTTGTTTTGCAAGTTCATTTGGGTGTAATGCACAATTTAGGGATTTTTTTCAGTTTGATGAAAATTGTTTTTTGCCAAAGGAATCATGTTCTGTGGGTTTTGAGCTGCGTTGGCCACGCATTGATTTTTGTTGTTCTGTCTCTAACATTTGTTCTGTACGTCCAGAAAATAATTTATGTGACTTGGGTCATTAGTGAAACAGTCATTTCCAGAAATGCCAAATGGACATTGCAAATTGATGTTATATAGCTTTTTAGTCTCTCCGAGAAGTTTTTTAATCTAATACAATACATATGATTAAAAGACAAGATTAAATATGATATTAAAATAATACATAATTTTATTTAATGTTTAGCAAAACACAATAATTGCATTAGATAGTATTTATTTAATTCAATCGGTTGTTTGGTTAGAGAATTATTTTATTGTATTAATGTTGAATTAACAAGAATACGTTTAATCAGTGTATGTTATATTGATGACAATTAGATTTTATCACTTGGGGGGTTATAATAACAAATGTGTAGAATAATACATTTGAGTTAAATTATAATATAACCTCTCTTAGTGGTATTAAAAGACTTAAGTAATACATGTTTATCGTATAAAAAATATACGATTAATATACGTTTTTGAAATTAATACGGTATTAAATTTGTTTACCAAATAAAATATTATGCTTAATTAAATAAAAAATAATATAATATAATATTTAATTTTCTCATAATACATTTATCAAACGCGCCCATTTTGTATCCAACGCAATCCGATAATTACCACATATATATGTATAGAGTATCATATGCATATGTGAAATTTTATTATTTGGTTATGATATTATGTCTCGATAATTATGGGCATCACCTTTGGCACCAAGATACCACGAAATGCACCTAGTTTATTATCAACCAACTATATTTTTTATACTCCGTAAGAGTCCGCTACCCTTGTTGTTAAAGGGAGATGTTTTAGCTAGTAGATAGGCAGCCTTGATCAATGGATACATCTGCAATCTTTTGGGAGGTATAACCCATAGAAATTAAGGTTACGACTTGGTGAGGTTCAAAATTTGTGATTGGTTTTAAAAAAATTGGAATCGATTTTTATTTGACCTTCTAAGTCATAATTAGACATATTTTAAATTGGACTTGACCTAATTAGGTTATAATTTTTAAAATCACACTTTTTTCAATTTTAGAAAAACTCAGGTTGTCAAATACCTTAAATTGACTTAATATACGTACTATTATTGTATGATTAGATAATTTCTTTCACTGTATATCCACTAAATAGGACTTTCAAATATAATACGACATGAACATGACATGAAATTAGAGAATTTTACTCTTTTTTAAATTATCTGTTTTATAAACGAATAGACTTGTAATGATACAATTAGTTATACACGATTTATAATAACATGAACCCGGTCTGACACAATTCGTTAAATACAAATTAATAAACGAATTGAAAATAAGTGAATTTTTTTTTTTGAGACAAACTCGTTAATCTTTGATACGATTTTGCCTTTCCTTAACAGACCTACTGTCGATGTCAAGTAAATGGGTCTAACACTAAAGTGATGGTGATAGATGTATTACATCTTTGATAGGTAAAATTTGATGGAAGGCATATTGAACTCACCTAATGATCTCAAAAATCTCAACCCTCATATTATTCATAATTTTAATGTGCGAAGAAATGGAAGAAAATTATCACATATTTATTCCATATTTTGGATCCTAATTTTATGGAACAATATGCTACTGACGAAACACTAGAGTCAGTTACCCTAATTCCATGGAACATTTTGGACCCTTATGGTGTGTTTGGTAACGTTTTCGTTTTTATTTCTTTTTTAATAAAAAAATAGAACTAGTTTTTATTTTTTTTGATAAAAATTAAAAATATAAAACATGTTTGGAAGTCATTTATATTTAAAAAATTATAAAAACAAAAAATAAAAACATATTTGATATAATGTATTTTGAATAATATTTTATTGTTGTTATTTTAGTTATATTTTAATTCCAAATAAATGTCCCAATTGGAGACATTCTTATTAGGACACACACACACACATACAGACGAGATGATCGTACACCTAAGAAGCACGAATACGAATACGTGACACAGGTACGATACAATACGGATACGGCGATACAGCAAAACTTAAAAAAAAAGATACGGGTACGGCCAGGATACGTCTATAATAAAATATATTTTATATTTTATTATTATTTAACGACTTAGAAATTACAATTTTTCAATAATTCTTTAACATTAGTAAGTAAAATTATAAATTTTTACCATGAAAAGGTTATAATATCATCTCATTATGATCTGTTCATAAAATGAGCATAACAAATTAAAGGAATTATAATAACATTTAACTAATTGGTTTTACAAGTATTTATTTTTAAAAGTATAGTGTAAATGATTCATTTTTTTTATACCCTCTTAACATATAATAATAGATAATACTTAAAAAACACTCGTTTTTTTAAAATCAGATAAAATTTTGTTGATATTTTATATTGTATGTGAACTCCAAAGAAGGGTTATAGTTTAAAATTGAAAATTGTACATCTTACACCATGATTAGAAGTATCCGCGAAATATCCACATATTTTATTAATTATGGGATACGGATGATGCGTATCCGATACGTATCATTGACTATCCGACGAGTATCGTATCCGATACGATATCGGATACGGATACGTCGACCTTGACGAAGTATCTGCGCTTCATAGTCGTACACACACACACACACGAGATGATCTTGCTGGAATACACACACATATACACATATATAAACACAATTACACAAACATACTTTCACAAATTACACACAGAGGTACACAAAATAAATGGACACAGACACACACATACATATTCATTGATCCATATATACATCATACACACACACAAACACAAATAAACACACACACGTAGATTTATATATATATATATATATATATATATATATATATATATATATATATATATATATATATACAGATCTATGTATAAATTTCGTCTTTGTGTTGGATTTTGTCTTCCTTTTCGTGTTTGATTTCGTCGTCATCTTCTCGTCTTCGTCTTTGTGATAGTGGATTTCAGAATGAGGCACCTCTTCATCTTCATCACAATGGGCTTTAGAGGAGGCATAGAGAGAGAGAGAGAGAGAGGGGGGGGGGGGGAAAGAAAGAAAGAAAATGGGGGTTTTATAGTTGCTACAAAAATAATCTCATTTTGTTGCTAATGAGATTCGAATGTTGTACATCATTAATTGATAATGGGATGCATGCATGTCAATTTTGGATATTTTCAAAACATCACTTTTTTGTTTTTATAGTTTTTGACCTTGTTTTCAAAATAATATAGCTTAAAAAAATAAAAACACATTCCAAACACATTATTTTTTTTTTAGGCGAAAAAAAAAAACACAAATAGCTAGTTATCAAACACTACCTAAAGAATTAAAATTTTATATCAAAACACTATATATGAAAGGTATAAAAGACCTAAACTATAATTTTTGAACAGTAATTACCCAGTTCAGATATTCATAACTAAGAATTTGTGAGATGTATTTTGATATATATTCTTTTATAATTTTTGTTAATAATAGATGAGATATCATGAAATTAAGTAAATGCACAATAACAATACCATGTACATCAAATAAATGTGAGTCATTAGATGATAATAGGACCCACCAATCTCAGGATTCACATCGACTGTTGCAAAATTTTCCTTCATGTAATATTTCCCAATGCACAAATATAACACCCTAATCGATCGCTAATAGCCGGTAACGTCCCTTACGGTCAATTAGCCTTCCTGTCTCGCCGTGAAATTCATTTCCACCTCTATATGCATCGGAAACCTAATCGGCAGGCCGACATTTGAATCCTCGAGGATTGAACCTCCCTGAGCTCTTCCTCGCACTGGACAAAGTTTCAGCTCTTTAAACTTGTATAGCTAAGTGCATTGATCAATTCAGTCTCCAATTCAATTCGCTCTCAGGTATGCTCTTCAAAGCCTACACTATATCTTCCCACTTGAACGCGCTCAGACGCTCTTCTCTCCAATTCACAGCCTCAATTTCAAGCCTCAAAGTAGTTTGGCGCAAAGACCGCCTTCTAGACCAAGCCATAGAAAACGATAAACAATGGAGGCTCTGTGCAAGAGTCGTGAAAGAGGTCCTAAACGAACCTGGTCAAGTAATCCCACTTCGGTACCTAGAGAAACGCCGCGAGAGAATTCGATTACCCATCAAAGTCAAGACTTTTCTTGTCCGGAACCCTGGTTTGTTCGATGTTTACCTCGACCGGATCAAACCCAAATCTGAACCTGTGATGTTTCTTCGTGCTAGCGATAGGCTAAGGCAGTTTTTAGAAGAAGAGAAAAGGATTACTATCGAAAATGAGCCGTTAATTGTTGCGAAATTGTGTAAATTGTTGATGATGTCGAAGGATAAGGTGGTTAGTGCTGATAAATTGGTACATGTGAAGAGGGAATTTGGGTTTCCAAATGATATTTTGGTGAATTTGGTCCCGAAACACCCTGAATATTTCAGGCTAGTCGGATCTCCGGGAGAGGGGAAATCATTCTTAGAGTTGGTTTCTTGGAATTCTAGCTTTGCAAAGTCGGCAATTGAGCAAAGAGCAGAGGAGGAATTTAGGTTGACGGGGATAAGAGTTAGGCCTTCGTTTAATTGGAAGCTTCCATCGGGTTTTTTCATTAGGAAGGAAATGAGGGAGTGGATTAGAGATTGGATGGAGCTCCCCTACATATCGCCATATAATGATGCTTCTCATTTGGATCAGGCCTCGCGAGAAATGGAGAAGAGGACAGTGGGGGTTTTTCATGAACTGCTATCACTTTCACTTTACAAGAGGATTCCGGTGCCAATTTTGGGGAAGTTTTGTGATGAGTACAGGTTTTCGAATGCATTCTCAAGTGTATTCACGAGGCATTCAGGGATATTTTATATGTCATTAAAAGGCGGAATTAAGACTGCGGTGCTGAGGGAAGCATACAAAAATGATGAACTGATTGATCAAGATCCACTTCTTGATATAAAATACAAGTTTGTTGAGTTGCTGGCGAAGGGTCACAGACAGAGGACGGAGCAACTGACGTTGCAAAGAGAATTGATTCAGAAAGAAATGGAAATGATGGCAGTGCGGAATAGTGAATTAGGCTGTCATGAAAGCAATGAAGAATTGTGAAATTGTGAAAGAGACGTGGTACTGTACAAAGTGCGGTCCTTTGAAAGTCTTGCACATGCAAATAAGTAGTGCCGGCAAGGAAAGATCAATGGAGACAGATGCTCTTGATTTGGAGATTGAGTCGCATATCCGCTGTTTTTGACATGTTACATGTTGTTTTAAGAAGGTAAAAAAAATTTCGTTTGACAGTTTTACTGTGTGTGGGTGTATATATCTTATTACATGTTTGAGAAATGAGGTCCCTTCCAACATTAAAACAACCAACAAATGCAAGAGTTAAGTTTGCAGACATTAGTTACAAAATGATTTCAAAGATAGTACTGCTATACAAGTAGTGTAATTATGCCTATTTGCACAGTTTTACCAGTGGGCAGTGGCTATGCATGTTGATTATATTACCAACCAATATAAATAGCAAGGAATATTTAACGAATACCTCAGCTGTCTGAACATTGGCAAAGTGTTGGACACAAGTAGAACCTTTCTTTGAAGTGGCACGGTAATACAGGTGGATTCATTTTTTATGTATTTGTTCTAATGAGAGTTGACATTCATTTTTTAAACTAAAATATTTTCAAACACCCATGAATTTATGTTTGGCGAAGTTAATTTTATTGTGCTCATCGTTGTGCTTCCCTGTTGACAGGCTGTAGCTGAAGAGATCAAAGCAAGGTACGAGAGAGCAATTGTCAAAGTTATTGACTAGGTATTTTGAATTGAATTCTTGTGTAGACTTGCAGAAAAGAAAAGAGAATTCTTGTATGACCTTGGATATGAAGCAACGTCTACTAGAACAGACAGTTTGATGTGTTATTTCATTACAGTTTTCTGTTAAGATGATTTTGCTGCCTAGTATGATCATAAGAAGAAAAACTGGAGAAAGAGGTTAACTAGGCATATGATCCGTCTTTTATTTCTTTCCTACTACATCAATGTCATTAGATCAAAGCACTGAGTTTTTCATTTTCTTTGCACAACCACAAATTTTAATGGCAACATAGGAGTAAGAGTGGTTGGGTCTTTCATTTTTGAGACACATAGCTGAGTCAGACATTACAGATCGCCTGGTTACAGATTTTGTAATTCTTGATTAATGTTTTTGAAATTTTTGGATGATTACATACGTTCTTCATTGGAAATATGTCTATCTTATGTTACATCTCCATTATCTGTATTGGTACTTCACCTCGAACTTTAGTTGAATCAATATTGTCATAAATAGTTATCAAAATTTCCCTGTAACTTATTTGCACAAAACAAGGTATGATCTACATGTGTCATAGATCTGGAGAAACTTGACATTCCCAGCAATCACCATGTAAGTTGAAGAGATGCTTCCGGCGTATCTCTTGTTAGTTGTTACTAAGACAGCATAGTCTTCTTACTGTACTGCTACACTTGGTCTCCTTGAATACAGGTCAACTAAAATTATTTTGGATCCAACAAAAACATAAGCTCATGCTAAACAAGTAGAATTATTTTTAGGAGCGAATGGCGTCTTAGGAGACTGAAGGAAAGGAATGTCATTGAAGCATCATGCTTTATTAAAATTCCAGAACTTGTATGCATGGTTTGAGTAACTCTTACTACTGGTGTTTTGCTATCTGTTGCTTTACTTCCTCTATTTTAAAATTACATTTGAAGTAGCCGTGTGAAACAATTTTTCATGGCAATGAGACATTGTTTTCCCAACTGCAGTCTAACGCTTCAGCCTCATATGCAGGATCTTTTGAGAGACGGCAAAGTTGAGCTAACTATTTGATTATCTGGTAGCTTTCATACATGCTGGTGATACTGGTACCATGGTTTAAGGTCGTAATATCGGCCATTGACTCGGAGAAATCTGAAACACATTGGTCACAGCATTGCAGTGCGGTATCGAACGATACGACGTTAAAGAAAATGTTGAACATGACGAGAGATTCAGGTCGAACCGTATTGGCATCGCGGAATATAACGGTATCGTATAAGAAGGTGCCAAGTCGGATACGACTTAACTGACTTGTATCGATATCGGTCGATAATTTGAACCGTGATCGATACAGGAGCTCTTGCTATGGAACCTCTAAGGAGACGGCTTAGTCCCAAATATTTGTTAATGATGCTATGCGGCTTGTTCCTAATTTTTTGTTAGTGTTGCCTTGGAGGGTTAGTCCCTTTAAAGCCTTTACTGGAACCCTTGGACTCTCTCGGATCGTTATCAAGGCGGTCCAGCTCAAGGATACTGAAACATTTTTTTCCTTAGAGGAGTAAAAAGCTAAAAGGAAAATTCAGCTTAAGCCAAGGATGGGGATGAGGAAAATGTAACATCTTGGATTTTTATAAAATCATGGTCATAATTGGTGACAAAATTTTGAGGAATTTAGAGGATGAAAGGATTAATTAACTTATTTGGAAAAATGGATTCTATTTGTAAGACGATTCAATGATTATAATATTATGGTTGAAAGTAAATATTTGAGAAAAGTGTATGTATCATCTAATTGGTGTGTCATTAGGATTTGTCCAAATTGTGTTATGAATTTAGAGAAAGTACTAAGCATGAGGAAGTAAAGTGTGTGTGTGTATGATTTTTTGTTACTTGAGTGACAAATGTTTATGTAACTAATCTATGTATCTATGTGATGGGTGAGTCATGAGACTGATGTGTCAAAGTGAGCAAGGATTCAAGCTATGGACATCTTCTCCTTGTCTTAGCAAGGATTTGCATAGCTATGGATTCAAGCTATGCAAATGGACATCTTCTCCTTGTCTTAGCCTATAAATTTAGATCATCCCTCACCCGTAGTAATCATAGAAAAGAACGAAGAGGAAGGAACCAAGAGAGAAAGATGAGAGGGAAACAAAAAGATAGAAAAAGTAAGCTTCATCGAATGATGGTTTTAGTTCAGATTGTTACCAAATCCGAATATGTTAAAGCATATTTAACTATGAATCAAAATTTTCCTCAAATTTAAATCAATATTTGAGTAAAAAACTTGATTTGATACAAAGAGTTCTAATGGAGAAATTCAAATTTAAAGAAAGAAAATCTCAAATTTAAATGAGAGTAAACTCAAATTTAAAATAGAATAAAGATGGTCATTAGATCTTTAAAAGAGAGTGAAATCTCACAATTAAGGATTTGAGTAAAAAAATGAGTCTCCCTTAATTTTGTACAAGTTTGAGCCAAATGTTGGAACAAGTTTTTTGAGTTTTTTTTACTCAAATTTAAATTTGAGTCTAAATTTGAATCAGAGTTAAAAATGCTCTTATTTGTGTGATATCTCGAAATTCATATCTAATAGGGTCAATTGACGATTTTGAGGTACAAGATAATATATAATATGTTTTCTCTTAAATCTCTTGGTAAAAAGTAACTCTTTATTTTTTCCAATTTGAATTCTCTTTGGTTGAGCTATCGTGATTTCGAAAATTCAATTATATTTTGTTGAGTACATTGATCATATCTTGTGTGGATTGGTGATTATATTTTAGTAGTCAACAGTCCAATGCATCGCCAGTTCAAGAGACTTGTGGGATCCGGTTGAGATAGGGTAATTGGTGAGGTTCCAAGTCTATGCTTAGGTTTTACTTAGCATATTATATGTAAAGTATGAGTTTGTTGACTATTTGAGATATTTGATGTTTACGTGATTCTTGAGTTGTTTGATATTTGATTATTTGTACGTTTGTTATTGAGGATATAATTAGGGATAACTTGTGTCTGAAAGCATAGTTCAATGTAAATGATTTTAAGATGAATGAGTGTGGCTGTTGGATGAGTCTATTTAAAATTGTCGAATTGACTTATTGAAGTCTGTTCCGTTTTATATTATAAGTATCGTATTATATATTCTCCTACTTAATTTATTTTTTAGGTTAATTTTGAAGGAAAGATCGAGACTAAAATATTTATGGAATCAAAGATAGACAAATATCGAGAGTGAGAGATTTATTGCTATTTGGCATTGAGATTATGAGTTGTAATAGTATTGAGATAATTATAGCTTTGCATTGTATAATTGGAGATATAATTTATCGATTTTTACTGAAATGATGGAGATTCGGATGTTTGAGGAAATCAAATATAGACGAATCTCAATATAATGATTGTAATATTCAAAATGCGAGATTTACTTGTATTTTGAGATTATATTTACAATTTTAATTTCATTGAGGTAATTGGTGTTCTAAAGTTTCTAAGTTGCTATTGATTGTCAATTTTTTATCGAGTAAGAACATCTCAAAAAAGATCTCTATTCCTACTTATTTTTTTTTATTATAAAGAGTTAAACTCTTAAAATTTCATCTCTAATTGACTCATTATTTAACTACATTTGGAGAGTCAAACCTAATCAAACAACACAAGCACACTATCAAGATAGACAAATTAAATTAATTGCTTGAAGTTGTTTCTCATGTTGCTTGATACTCTATTGATACTAATTTTATTACACTAATGTTACGCTAACCAAAATTAGGAACTAAATCAAGTATATTTTTAAAACCCGGCCCGGACATCAATCCGATGAAGGGACCGGGTCATTGATTCAACTGTTGGATCACTAGTCAGACCGGTAATATAATAAAAAATTAAAAAATAATTATAAATAATAATAAATATGCTAAATATTCAAAGATCTGGTTTTCTTGGAAATCTTAGCACCATCGACAACACCTCAATGCAAACATCCCAAAAAAAATCCCCGATTGTTATGTTCCATCATACATACTCACAGGCAAAGTTTTAGATTTGTAGCTAAAATTTTTGCAAAAAAAAAGAAAAAGAAAAGCACCAACTACAAATTCAAACAAATCACAAATGACCCTAATTAGATAACACAATGAACTAATTTATCTACAAATAGCAATTAAATAGAAACCATAAAACTTCTGAATATGCACATTTCCTACACTATTTTCCATCAACAATACCTCAATCCAATCATACATTTCTTCGTTTTCATTGAAGAAATGTATATATATATATATATATATATATAGGGTTAATTGCAATGGAGGTCCTCAAAGTATGAAGTTTATCTCATTTTGGTCTCTAATATTTTAATTGCATTATTTTAGTCCCTGAAATATTAAATATATTTTTATATGGTCCCTCAAGCAGACACCGTGCAGATTGTTAACGATTTTTTATCATAAATTTATCGTGTGATACTTATATATGGGGAAAAAAAAACCCAATTTACACATTTGTGATCATGAGATTTTCAAATTTTGGTCAAAAGCTACCTATAATACACTTTTTTTGTAAAGAACTACCCAAATTTTTGGTTAAGAGCTATTCAAATTATTTTTTATCCATATTTAGGTATTATATGACAAATTTTTGATAAAAATAATTCGCAATCTAGATGTTGTTTGTTTGGGGGACTATATAAAAATATATTTAATACTTCAGGAATCAAAATAATGCAATTGAAATTTTGAGGACTAAAATGAGACAAATTCTATACATTGGGGACTTCTAGTACAATTAACCCTATATATATATATATATATCATATATTTCTTCGTTTTCATCAACAGTACCTCAGTCTAGCTCCAGCCATTGAATCGTGATGATCGAGAACACGAAGCATGAATTCAAAGGTTTGAACCTCGGAATCTTAGAGAATGAAAAAAGCTAATGTTTCAAGAATAGTTCAAAGCATAGTTTTAAAAGGGGATTGCTGGAGTCGACTGGACTGGATTCAAAAGGGGATCGCTGCTTGCTGGAGTCTGGTTTGAAAATCGCTGGTCGTTGGTGTCTGGTCTGGAAATCAAAAGGTCGCTGGTTGTTGCTGCTCGCTGGTGGAGGCTGGAGTTGGACTGTGCTCAGTCGTCGTTGGTGGTGGAGGCTGTGCTCAGTCGTTGTCGCTGGTGTCTGGTCTGGTGGATCGATTTAGGGCAAAACAAAAGGGAAAAAATCCACAAAATGCCCAAATAATGAAAAGAATATCACATTTATACAAATGGAGTTAAACCTTCCGGTTTGGTAAACTCATCCAGTTCTCACAGGTTTATCGATTTTTGACCGGTTCAACGGGTTAATCCCAGGTTCTTTGCATAAATGGTCTTTTGTCAGAATCGGCCCGATTAGGAGATCGGTTCAGTGAGTTGACCCGCTGAGTCAGGTCGGGTTTTAAAACACTAAAATAAAGAGTCCAAATGACATGACAGCTGATTTGGAAGGCTGATTAGGCAAAATTAGGGTTGTCCATGGGCTGGGTTACCCACGGGTCTCGTTACCCGACCCAAAATTTGATAAGCCCGATTGTTGGCCCGCCTAAGCTTGAACTCAATATCCTTAAAAATAGGACTTGGGTTTGCCCTCAAACCCATTACTCGGCATAAATCCTGGCCCAAGAGTCCGCCCGCTAAGCCCAACCCCCCTATATAGTCCACCCACCTTTTATTTGAAAAGAAGTTATACTTTTATACCATTAAATTTGAAACTATGAAATAAGTCTCCTAATGTTGAAATTTGAAGTTTTAAAAATTTAGATACTATAAATAATGTATTGTTTTATTTTTCATGTATTAAGCATACAAGTTTTAACTTTTAAAGGGTAGAGTAATGCAAATGATAGATAAGTGAGTAGGTGTCAACTTAGTTGAGATATAATCATTCTATTGGATGTAGTTCATCCCCTAATTAAAAATAAAATAATTTATTATTTTATTTTTATTTATTTTGACTCTATTTTTGATTCAAAAATATAATTTACACAAATATTAAATTACAAAAATATTCATTATTTTTAAATGAAGTTGTATGTAACTTTTAAAGGGTAGAGTAATGCAAATGATAGATAAGTGAGTAGGTGTCAACTTAGTTGAGATATAATCATTCTATTGGATGTAGTTCATCCCCTAATTAAAAATAAAATAATTTATTATTTTATTTTTATTTATTTTGGCTCTATTTTTGATTCAAAAATATAATTTACACAAATATTAAATTACAAAAATATTCATTATTTTTAAATGAAGTTGTATGTAAAAAACCAGTGAGCAGACCCTCCCAATAAGCTCGCGAGTTGAGCTACGGGTAGCCTACCCATACTTGAAGCCCAGCCCGGACCAAAAAATTTTGCAGGTCTAGCCCGTCCCGACCCATGGACACCCCTAGGCAAGATTAATATTTGGGGCAAAATCTTTTCGTCTTCTCCGCTTCCCTAACACACATAGACAAAAAAAAAACAGAGAAAAGAAGTTCTATTTGGCCAAAAAACGTAAGCATAGGGAAGCTTCTGTGTTCTCTTTGGCCCATTTGTCCAAAGAGACGTCTCTCTCCAAGAAGCCAAAGAGAACGTCTCTCTCCAAGAAGTTCTCTTTGAATTACCAAATACAGACGTCTCTCTCCAAGAAGTTCAAGGTATTTTTGACTTCCACCAGTGGCTGGAGAAGCAGGTTGTTTCACATTGATCTTCTTGGACCCAGATCAAAGTAATCTATCTCGAAATTCAGAAACATCTACTCTATTTTTTATTGTTCAAGGTATTCCCCAGACTCTTAGACTTTGTATGACTTTGTACAAAAAACCTTGGATGCACCCCAACTGCTTGATTAAATGCTTATTTGGCTTCATTGTATTTTTTTTGAATCTTTCTATCTTTGATCTCATAATACTATTTTATCACTTGGAAAAACTACTTTCATACTTATGTAAAAACTCTAAATTAAATGGCTTAGAATGTTGCTGGAATAGTTGGTTGTTTTATGGACAATGAATGTGCATACCTGTTATAAAGCCAGTTGGTGAATTTTAACCATCAAACATAGTGAGAATTTTCTGACCCAAAAAAAAAAACAGTTAGAATTTAACTTCGTGTGTAAAAAAGTATAAGCTCAAGGTAAAATTGTTACTTACCTTTAAGGTAAGCCATTTTCTGCATGGCTGTTGGCACAATGGTGATGGGCATTGAAATCTTGAAGCCCACGATAGTGGTGGCCATGTCTATTTTGCTCACATCAATAAGAATATGAGGTCGAAACCTTTATTTCATTAGCAAAGTTTTTTCAGAGGTCAGCTTGTAGCAGAAAGCAAAAAAATTCACAAACGGATAACCAAAATCTTAATTTAGGGATTAAAGCTTTGTGAACCAATATAGGAAGCTTACAGAATTCTTAAGAATGCATTTTTGTTCTCTGCCAGACTACACTAGTCCTCTGCACCTGATGCATAATTGTCAAATCTCATCTTTGACAACTTTTGCTTGACAATGGCCTCATACTCCCTGACGTTTGATGTACTGATAGTAACTTTAAGAGTGACAATCTACTATTTATTCCAATGACAATTTACTATTTCTATGTTTTTTGATTATCTATGTTTTGGTCTTTATTGGATATAATGGAAGGAGAAATTCCAACTAGCTATACAAGTATGGAGATGGATGGTAATACTTGTGAGAAAGAAGTTGATAATACAATCAATGTAGAAGAAAAATTAGAAGAGACAAAATTGAGAATGATGTTTAATACAGTTGGCAAAATAATGGAGTACTACATAAATATGATAATGGCCTAGAGTTTTCCATAAAAACAAGAACATCGTCAAAGGGAGATGATGGAGAGCTAAGATATGTGACATTTGCATGTTCTCGCTCGAAAATGTCAAAGTCTACATCAAGAAATGCCTTCCAAATGCATCTAATCACCAAAAATGACTGTAAAGCTAAGTTGAGAGAGCAACTACATGTCCCGAAGGCAAGTGGCGAGTGACTCCCATCATGCTTGCACATAACCATGGGTTGAGTCCGTTCAAATCTCGTTTCTATCAATGCAATAGAATAATATGCTATACATCAAAAGAAGACTTGAAATGAATGACAGAGCTGGAATTTGGATTAAGAAGAACTTTAATTCTATTGTGGTTGAAGCGGGTGGGCATGAGAATGTTCCCTTTTTGGAGAAGATTGTAGAAATTTTATTGACAAAGTAAGGCGGTTGCGCCTTGGGGAAGGAGATGCTATTGTGATTCACAACTATTTCCTGAAAATGCAAGGTGATAATTCAAAATTTTTCTGCATAATGGATTTGGATGATGAGGATCGTTTAAGAAAGTATTTTGGGTAGATGCTAGGAGTAGAACAATTTGTTGATGATGTCATTACATTTGACACCACATATTTTACGAATAAATATGACATGCCATTTGCTTCTTTGTCGGGGTCAATCACCATGGCCAATCGACTTTATTAGGATGTGGATTGGTATCAAGCGAGAATGTTGCGATGTTTACTTGGTTATTTCAATCTTGGGTTGCTTGCATGTCTGGTTGTACTCCAAATGCAATAATTACGGACCAAGAAAAGGCAATGCAAAAAACAATTGAGATTATTTTTTCCAATACACGCCATAGGTGGTGTTTGTGGCATATAATGAAGAAGTTGCCAAAAAAGTTGAGAGGTTATAAACAATATGAGTCAATCAAGTTTGCATTGTAGAGTGTTGTATATGACCGTTTGACCAATGAATAATTTGAAGAACGGTGAAATAAAATGATTGAGAAATATAATTTTGAAAACAATAAGTGGTTGCTTGGATTGTATGATGAGAGGCGTTGATGGGTGCCATCATTTGTGAAAGATACTCTTTGGGCAGGAATGTCTACCACACAATGCAGTGAGAGCATGCATACATTTTTTTTATGAATATTTCAATTCCAAAACTACTTTAAAACAATTTGTTGAACAGTATGAAAATGCATTACGAAGCAAGATAGACAAAGAGAACCAAGAAGAGTTCAACTCCTATAATTCTTGGATTCCTTGTATAACTCATTATGCCATGGAGAAGCAGTTTCAAGATGCTTATACTACAGCAAAATTTAAAGAGTTTCAACATGAATCAAAAGGGAAGATATATTGTGAATTGTCTTCGGTTAAAGATAATGATTCCTTTCCAGAGTATGAAATATCTGAAGATATAAAGGTTGAGGAATCATATTGGCGTGCATCTTTTAAAGTTTCTTTAATTCATGATGACTATGACATTAAGTGCAATTGTCGTTTGTTTGAATTTAGAGGCATTCTATGTAGACATGCAATCACAATGCTAATTCATAAGAAGATTTTAGTGATTCCAGAAAAATACATCATTCAACGATGGAGAAAAAATTTGAAAAGGTGTCACACGACGGTGAAGATTAATTATGATGATTGGAGTGTCAAACCTGAAGCATGGTGTTTTGACAAGATGTGTAATACATTTTATCAGATGTAGACTTGGCAACTGATTCTGAAGAAAAGACCAGAGTTAGTGATGCAGAGGCTAAATGAATTGGAAATAGACCTAAAAAAATATGATTGTGTTGGTAAGAGTAGTCAACCTACTGCCAATATGAATGTTGGGGCAACAAATGCTTGTAGTGATGTTAATCCAACATCAAAAGAGAATGCAAATATACTTGCTCTAGTGGTAGTTCGTACTAAAGGGCGACCACCATATAAAAGGAAGCAATCTAAGGTCGATCAAGTAAATAGGAAAAAGGAGGAAAAGAAAAAAACGATGGAAGCAAAGACAAAAACCAAAAATGCAGGGAATTATATGAAGGTGTGAAATATTTGAATTATGTGATTTTTAAATTAATTCTTTGTATTTTGTTCATATTGCTAATTTTATAAATTTTTTGTAGGATTCTAACATGGTCCAAGGCAACAAAATTGGTAACGTTGATGATGCAGTAAGTACAAAAGTTGTTGACATAGTTGAGACTCAACAAAGCATTGCTTTAAAGGTACAAGATTGTATTTACTAATTTGAGAAATTATATTTAACATTTTACTATGAGCAATTTATTTAGTTGTGGTGTATTATGTGTTATGAAGGCCAACCCACCCTCCTTGTATGGGGGAAGCTTTACTCTTTTAGCATATGAATATAGAAGTGGATATACATTGGACAACATGACACATTCTAGGTTTTCACACCAAAATATGTTATAAGTATGTCATATTTGTTTTATTTAATAGAAAATGTGTGTTGCATTTAACGTGCGTTCTTTAAAATTAGGCTCAGCACTTTCACATTGGAGAGGTATATATGGTATGGATCATGTTCTCTACTCTACAACAATATTTGAAATCAATGATACTACACAATTGTCCGATATCATACAACAGGCAGTACGAGATTCATTTGTTAATTTTCGTCTAATTCACAGCTCCATGCACTTTAACTTTCTTTCGAATTTTTTCTATATATATGGAAGCCTAAATTCAGGAAGGGATGGGGATGTTGGCAAGGGTGGTTTAGAGTGTCCAAGCCAATAAGTGAGATATGAATTCATTATATATCATTTTAAGTTCTATTAGTTTTCTTGTTTGTTCAACAGCTTTTGGATCCATTTATATACATTTTAAAGATATATTAGTTTGGTTTGTGCAGGCAAAAGTCAATGCGAAGGAAAATACAACAATTTTTGGTGCAACTTCAAAGTCAAATGGAAGACAAAGAAAACATATTTTTATTAGTTTTGTTTTGTTTTGGAAATGGAGTTATGATGTATGAGATTAATTTTTTGGGTTCGTTTATTTCTATGAGTTTTATCATTACATAAATAATAGAAGATTTAATAAAACAAAACACTTTAAGTTTTAGCTTATTTATTTGGTTATACGTGATATTGGTAAAAATTAATTGGCATTATTTTTTGGTTAGCCTATGCAATAGCCTTTTTTTTTTTCAAAAAGTAAAATTTCAATTGACCAAAAAAGTGTACAAGAAAAGGGATGACCCTTACAAAAATAATGTGAGGCATTCCCAGTGACCATGTCAAAAAAATCAAAAGATAACACAGGCCATGAGAAAAGAACAATGGTCATGCAAGAAAAAAACAGTCGGTGTTCCCCGAAGATAGAATTTAGAAGAAGTGGAGGCCTTGAGCTTAAACTTCAATCCAAATTCCTCATCATAGACCCAAACTCTGAGATAATAATTCTTTGATCGCTCCCTCAATATGTGCAAAAAAATATGTCAAAGTTGTTCAAAAAATTCACCTAAGCAACAAACCTACAATGATCTGGACAAAATAAATGGGGGGAAGTAGCTGCCTTGAGCCAAAACTTCCACCAAACAAGAACAAAGGTGGGCAGCACTACGTTTAGTAGGGATGACAATGGACCGGAAAAAATGGGTAGTTGTCCAAACCCGCCTCATTTGAACCGGGGATGGACTATATGTATTAGACGGTGGACGTATACGGGGATATCCGTATAAACCCATACAAGGTTAAAGGTGGGAATGGATTTACCCTTACCCCCGCCCCTCCCCTTCCCCCGCCCCCTCTACCTGTTATATATATATATACTCTCAAGCCCTAACTAAATATATTTACTGTAACTACCAATCTAGAAATATGGTAATCAAACTAACAAGTGACATTGCTATGTGATAATCTTATCAACTTTTTTGCCTGATTGTTCTTTTTCTTTTTGTGCTCACTGATTGAAACTGTTAGTAGTTTGAATTGAACACGCTCTAAAAACAGATAAGAGAGAGTAAAATAGTTTTAGATTTCTTCGTGGGTAGAAATATTGTGAATGAAGGTTGATGAGTTTCTCTGCTAGAGTGAACTAAGAAATGGAGAGAATTATTGAATTAGCGAAATTTTATATTTTCATCTTTTAACACTTTATGGTTGTAATATGAATTGTAATAATAAAAAATTATGTAGGAAACTTCAAGTATAGTGCTATCGTTTTCTTAGTTCAATTTTATTTTCCTTTTCTTCATTTCTCTCTAATAGTTCCGTTTCTCTTTTTATGGTCCAATGACACTTTAAATAGAATATTATATTATTTTGACTTTTACATTTTACTATTTACATTATGTTGTGCTAGATTATTTAGAATATTGTTAGATTATTTAAAATATTGAATTTATTTAAAATTTTGGATTATGCTACTTGGGCTTGAGCTTAGGCTTGGGTTTGGGTTTGGGTTTGGGTTTGGGCTTGGGCTTAGGTGGGTACGGGGAAGCGGGGATGAAGATAAAAACTATACTTATTAATGGGAGTGGACCGGGGATGGACGAAGTTTTTTTAAGTAGGTACGAGGATGAAGACTACACTCTCCGCCCCCGCTTCGGTCCACTGACATCCCTAAGGAAGAACATAGTAGGGGGGGGATTATTTGATCGCTCCCTCATTTGGCAATTCCTCTATAAGAAGGGATGAGCACTATGTCACTTTGAGCATGTTAAAGAGCAAGATTTGAAATTACTTTGGGAATTTGCTTTTGCTTGAACTCAATATAGATAAAACTCAGAGACATTGAAGAACATTCACTCTCTTCTACCCTTTATTGAGCCAAATAAGCATTTCATCGAACAGTTGGAGTGCATCAAAGTATACATTCAGGCAAAAATAATACAGAGAAGGAGAAGAACTCAAGCATAAGTTTGCATTGCAATATGCAAATCAAGTACAACGATAAAGAACATTAAAAAAAAAGTTATAACGTAAAAGTGTAACCAACACACTTGGGTGGCTACACATGAGTAAGAGGACAAATGAATCACTACAGAAGCAATTTTGAATGTATAATCTGAATTTAAGAAGCAATCTTCCCTCCTCTGTTCTGGGTCGACATTGTTTTTTTCTCTCTTTTTTACTTGGTCGTTCAAGATGAAGGCTTGAAGCCAAAGAGAACTTCTTGGAGAGAGACGTCTCTTTGGACAGATGGGCCAAAGAGAACACAGAAGCTTTCTATGCTTACGTTTTTTGCCAAAAAAAACTTATTTTCTCTGTTTTTTTGGTTTGTGCATGTTAGGGAAGTAGAGAAGACGAAAAATTTTGCCCCAAATATTAATCTTGCCTAATCAACTTTCCAAATCAATTGTCATGTCATTTGAGCTCTTTATTTGGTTTCTAATTTTGGTCAGCATAGTATTATTAATTTTATTATTGAGAAATATCACTAGAATGCAAAGGTGTTTAAATGGAGAAAAAAATAAAAGTGTGAGCTAGCACACCTGAAGTCATTGAAGGTTTGAACGTGATTGAAGGGATATTGGGGGGGGGGGGGGGGGGAGCTAAATTTATTTCTAAAAAGGATAAAACAAATAATAAAATGATACGAATTGAGGGTCTTATTGGAATGATGTGTAAAAATTCATTCTCTATTGTAACTTTTTACTAAAGATTCTCTAAAAGTTCTGGAAAATCGAGACAGTCGCAATAGTGGCATTCAGAGTCATATCATTCTGGAAAAAGTTGTACCTTCCACCTCTACCTATAGTAAGAGAGTAATGTTATATGAATTTAAAAATAGATTTGATAATTACAATCATTGAATAAGTAATAATTTTTAATAAATACTGGGATCTATAATGAAATTAATAGTTGTAATTATAAACTCTATTTTTTAAATTCATGTAGCATTACTCATGTTAAAGCCATTAGTGCTCCGTGTTGGATACAATTTTTCTTCTTTGGGTAAATTTTCTTTGGGAGAGTCCATGGTACTGCCTAAGGAAAAAGTGGAACCGTACAACCAAAAATATGTGGATGTCAATTTTTTGTAATTAAATATTACTCAAATGTGTGGCTGTAAATTTTTTGTCATTAAATATTACTCACTAAAGATGATAACTTTGCATATAAATGTAATAACATTACTTTAAAGGGTTGTAAACTCACCTCAAAAAATTATAAGCTCAAAAAAATAATACTAAAATATTTTGAGGTGGGTTTACAACCCTTTAAAGTAATGTTATTGCATTTATAGACAAAGTCATTATCTTTAGTGAATAATATTTAATGACAAAAAATTCATAATCACACATTTGAGTAATATTTAATGACAAAAAGTTGACAGTATCACTTTTTCCCTAGGTGGTACGATAGACTCTCCTATTTTCTTCGTACCTTTGACATTTAACGAAATAACATGGATAGTCCTTCACATATAAAAATACACATTGACCTTTTAATGGCATCAAAAGATGCAACAACGTTAATAGACATAGACATAGACATAGTACAATTACTTCTTTATACTTAAATTGATTTTAAAAAAAATATCTTTTTCTCTCTCCAAAACTGCAACTGACTGCAAAATTAAACTAAATCTACACTAGACACCAAAATCAAATCTACATTTGACCAAATCAACACAAATTAAGCAGCATAACCTCCCTCTTTATGTATATATTAGTCACAACCCCGTGAATAAAGGCATGATAGAACATAAAAGTTGAACACCCAAAAAATTAATTTCACTATATTAAAATTTTTTAATATGTGTATACTATCGTATATGAGTAATATTTGAAATAAAAATTATATTAAATTATAAATTAATTAAATATTAAATAATTGAACATTTGATAAAAATGCATGATGTGATATTTTTAGGGGAAGATATGTAAAGAATAAAAATTCAATATGTATTTTATTATATAGATATGCATATGAATACGTGAAAGTGAGGGTGTGTATTTATGAAAATGAGTGTGTGTGAGAGAGAGAGACGGAGAGAAAGGGGAAGGAGAAAGAAAAGGGGTGGTTTGCGGGGGTAGAGAATACTCTAGTTAGGGGCTGTGCAAGTTAGGGGTGGTTACAAGAAGGCAAATGATGATGTGGTGGGGGTACGAGGGGGATGTTTAGATGGGGGAGAGAGAAAAACGGATGAGCTAGGATGGGTGGAGAAGATGATGAGAGTCTGGTTCGAGGAAATGGGTCAAATGTTTTTTAGGGTTTGGGCATGAGTTTGGACCTAACCTAAAGTCTATTTTGTATTTAATTTTGACCTAGTTAATTCTAATTTGGGCAATTTTGAAAATATAGTATATTATTTGGCTGTTGTCATCATTTTTTGTTAGGGTTTCTAACATCCGTTACGAGTGAGAGGTATTTCTGTTGTAAGTTGCAAACACCAGGGGATCATTGTGTCATTTTTGTAATGACAAGGAGTGTACGTTTTATTTGATCCAATGTCAGGGGTAATTTATTTTGTTTAGAACTTTAGTTCTGACTAACTGGTCCTGCATATGGTCACTTGTATGCAAGACTGTAAAAAATAAAAAAAATAAAGGGAGATGAATAGAAAGATATGTAAGTGGGGAAGAGACAAAAGGAGAGAGAGCTATAAAATGTTGAGTGTGATCGGAGAAGTAGTTATAATTAGCCGTGTCAATCATGCCGAGGGAGGCGAGTTTGTATTGAAAAGTATTTAACTCACACTCAATTCGTTTATTAATTTATGTCTATTGAGTCATGTCTTATTAGATTCGTGTCGTGTATAACTGGTATATAAATTAGTCAAATCGTATATTTCTTTTAATCAACTTTACTCATATTTAATTTATTTATTAATTGTATCGTGTTGAATCCATAAACAGATGACTTAATGAAGAACCAAACTCTCTAATTTCGTGTCGTGATAACAAACCATGTTATATTTTGACACTCCTAGTTATAATAGGGTGATTAAAGGGGTGGTAGATTTTAGAGTTTTTTTTGGGTGTGAGTATATTATAGTTTTTTTTGGTGTGAGTATATTTTTTTAGATTTATTTGAGAGAAAGTGTCCCTCAATTAGATACAAAATTCAAATAACCTTTTATTTATTTTACTTGTTTACCCTTCCTTAAATTATGTATATATATTTTTTTTTGGTTACAAAGAGAGTCGAAGCTCAAAACTAAACAACAATCAACCTATAAAAACAGACATCATACGCATTCGAAACAATCAGGGAAAGTATCCCTATAAGAGGCCTCTAGAAAACAGTGTTCCCCAAAGCCAACTGATGAGCCAAATTGGCTAACCAGTCTGCACAAGCATTTGCTTCCTGATAAACATGTTGAATCTGAACATACAACTCAAGCAATAATAGTGCTCAAATTTGTAAGACCAAAGAACGATGATCATCTTCCCCTTCCTCACGCAGAATAGCAACCACCGTTTTGGAGTCAACCTCCAGCTCAATATGCTTAAACTCAACTCCCAAGCCATCTGTAGGCCATATAGAACAACCCATAATTCCGTAGACACAATAGAGCAAGCTCCAATATTTCGAGCAAAACTACCAAGCCATTTACCCGTAACATCTTTAATGAGACCACCAGCCCCGGCGTGACCCGTATGTTTCCAAAATGAGTCATTTGTATTCAATTTAACCCAGCCATTCTTTGGGGGAGTCCATACAACTTGTGCCCAAACCTTCTCTCTATCTTTTCCAATATTTTGCAGCCCCATTTCTCGAGCCACCTAAATTGCATCAACTTTCTCCCACACCACCAGCTCTGGCCGAACATGCCTCACAAAATCACTGTAAAAAATGGTCCAATTTCGCCATTGCCACAAAAGCCAACAGCACATGCCAAAGACTATAGTCCAAGGCCGGTTGTATATCACATGTGTTGATCTCATATTGTTTTTCAGCCATGTATGCAACGGGCTGCTAAAAAAGTCATGTTCCAATTCTACAGGAACAAGCAAGTGTCATACCTTACAAGCCGCGACGCAATCTGGAAGAACATGCAATATATTCTTAGTCATAGTCATGTAGTGAGAACACCCAGCTGACATACTTAGATGACGTCTCACTCTCTCCTCGTTGGTCATCAATTTACCATGCAAAGCAAGCCATAAAAACAATCTCACTCACTTTGGGCCTTGCCACTTCCACACTAACCTATAACCATCATCTTGAGGCTGAAAATAAGGAGACGCTTGAACCTTATATGCTGACCAAACCGAGAAACGACCATCAGTAATCTCTCCCCATACAATCCGATCATGACCTAAGCTAGAAACTGTTAGCAAAATAGGATTTCATCAAATTAAAAGACTTTGATCGTGCATTCACTGTCCTTAAAGAAATTATGCCCCACTATGTTGCTGCTGGATTTATGGCAAATTTCTCTAGGATTAACAAAGCCAAACAAAATTTCAGATAACAAACTCTAAAATTCTCCCAAGAACAAAATAGAGAAACATTTTTTTGTATATACTTCAATTGAAAGATCTGTACAGGTATTTATAATACCTTAGTGAGGAGACACAACTTTTAAGCCAAAGAGATGTAAAGAGGAGACATTACTCTTGGGCCAAAGAGATGTAAAGAGGAGACACAACTCTTGGGCCAAAAGACATTTAGCAATTAATTAATACAAAAATAATTAATTATTTAAAGGTTTCAAGCCCAAGATGCCCCAAGTGCCCATCTTTTAACTTTAAAGATTATTTTATTTAAAGTCTAATTAAGGCCCATTGATTTGAAATATTTGAAACTTCCCTCCAAATCTTCCCAACATCCAAATTTATAAAATTTGGTATGTTTCTCCTTTTAAACCCTTACATTTTCTTTCAACTTTTTCAATGTGGGATTCTTTACATTACTAACTATCTCTAACAATCCCCCACTTAGATAGTAATGTAAGTAATCAAAATTAACTAAAGTCTATGCATATAGATGGTGTCTTTCGACTTAAATCTGCTATTAGTATAAACATTTCAAAATCTTGTCAAAATCAATGGTTATTTAAATTTATTAAACCTTGATTTAATAAAAAAAGATCGAAATGTCATATACATAAACTTACAAGTTTCTCTAAATATGTTCACCGTGAGCTTTAGCACCATATTATGGTCTTGTGCTACCTCCTAGTTTCATGAACACTTACAAAGTTTTATTTTCAAACTTTTGATAGAAGCAGCACTTCTTGCGTTCACATAGGTGAAGAGTTCTTAAAGTTTCAAAGTTTGAACTTTCTTGTTCCTAAAACAGAACACAAATTCTTCATTAAGAATAATTAATATTTAACCTCCTTTTCCATAAGCACTGTGTATAAAACATTGTGCTTGCTAACAATCACTAATAACTTGTTATTACCACTTAAACCTTTAAAATTGCTAAGCAACAAGAAATGTAGGGTTTCCATTATTAGTGACAAATTTAGAATTGTTTAAGACCCATTGCACTCGTAGTACTTTTAATCATATCTCTCGAGAGTCCTTTAGTTAATGGATCAGCCAGGTTTTTACCAGACCTGACATAAACAACTGTGATTATACCATCAGAAAGTAGTTGTCTAATATATTCATGTCTTAAAGCAATATGTCTAGATTTACCATTATAAATCTTGCTAAAAGCCCTAAACATAGTTGCTTGACTATCACAGTGCAAAGAGACTACTGGCATTGGTTGTGGCCACAACTTTATATCCAACAATAAATTTCTCAGCCATTCCGCCTCTTTACCTGCCGCTGCCAATGCAATAAATTCAGATTCCATTGTGGAATGAGTAATACACGTCTGTTTCTTAGAAGCCCATGAGATAGCTCTTCCACCTAATGTGAAAATCCAACCAAACGTTGATTTGTTATCATTGATACTAGTTATCCAACTAGCATCTGTATAGTCTTCTAGTACCGAAGGAAATTTGTTATAAAACAAGGCAAATGACTTTGTCCTTTTAAGATAACCGAAAACTCTTCCAATAGCCCTCCAATGTTCGGTACTAGGATTACTTGTATATCTTGAAAGTTTGCATACAGAAAAGGCAATATCAGGTCTAGTACAATGCATAGCATACATTAAACTACCAATTGCACTTGCATAGTCTAATTGACTAATGGATCTACCCGAATTTTCTGCCAATTTGTTAGAAACATCAAATGGGGTACCAGCTTCTTTAATTCCCAAGTGGTTAAACTTGGAGAGAATCTTATCAATGTAATGAGATTGGCACAAATTAAAACCCCCAATATGTTTCTTAACTTTAATCCCTAAGATAGTATCGACTTCTCCCAAATCTTTCATTTTAAATTGAGAAGTCAAGTATCTCTTAGTATCATTTACTCCTTTCAAATTGGTTCCTATGATTAACATGTCATCAACATAGAGATAAACTATTACACCATAGTCTTTAGTAAACTTGGAGTAAACGCATCTATCTGCTTCATTATGATTAAAACCATGAGATAATATGACACTATCAAATTTCTCATGCCACTGTTTAGGAGCTTGTTTTAATCCATACAAGAATTTCACCAATTTACAAACTTTCTTTTCATTACCAGGAAGTACAAATCCTTCAGGTTGTTCCATATATACTTCCTCATCAAGATCACCATTTAAGAATGTTGTTTTAACATCAAATCATATATTGATGCTAAAGCAAACAACACTCTTATTTAAGTAATTCTTGCCACCGGAGCATATGTGTCAAAATAATCAACTCCTTTTTTTTGTCTAAAACCTTTTGCCACTAGTCTTGCTTTGAAGGTTTGTAGAGAACCATTAGTATTATATTTTCTCTTAAACACCCATTTACATCCGATTGGTTTGCAACTAGGTGGTAAGTCAACCAATACCCATGTTCCATTTGATAGAAGTGAATCCATTTCATCATTTATTGCTTCCTTCCAAAAACTGGAATCTCTTGATGCCATTGCATCACTATAAGTTTTAGGATCTTATTCCAAATGCATAACAATGGGTATTTTATTTAAAATCTCATCTCTATTTCCTTCAACTAAGAAGACTATTGCTTGTGAAGAAATAAAATCAGAATCCAAGTTTTTCTCTTTTCTTACCCTTTGACTTATCCTTGGTTCACTAAGAGATTCAACTCGTTTCCGTTTATTATTTAAAGAATTTTGATCCATATTAATGTCTTGTGTAATTAGAGGTTCAACATTTTCTCTATTCGATTGTTGATTGACATTTGAATTTTCAAGAAAACTTGTTTCTAAAAATTCAACGTCTTTAGACTCTATGCTAGCATTCAAGTCTATGTCTAACAATCTATATGCTTTTGAATTTTCAGCATAACCCACAAAAACACTATTAAGAGCTCTAGGTCCTAATTTGGTTCTTTTAGGATCTGGAACTCTATAATAGGCTATACAACCTCATACTCTCAAATAGCTTAAGTTTGACCTTCTTCCTTTCCATATTTCATATGGAGAAGTTTTTGTTTTTTTTGAGGATATTCTATTGTGCACATGGCAAGCTGTTAATAGAGCTTCTCCCTATAGATTTGTTGGAAGTTTAGCATGCATAAGCATAACATTAATCATATCTACCAATGTTCTATTCTTTCTTTCAACCAAACCATTTTGTTGTGGAGTATAAGATGCACTTGTTTGATGAATCAAACCATTTTCTTCACAAAAAACAGTAAATTCAATTGGAAAATATTCACCACCTCGATCACTTCGTAGGATTTTAATTTTTTTTTTCAATTGATTTTCAACCAAGGTTTTATAACATTTAAACATATCAAATGCTTGATCTTTAGTTCTCATTAAATAAACATGAGTGAACCTAGAATGATCATCAATGAAAGTAATAAAATATTTATTTCCTCCTCTAGTTAAATGACCATTTAATTCACATATATCAGAATGCACAAGTTCAAGTGTTTCAGTTGTTCTTTCATTCTTTGGAAAAGGTTTCTTAGTCATTTTTGCTTGCATGCATATTTCACATTTTCCAAAATTTTCATTTGTACATGGAATTAAACCATGCCTAGACATATACTTAATTGATCCATAATTAACATGTGATAAACGAGCATGCCATAAATTAAAAAGAGATTCAAAAATATAAACAGAAACATCAACTTTATTAATGTTCAACTTAAACATGTCATCACATGAATACCCTTGTCCAACAAAGACACCATTCTTAGAAAATATAATTTTTTTTTGCCTCTAAGACAACCTTCAAGCCCTTCTTGCACAGCAAACTTGCAGATATCAGATTCTTTCTCACATTAGGAACATGAAATACATTCATTAAGATCAATTTCTTTCCAGAGGTAAACTGCAGTTCAACAGTCCATTTTCCATGCACCTTGGCAGTATCATGATTCCTCGTCATAACACTTTTATCATTTGATGCAACTTCATAGTTCTTGAACAAATTTTTGTCATTACAAACATGCATTGTCGCACCAGAATCATATCACCAATCTGCAGTCTTGTCAGTTGTTGTCATGTTACATTTTGTAATCATGCTGATTTTTAGTTCAACAATCATGGCTATAATTTCAGAAGGACTTGGAGGACGTTCAACAATATTTGTCTTCTTTTGTCCAGCGTTTGCTTCTGTCTTCAATCTCTTATAGAACCTGCACTCTTTTTTGAAATGGTCATTCTTGCCACAGAAAAAACATGTCTTGTTCTTCTTAAAGTTGGCAAAATTATTACTTGAAGATTCAATATACTTCCTTTTATTTCTAGAAGTATTACCAGTCTTTGTTGATTTCTTCATATTAGACTCAATATTGTTTACTTTAGAACCAAACTCTGAAGCATTTTTATTCTCACGACTGCGAGTTTCTTCTTCTATTCGGATATGTTTCATGAGTTGGTCTATGGTAAAATCTTCAGAAGTATGCAACAATTTCTTTCGATAATCATTCCAAGTAGTAGGCAATTTTACAATTACCGCAACCACTTGAAATTGTTCAGACACTTCTATTTTAAAATCCTTGAGTCTAGATACTAGGACAAGCAGTTCATCTACTTTGTTCCATGACAGATTTATTATTAAATATTTTGAATTCAAAAAATTTCATACCGAAAAATCTGTTTGTACCTTGCTTGACAGATGTATATTTCTTCTCTAGGGCACTCCAGATTTCTTGTGGGGATTTGATTGAACGAAACAGATCGTATAATCGATCAGACAGTGAATTCAGAATATAGCCTCTGCAACGAACTTCATCCTCCATGCGTTTCTTGCGAGTTGCTATAGTTTCTTCATCTTCTTTGTCAAATGGTTTAGAAATAGTTGACAGGTTTTCACTTAGCAGATACGCAACACCCAATTTAGTAAGCAAAAAAAATAATTTATCCTTCCAGCGTGTGAAGTTCGTTCCATCAAAACGATCTAACTTGAACACTTCGGGATTGAACTTGAAAACAGAATTTGAACTAGTAACCGAACCAGTAGCCTCCATTGTTATTTAATTTCCTTAAGATTGTTAGCAAAATAGAATTTCACCAAATTAGAAGGCTTTGATCGTGTATTCACTGTCCTTAAGGAAATTATGCCCCCACTATGTTGCTGCTGGGTTTATGGCAAACTCCTCTAGGATTAACAAAGTCAAATAAAATTTCAGATAACAAACTCTAAAATTCTCCCAAGAACAGAATAGATAAACGTTTTTTTGTATATACTTCAATTGAAAGATCTGTACAAGTATTTATAATACCTTAGTGATGAGACACAACTCTTGGGCCAAAAGACATTTAACAATTAATTAATACAAAAATAATTAATTATTTAAATGTTTCAAGCCCAAGATGCCCCAAGTGACCAAGTGCCCATCTTTTGACTTTAAAGATTATTTTATTTAAAGTCTAATTAAGGTCCATTGATTTGAAATATTTGGAGCTTCCCTCCAAATCTTCCCACCATCCAAATTTATAAAATTTGGTGTGTTTCTCCTTTTAAACCCTTACATTCCCTTTCAACTTTTCCAAAGTGGGATTCTTTACATTACTAACTATCTCTAGCAGAAACTGGTGGAGGAATAACAACAATTTGAGAGCACACCTTAGGGGTAGAAAACCCTCAATATAATGTCAATCCCATGAGCCATCTTCACCCACCAAGTTTGAAAGTCTAAGATGCTCTAGAGGCCCCACGTCCAGCACCCACCAATCGCTCCAAAACCTAGCAGTTTGGCCATCACCCAGGCACCATCTCACCCTTGAAGTACTCTGCTCCAAACACTACAAACGCCCATCCACAAATACGAACACTTTACAGTTCTTGGGACCTCATTAAGACATTGGTGTTCCTACAATATTTGGATAACAGTACCTGCACCCATGATTCTGAGGTTGCCGTCAACATGGCCCAAACTAACTTCATCAAGAAAGCATCATTAAAGACTTCCATCCTCCTGATTCCCAATCCTCCATTTATCTTAGGTTGACAAACATGATCCCAAGAAACTAAGGAGATTTTCCTCTTGCTAGCCGAAGAACCCCACAAGAACCCTCTATTGCACTTATCAATTTCTGAGCATATTGACAAGGGAAGTTTAACAGTTTGCATGGCATAATTGGGCATAGCCGTAACCACTGCTTGAATAAGTGTTCTTCTCCCTACTAAGGACAAAGTATCAACCATCCATGCCTTCCGTTTTTTTTTTTTTTTTGGAGTGGACTCTATCAACCATTTCCCATAAGTAACTATCGCATGAATCAACAGAACACCAAGATATATTCCAAAATTTGTAGTGAGGCCAAATTGAAGGTCATTACTGATAGCTCTAGCTAGGCCTTCTGAAACATTCTTGGACACAAACAACTTAGTTTTATTAAAACTCACCTTCTGGCCTAAAGACGAACAAAAGATGGAGAGGCAATCCTTGATCACTCGGGCTTGCTCCAATGTGGCTTTCATAAAAAAAATAATATCATCCGCAAAAAAAAAAAAAGGCGAGACAACTGTGGCCCATCCTTCACAAACACTACTGGTTTCCAAGCCTTTACCTGAATTTTGGCTTCAATTAGGTGGCCCAATCTTTCCACACATAGAACAAACAAATATGGAGATACGGGGTCACCCTAACGGATACCCCTAGATGGCCGAAAACTATCTGTCATGTCCCCATTCCATAACACGTTCATATCACAAGCTGTAACATGTCTCGTTATCAAATGGACAAGGCGGTCAGGCCAACCAATGTCAACTAAAGTATCCTGAATGAAATCCCATCTAAGCCGATTATAAACTTTCTCCAAATCAAGTTTAATAGCCATCAAACCTTTTTTTATCCTTTCTCAACTTCATAGAATGAAAAACCTCCTGAGCAATAATGATATTATTGTAGATGTTACGGCCTGACACAAAGTTGCTTTGATTTGGCCAAATCCAATCAGGAAGAAATTGTTTTAGTCTATTCACAATGACCTTTGTTACCACTTTACAGGTCACGTTGCAAAGACTGATAGGCCGGAACTGGGCAACAGAGACTGGAGCTGGTACCTTAGGAATAAAAGCAATCAAAGTAGAGTTTACAGGATCCAAGCTCTAAACATCACTCCAAGCATCACAAACAAAGCGGAACAAAGATTCACCCACCAACTTCCGATTCGTCTCTCGGACACTTAACCACTCCTTATATATACTAATATATTTTATTTCATTATTATTATTTTTAATAAAAATAAATTGATGTCACATGCTTGTCTCCCGATTAATTTCACATGCGCTAATGTACATAAAATAATAAAATAATATCATTACTCATAATTAAATATTAATCGTCAATCCTACGCATGCATGTCACATGTAAATATGTTTATGACAAATATTATATACTTGTCATGTGTGTTCGAGTCTTTCAATTATACCAAAAAATTACATAAAATTATGACACCAATCCAATTTGTCATTCAGTTGTTTACATAAATCAAAGAATTATATCAATTAGTATCATGACATGATTACACAAATTATATACACCAAACACCAAAATTGGTGTGACTATATCGTGATACTAAATGATATTACTCTTTGATTTATGCAAATTATTAAATAACAAATTGGGCTGGTATCGTAATTTTATGTAATTATTTGGTATAACTGTTTAATTTATCAGAATACATGAATAAATGTTTGGTGTATTATAAGAAAATTGTAACTAATTGATGTAACTGATTAGTGTAATTATTTTATTGTAACCTTGATATGATTGGTGTAATTGTTTTGTTGTAACTTTGATATAAGGAGAGAGAATAATGAGAGAAAAAGTAATGACGAAAGAAAATAGGGAGTGAAAGAGAGAATAAGAAAAGAAAGAGTAACGGTGAGATAAAATTAGAGGAAACAAAATGATGAGAGAGAGAGAGAGAGAGAAGGTACGGGAGAACTAGATGAAAAAATCAAATCAAATTTTTACGTATTTAAAAAGAAAATTAATTATCAACGGGGGAGAGAGAGAAAATAGGGAAGAGAGAGTGAGGGAGAGGGAGAGAGAGTAATTGAGTAATAAATGACCTTTTAATCTTTTTTTAAAAAAATATACTTAAGGCCAAGTAAATTTTTTTAATGTAATTTAACTCAATTAAATTTAAATTTTGTATCGATTACCAAATTTCTCTAAATTTTATAACAGGTGATGTGAGCCGGGCAACGGGGAAAGTCCAGTAGTTATGCGGTCCCCTAAAATCAGTATGGGCCTGTACAGACCCCACGTTTAACCAAACTTGTCGTTCCCGCCAATTACAGAGCGGTTGTCTTACCGTTTTCCTCTTTGAAAACCATGAAGCAGATGCTTGATTGAACCCCCAACTCTCTCTCTCTCTCGCAGTCCTCTTTAGTATAATGGAAATTCAATACTTTTTCATTTTGATCCTGCTTGTTCCACCAGCTTCTGTTATTTCTCATTCCGCAGCATTCCAGAACTTCCCTTCCTATGTCCGCTCATTTTCAGGTCTCTCTCTCTCTCTCTTCCTTCCCCTCTCTGGCTTTTTTATGCTGTATATGTATTATTTTCGACTCAGAATCTGTTCGTCGCTGTGAAAACTATGGAGTGAAACAAAAAAAGAAACATGGAAATCTCCATTGTCGTTCCCAAGGGAGGAAAATCCCAAATCTAAAGGGAAATTCGAAAATTTCTGCGTTTGAGCATATGACTTGACCTAGGAATGCTGTCAAAGAAACAGAGTAAATAGAAGGAAAATAAATTTAATCTTTACTCTCGCCTATTGATTTTGTTTGCAATACTAGTATTTGGGAACTTCTATTTCTTATTTTGGTTGAATTTGGTCCTTTTGTATAATAGCTAGCTACATTAGAGATGCCTTGATCACTGCAATATTACGAGTCTTGCTAAATTATTGTTTGATTAGGTCTAGGATGTGGCTGTGAATTATTGAAATGAATTCCATAGGAGTGGTTGGTGAATAATACTGCTCAGCTAAGGCAGATGATTGTGAGCATTTATATGTCTGGGCTGCAATGATTATTTGATATATGTAATGCAGAAAAGTATGCATTCCCAAATGGTACGTATGCTAATGGATGTCTATTGAAAACATCTCTGGAATTTGGAATCCGTTTTATTAAAAAGGTTAATATAAATGAGGTTGTCTAGTATGTATTCTAGATACAAAATCAAGTGTAAGAAATCTTATAGGTATCAGAGATGTGACCCTACCATGTTCCACCCAAAGAGTTCTTTCCATAAATGCACTAATACTGAAACTTTCCCTGATGGTGATATGGTCTTTACTCTTTATATTTATCTGTAAGCATTCGGCCTTTATTTATATTATGCTATTGCTTTTTATTTATGTGTTACAGCTCAAGAGCCTTTCGTAAAAGGTGCTTATAGGCTCGGCAAACCACTGATTGGAGATGACAGGAGGGTTTATACTTGTTCTGGGATGAACTTGTTTGCCTTTGAAAGCAATGGTTCTATGGCTTGGACAATAGTTCTCAATTATACATGCAATGTTGGTATAGCTCCAGTTCGAGGGGGTGCAAGAAAGGTAAATAGACCTGGCTTGATTTCTTTCGCTTAAGCATCAAGATCTCAGATTAGCAGACATATTAGAAAGGTTTTTTTTTTTCCCGGTCTGCAAAGGTTTGGATTTCTGATTTCATGGTGTGTTGTACATTAATGTGATAAATCAGACTCTGGCAGAAGTTCTTATCTAGAGAGCAATAGAATCACACAACATGCCTCTAATAAGGCATTTTCCAATCAGACGATCCTGTTATCACATTTGGCTGGTTAATTTCCTTGTGATGCAAAATAAATAATCCAGCTGATTTTGATAATTGACTTTTTCTCCCAGCTTTATATTAGAAAGAATCTACTTTCAATCAGGAGATGACTGTAAAATATGACATTGGGAGGTACCCTTTTTTTTTCTTGAGGAGTTATGGATGCATGCTGAGATAGATGGAGGACATTATGAGCCATAATTGAGAAATTGGGTAAGCTTAAGAGGTGGTAGCAGGGGAGGGCTAATTAAGAAGGTTTGGTCAGAAACACTTAGGAGTATTGTAGTAAATAATGAAAACTAAAAAGATACCATTAAAATTACTGTAAATTAGGCGTGGAGCTCAGCGACTAGAGGGAAGGAATTAATCTCCACAATGTACAGGTTCTTCTCTTATCGCATTAAATGCACTAAAGAAAGAGTACATCATAAAATTTACATGCCACCCTCTCTGCTCTCTATTTTGCAGATCTCTTGTATGAGATCCTTCTTTTTGGCTGGTCATGCAATTCATCATTGGTTTAGAGGCATTCAAACGCTTGAACATTTCATATTATAAGTTTAAACCTCCTCATCCTTAATAATCTCATTCAATTTTGAGGATTTTAATTTTGTAAGAATTGGGCATCTATGATGTATATGACTGTAGTTGACTCTTTGTGCAGTATAAGATTCCATTGTTTTGAAACAGTTATTGGTCATTTATTGGCAGATATATTTGGTTGCAGAAAACAGAGTATTGAAAATCAATTTGTTGAATATCGGAACTTCTGATTCTGCTGCAGAAGTATTCTTTGGTCCAGAACCTGGCACAGAGAGACCGGGTGAAATTATTGGAATATCCGTAAGCACATCGAGTTCTTGTGTACTTATCAATATTAAGAATAGAGGGCTTTTTGCATACAGATTGCATGGACAGCTGCTCTGGAGTGCTGGCCCAGTGCTTTATCAATCGGGCTATCGTCAAGGTTGTAGGAAAAATGTTACTGATTGTTATTTTACTTCAGTCCCTGTGATTGATCAGTGCGAAGCTAGTATATATGTAAGATCAGCTCATCCTAATTATCTGCCTTTCTTATCCATTTTCTAGAACCACATCAATTATATATCAATTGCTACCCTAAATATTTCATGAGTCACCTTTTGTTGATGTTGCCGCACTGATACTGTAGAATATCATGTATTAGGATTTTTCAAATTACAAGTTCTTTTGGATCTTTCTTCATGAGATTAAAACTTAAAAAGCACCATCTCATTATGCTAGACTTCTTTAATACCTAATCATTTGGACCTTCTGCGTTTTCAGATCTCAAATACCGGAGGAGAACTCTACGCATTGTCTGTTCACAGTCCGCATTTCAAATGGATTCAGGATTTGAGTTCATTTGGCAAGATTTTCACTGTTACTCCGGGAAACAATGGCCGCTTGTATGTTACTGTAGCAGTTAGAGCTCTTGTGCTGGCGCTAGATGTCTCTAGTGGAACTGTTCTGTGGCAGGGAAATATTGGGCCATTAAGTTCTACAGATATTGCACCAGTTGTTGATTCTAACGGTAATTTGATGGCCTGTAGAATAAGATCCATTATGAAATTGAGAAAATGTTGAAGTGCCAATAGGATTGTACATTCAGTAGTGACCAGAATTTGTGCAATATGATCACATAGTTGTTGGAAGAAATGAAAGATCATGTTGGCATGATATACATTGACCAGAATTTTTGGAATCATAGAGAAAAGGTAATGTTATATTCGTGTAAGAGAGAAGCACTGCTTATTTGGGTGGGGGTGGGGGTGCAAGCAGCATGTTGTCATGGGACACTCAAAAATTTTCATCTATGAATTTATGAGTTGTGTATTGTTGAATTACACTGAACCAACTGGGGTAGCTCAGTTGGCAAGAGCCTCTGGCTTCCCAGTGGGAGGTCAGGGGTTCAAAGTCGCCTGGGTTCAAAAGCGTGGCTGCTTGGTTGGACAAGACCTTAGTTACTTGGATGAACTGTATCCAAGTTCTGGTGTGAGTCTTGAATCCCCGGCGAAACGTAAGTCCTTATTTAAATGGTGTATGAGTTAAGGAACCAGTTCATACACTCAGGCTTTACCTTTGGTTCTACTCAGAGTCTCGAGCCTGAGCGACATAAGTGTGTCTCTACTCGCTAAGGACAGGTCATGGGGTTTCCCGTATAACGAAAAAAAAGAATTACACTGTGAATTTGATTATTATGTTTAGTTCCTATACTTTTGATTTGTGAGGATTTTGTTAAAAACTTACTTATTTTTTAAGTTGCTTTGATCAACATAATAGGTTGGATATCTGTTGGATCACTGGATGGGTTTCTCTACTCATTTTCTCCAACCGGGGTTCTCAAGAAATTTCCAAAAGCCAATAGACTGGACACTGTGGTCCAAGTTAGTCCAGTTCTTGATTGTTCTGGATATGCTGTTTATATTTCTCAGACAGAGATGGAGGGAAAGAGTAGCCACACCATTGGTGAATACACTTATATACTTGCAATGAAACCAAGAACTGTTATCTTTACCATGCTTGTTCCAGCGAGTGGGTCCATTTATTGGTCTGAAAGCTATCCTGGTAATTCTGAATTTGTTTCATTTTAATATTTCTATTTGGCAATTGGAATTTTTCTATTATCATTTCATTTTTTATTATCATGTTTAATGTACTCCAATCTTTTCCCATGATTGATGGCATAGGTCATTTCTCATCCTTACTGTTTGAGAGCGATCTACAACATTTTGTACTGGATGAGAGGATTCTTCTTGCTTTTGTTACTACTTCAAGTGAGTATCTCTCTGCAAACCAAATCGTTCCTTCTTTTGGTTTCCTTTTCATTGTCCTCCGATGAGTGGCTTATAACATGTTTGCATATGTTACAACTTATTATGCTGGGCTGTTTATTATATGCTAGTTTAAGATGGTTTACTTAGAAAGATCATGAGGGTTTAGTAGTTCTCATGTTAAGAATAAAAAATGCATATGCAATTTAACGTGTAATTGTGAAGTTAATCTAAGTATGAGAAATTTATAACTGTATCTATATAAATAAGGTCATTATGTGGCTGCACAACGGGATAAACTTGATGTTGGTGTTTTTTTATTTGCAAGCCACTTGGGGAAAACTAGATTATTATGTGGTCAACTAAAGATTTTTCCTGATGTTGGCTGTAGTGCTCATTGTTAGACTACACAGCTATAGTCATTTTGCAACTAAATTGAACAGTGGATAGGTATTTTTGTCCCAGATGGTTATGAGATCTCAGGTTTAGATGATATCTGTTCATTCAGGAAGATGTGGTTCTGCTGCTTATATGGGGAGTTCTAAGAGGGTCACTCTTTCTTCACCCTTGTTCAGAGAACTTTTTACATAACATGCTAAGAAATATTAAATCAAACCAAACTAAGCCTTATGTCCCAATCTTTTGGCATTGCTTGGGCTAAGTCAAACTTGAGCCGAGTTAAGTGAAGACTGGCTACCTAGAAACTAAACAAGAAACATGAAAACTTCCCTCTGAACATCACTAAGAAATCGTTTTTCTACTTCTCTTTTTGATTTTATTCTCAATTTGAGACTCTACTTCTCAAGAACATATTAAAGCACTCATTGGAGTCCCTGTAAAAGAGACTCTGGGGTCAGCAGTGTCAGCTATATAGTCCGTCTTGATCCATTTTAAATTTTTGTCATGATTGACCTCAAAATTTTGATTTCTCATTTGATGCAGATATTGGCAACCCACTTCCATGTCGTAGCACACGTAATGATCTCTTAACTTCCATGTAATTGCGTTGCTGCATAGTGTGCATTGATGTTTATTTTTGTCTCTTTCCTAATTCCAGATCAGAAGCTCGCTTCCAGCTGCTCCCAAACAAAGCCCAAGCATGTCAGCATCTATACAGGTGACTGACTACCCTTTTTACTGATATGGACAAACCATAATATGTACTGAACAGCCAATTCTGCTACTTTTTTTCCAGGTAATGAAAGGGCGATTCTGTTATTCCTGCTATTGGAATCTGCAATTATGATAGTATTAGCAGCACTTGTCAGGTTTTGTTGTATGTTTTGGAGGAAAAGAAAGCTTCAAGGTCAAAACCTTGGAAAATTCCTAGAGAAACGAGTAAGATTAAAATCCTTTCCGATATCTTTCAGACTCTTTAACTGATATTGGTATCCTCAAAGAGACCTCGTCATTGCTACACTCGAAATGAATTGGCAAGCTAGCTAGAATATGCATGTCGCTTCGCACTACTACTTTCTTCTCGTCCCTTTTTCATTTTCAACTAAGCTTAGTAAAACCGCCAAAGAAACTGCTTTCAGTCACGGTTTTAGATCAGGAGAGAGTGACTAGTAGTGTTACGCATCTATATCTGGGGATGATCAAGTAGAACTCAGGACTGCCAGGGGTCAATCGGGAAACCAGGGACAAATGGTTTGTCCTCAGCACCAAAAAAAGAAAGAAAGAAAAATGACCCCACTTCTACCGCCAAGTCGACTCTTATCCTTCAAATGAGTTGAAAGACCCTTGCTTTATCACAAGGCTTGTGAAACGTACCTTCTAGCACCTAAGCACTCGAAAAAAAAAAAAAAAGAAATACAAGTTCCTAAGAATGAGCAAGGAAGATTTTGAGCCTCTACCTTTTGTCACTTATCTCTTTATTTTCTCCATTTCAAGTTCCTTGGCCTCCATTCCATTTTTACGGATTATGACCTGCAACTGGCACACCCCTACTTCAATTAAAGCTAGTTCCTACTCCTACTCCTCCATCGTTGTTTGTCTTTCGTTCATAGTGGTCATTGTATAGTGAGAAAGCTCAACCCTCAATTGCCGAGATGCTTCATCTTAATGCCAGACAGGCAGCGACAGTTATGTGATGCATGTTAAAAAAACTGTAACTACTTTAACTGATTTTGTGAAAGATAAAAGTAAATCCACTACAACGAAGTTGAAATATGATCAGCTAGTTGAATGCCTTGTTCAACCAAATAATAATAGGCAATTATTCTCCAGGAAAGTGATTTAATAGAGGAGAAAAAATGAAACCTTACTTACCAAATCTTAAAGAACTACATGACCTGTGGACTTTTGAGTTTGCTTCTTATGTTATTCACTTTTCAGCGTTCTCTTCGGCTTCAAAAGAAAACACTGGACAGGACGATTTCGGAGCTTGAACAGAAGGCTGCAGAAGAAGCAGTGGGTAATGAATTGCTAGAAAAGCTGGGAGATTTGGTAACTGAAAGGGAAGGTATTCAGAGGAAGCTTTCAACAAGTTACAGTTTGGGAAGGGATAGAGCTGCCTCGTCTAACTCACTCCTCCCTTTATATGATGGGAAAACAAGAAGCTACTCTTTCCAAGGTTCAAAGAAAGAGAGTGTTACTATCTTCCGCACACTCAGTGATACTTCTTCAGCAGATAGCAGCAGTGAAGAAGAGGCCAACACGAATATATACAAAGACAAAGAGTCAGCAATCAAGGCAAAGGGAAAGGCACATATTGAAATGGGGAATTCTAGCAATGGTAAGAATTATGAAATCCATTATCGGGCTACTCCTTCCGGGTCAGGATCAGGCTCAAAAGGCTTCATAAACCCATTGTTTATGGAGCAGGCAAGTGATGAAACAGGGAAAGTGAAGTTTCAAGATGAGGGAGAGGTGATGGAAACAATGCAAAATGGTAGTAGGAGTATCAGGAAGAGGGCATCGTCCTCAACCAACTAGAAAATGGTTGTAAGTCGTTGATGTAATGTTTTTGCATAAAACTCAGGATGACAGGGGGACTGTTTAGAAACATTGTTTCTCTAATGATTATTAGATATATGTATTTATATAGACGTGTACTTGTATATATACAAACGTGTACTTGTATGCATGTGCGTGGATTCATGGCGAGTTCATGCAGGTGAGGGTGGAGGTCATAGTTCAAGATTGATGTATTGATCATTTTTACTCGAGAAGCATCGGTCTCAACATTGTGAAATGTACAGAATTGGGTGATACACCAAAATAAGTATATAAAGAAAGAAATTAGACATGACGAAATTCGGACGATCACATTTGCAGTATTACAAATCAACCAAGCAATACATTGTATGAGTTGTTTTGAAATGTGAGTAATCATTACAAGACTATTGGACTCTGCCAATTGTTTGAGCCATGGTGGAATTTTATCAAGGATGGAAGAGGACAACTAATTTCATTATGGTGCCTTTATATCACCGTTGTTTTTTTTTTTTTTTTGGTTGTTTTTTTGTTTTGGGTGTTGTTGGGGGGGGGGGGGGGGGGGACACAGGCGAGTTTACTTTTTTTTTTTTTGTAGATTTTCACACTAATAATAAAGATGAATTTCAAGCCGAAGAAAGGAAAGAAAATCACAGGACGAGGACGCCAACCAGTTAAAAAGTTGAGATTCAGCAGAAGGAACCAAGATGACACCAAAATAGAATCGTAGACCTCATTTAGATCAAGGTTTTAAAACAATCATTTCCCCAAAAGCATAAAAACACAAGTATCTGATACAACAGGGAAGGAAAGTGATGACCCACCAAAAAAAAAAAAAAAGAGGAAGAAACTTAGGTACAGTGTTACAAATACACTGGCCAAAATAACTACATCAAATAATCTAGGATTGTTGTAAACAGCCCCAATATCCTAGTAAGAGAAAAGATTACCAAACGGCCACCACATAAATTCCACTTCCGTGATTATAACTACATTTCAAACTAATACACACTAACTACTACACAGCAGAGAACTCTCTAATATCAAAAAGAAGAGAACTCTCATGCAGCATAATCAAGTAACTGACACCTGTGAAACTAAGCACAAGCACAGCTGCATTCAGCATCATCATGTTGTGAGAAAGGTCCAAAACTTCTTCCCTATGGAGACTTCACCAGGATGCTCGGCCTCCCCTTCATCATCGTTGTCATCAACGCCATTGTCTTCATCCCCTGCTCCATCTTCCCCACTGGATTCACTCCTCTGGTCCTTATTGATGTAATGCCTGGCCCCTGGTGTCCCATTCACCTCTTCACTCATTGCAATATCATTTTCAGCATTCCCATCCTGGGCATCATATAATCGCAGGACAAATTTCAACATATATCATGGTTAGCAGGGTGAAAAAAAAGACTTCCAATAACTACATTAGTGCGCACTTAGTTTTGATGTTCCCAGCTTTGAATCCAGTCCATATGGTTACTTATTCGCCTTTTATATTTTAGACAAAGATACAAAATTCATTGGCGAATAGCACAATTTTGTTAAATCCAAAAAGTAACTCAATTATAAAATAGCACAGCACAGCTCCGGCGGTGCTGCATTGTCCTTTCAGTTTCTAAAGCTGAACTCTATTTTTTTTTTTTTTTCTTCATTTTTATTTTTGGTTTTTGTTTTTTTTCTTTTCTTCTCTTTTATTTTTGGTTTTTGTTTTTTATTTTTGTTTCTTTGTTGGGGTGATGGGTGGGATTTTTTTTGTTGGGCAAGCAGTTGTTCCCATGACTATACATGCACAAAAAGATATCATACAGACAGATACCTAGATGTTAATATGTGCTAGGGGTGTGTGTGTGTGTGTGTGTGTGTGTGTGTGAGAGAGAGAGAGTACCCTGATAGGTCTATCTGATGAAAACTCATGGACAACCTCGGTGTTTCTTAATGCCTTCTCATCTTCACTAGCAACCCCTGCAGAAGGGGCAGGAGTAGCATTGAAGTTGGAAAAATCTTTCCTTGTACCGTCACCAACATCAACTTCTTCCACAGGCGCAGCATTGGAGTTGGGAATTTCCTCCTCTATTCTTCCACCGCCACCACCATCTTTTTCCTTCCCTTTGCTTGGGTCAGACAAGGCTCCATTAGCTGCCACAGAAGTTGCCCTGACAGCCATAAATCATAAAGCATTAGAAATGCAAGAGGTCTGCTAACCCGATGCACCACACATGTTCCTGCATCTATTAATTTGTGCATGCAATTTTTTACTATGCCCTTTAAACAATATAAATCAATGGCCAGCCCCCTCATGAAATGAATATAAATCCTTACAAGTCATTGTTCTGGTTGCTATTTCAAACACTTAGAGACGAGCAAAAATGCATTATTGAAGTATAATACTTAAGTTACACCCTCTCTAGCTTAAGCTTTTGAAGTAGATGATTGGTTAATATGATATCAGAACGTTCGAATTTCGCCGCCACCCAAATTATTAAAAAGATTTACACATACTAGGCCCAAAATCTAGCCCGCATGTTTGGGGGCATATTGAAGTATAAATACTTAAGTTACATTCTCTCCAAAAGCTTAAGTTTTTGGAGTTGGTGGCTGTTTAACACATAAAACCATGATCTCTGAGTCAGCGCAGGGAAAGCCCAGCCCTGAGTACAGATGTTCTCTTGGTTGACCTCAACAGCTTGGATTATAAACAAAGGAGGAACAGGCTCCTAAGCAGACTGGTCCTTCTCTTGCCGCTTTTTTCCAAATGAAAAGATGAAGCTTCTCTTTTTTTTTCTAACTATATTTGCCAAAAGGTCCTTTGTATACAATAATCGCATTGTAGCGGGAATAGTTTAGTGGTAAAAGTGTGATTCACTCTATTAACCCCCTTAATAGTTAAGAGATCATCTGCCTGGGGTGTTCTCAGCCTATTAACTAGTATAGAAATTGTGAGAACTTACGTTCTGTGTCGGCGGAGATTGTATCGTTTTTCAACAGGTGTTTGTACAGCTGGGGTATCCTTTTGTCTCCTCTTCCTGCGCCCCTCTGCAGTGACACTATCAGAGTGTCCTTCACTGTAACCACCCTCTTGCTCACTTGCTGTGGTTTGCGAGGTATGCACACGATTCCGCTTTAGTTTATTTCTTGGACCTGCACCCACAAGACTAGATTCTTCCCGGCTTTCTTCATTCATGGAAACAGCATTGTCTGCATTACCATTGGCATCAATCTCATTGTGTTCAAGGGAATTCACAAGGCTAGCATTTGCTTCTGCAACCACTTTCTTCACAGCTTGTGTTCTATTAACCCTAGGCCTGCCACTCTTGCCAGCTTTGCGCCGAACCACCTTCCTGCCAGAATGCTGGGAATCTTCTAGAATACCATGGGCCTTACTGCTAATGTTGCTATTATCAACTGATGGATCTAGGCCAGCTTCAATCTCTCTGATGCTGTTGTCAGATTGGATACGCTCGGCATCAAAAGAATCATTTGCAATTGCAAAGGATAGTTCCGGTTCTTGTTCAGTGTTCAATAATCTTTTAGGCAATTCTTCTACAGTAACATGCTTCTCTGTAAGGGATGCCACCTCTATCACATTTTGAGTGGTAGTAAGTTCAATCTTCTTGCCAGGCGAGAACTTGAATAGCTTCGTTGTGCATTTCCGAAGCCATGACATGGTTTCACCAGATGTAGGAGATCCCGAATTACCAACACCAGGGGAAATCTCTATATTTGGTCTCTCAGAGGTTCCCTGGACAGCCTCCTCAAAATAATCCTGAGCTAGTCTTGGCAGAGGAAGGGCATTTGCACCGTCCATTTCTGCTAAGGATTGAAGATCAGAAAGCACGAATTCACGTGTTATTTCTCCACAGTACGTGCAACTCTTCTGTTTCTCAACAAAAGCAACAAAACGTTCTCTTTCCTTCATAAATTGTTCCCGCTGGTCCTTCAACTTCCTGCTAAGTCCAACAAGCTCATCAATGTCTTTTCGCATTTCAAGTTGCTGCCCTTCAAGGTGCTTCTGGTTTGCGGAGATTTCCTCTTGCTCTTTTTGTAACCTAAGTCTCTCAACTTTCATCTCAACCATTTCCCGTTGCGCTACTTCCCGTAAGTAATTGACCTTATTAAGTTCCTTATCTCTCTCTTCCTCAAATAATTTCTCCCTCTCATACGAACAATGGTCCATCTCCTCCTGCTTTCTCCGCATTTCAGTCTCAAGTTCTCTTTTCTGTCGTTCAAAATCCTGAAGCATTTGGCTTTTCTCACTCTCAAATTTTTCAGCCATTATGGACTTTTCATGCTCCATGCTAGCTGTAAATGAATCTTTAGCCAGTCTGAGAGCTTCCAACTCCTCCCGAACGTAATTTTGTGTTTCCAGTTTCTCATTGTTTAACCTTTCCTCTTCTGACCGTTTTAGTTTTTGCAACTTTTCCTTCTGAACAGTCATATCTTCTAGTTCTTTCTTAATCTGAACTCTTTTCTCATCCAGGTCTTCCCACTCTTTCTCAAACTTCTCCTTTTCCTGCTTCAAATCTTCAGCTTCCTTCAAAAGCAGTTCCCTCTGGATTCTGCAATCGTCTATCTCCTGTTTTAATTGCGATTGCAAACGAGCATGCTCTGACCTCTCCTCTTCAGTTACTTTAAGGTCTTCCTTCTCTTTATTTATCTTCAATTGCTGTTCTTCAAGGTCAGCCTGCATTCTCTCTAGCTCAACCTTGAGACCAAGCATGTTCTGCTTATCGGCGAGTATTAGTTTCTTTTCATTCTCCAAGTTTCTCTCCTCAACTTTGACAGACTTCTCCCGTTCCTTCAGAGCTTTTGATTTTGATTCGAAGTCCTTCTCTTTCTCTTTAAATTTCTCCAATTTCTTTTCAAGTGCTTGTTCACGTTTTGCAACTTTCTCTTCCATGTGATTGACTTCAGCTTCTTTCCTCTCCACCTCAACAACCTTGTTTTTCAAATCCTCATCCAATGATTTCCTTTTCTGGTCCATTTCAAACTCAAACTCCTGTCTCTTCACATCCAGAAGTGTCTTGTGTTCATCCAAAAGTTTCTGAATTTCAACCTGTAAGAGATCCATTTGAAAAAGTTTTGTCAGTAAGTATAGCCATGCTTCTAAACTAGAATCAATTTATGGCCCCAATTTTTAGGCACTAGCTTTATTAGTCACTGGAGTATTAATATAGTGTTGCCATGTCCTAGCTCAGCACTATTTTATTCTTTATTTTAAATTCTTTGTTCATGTGCGGCAAATGTCTGTAGCACTCAAAAAAAGCTTCAGGTACTCCACATTCTCTTTATCACGATATTACAAGTGAAGTGCCTAAAGCTTCTTTAGAGTGCCAGGAAGTGAGGAAAGAAGGAAAGAGTGCACCAATTATGAAGAACAACAGAAGGAATACACTGGGAGTAGGAAATACAAAGACAAACAAAAAAACAAGATCAACAACTAAAGAAGTATAATAGCATCACTCAATAAATCCGGCCAGCAATTTATCAGGACACCAGAAATAACATCAATCATTAAGGTCTTATGGCATGGCATGATTTTGGCAGTAAAAAGTCCCCCCTCGACCAGGTACTTGTAATATGTATAAAAGGCCCATGTGTATGTGACAAGTAAATTAAAACTGGCTGCAACCAATATACAGATAAATAGGGTGTGAGCACGCACCCTTTCTCTAACATTGAGCTTTTCCTCTAGTTCAAGTAATTCCTTCTCTTTCTTCTCCTGGCTCATTCTTATGGCATCGGCTTGCTGCACCAAAAGAAACAAACATAAACATAAAAACCAACTCCAAACTTAACAACAGTTTCCATTTAGGGGCAAACTTGCCTTCTCTTTAAGAGCTAGGTTAGCTAGCCGGCTGCCTATATCTTCTTCTTTCTTTTTCAAAGTGGCATTAGCTAAGTCAATCTTCTTCTGTACATCATCAAGGTCAGAGTGCTTCTGCTTCAAGATCCTATCATTCTCATTCGCCCTCTGCTCTCTTTGGTTGAGCAATCTTCGACCTTCAGATAGCCTCTCTTCTCCCTCCTGTAATTTTCTTTCCCACTCTCGCAAGTCTTCCCTTTGCTTAGATATAGAATTCTCATGTGCTTCTCGTCTGGGAAGAAAGAAGAATTTTTTTTTTTTTGAGTACATTAAATTTATTTCGAAGCATTACAATCTTCATCACAGTGCTCCAAATAAGTGAATGCAAGCAAAAAAGCTGAATAAGAAGTGAAGGAAGGGATTTATATAATAGAATCGTGATCACAAAACATACTCAGAATTAAACGACAACCGATCCCTTCGAAGTGCATTTTCTTGGGCCTCCACCTCATGCAATTTCCTCTCAATCTCTGAACTCTTTCTGCTCACCTCAGCAAGCTTGGCATCAGCAGCATGCACCTTTGCTTCCACCTCCAAAGATTTCTCTTGAACGCTAACAACCAGAGCATTAGCTTCAGCTAACTTTGAATCAGCTGTAAACTTTATTTCTGCATGATCTGAGCGCATTTCATGCAAAGCCTTCTCAAGCTGTAGCAACAAACATTCTCAGAAGTTACTCTAAATGCAAGGTTCTACTTAATATGAAAGAAAATAATGCTAAAAAATGAAGTTAAAGAAAAATTAAGGAAAAAACAACTTTCCAGCATGTATTTTGGCAAGGATGAAAATTTACCAAGAAAGTTGCAAAAAAGCTAGACCTGGTAGCATAAAGAGCTTGAAAACAAAAAGAAGATTTTTCTATTTACCCAAATTGCACATATGGTCGATTAAATTTCATTTGGCTTTTCATGAATGGAAGATTCATGTTCGCCTATGCAGAAATAGTACGCAATGGATGCAAGGTTTGCCAGTTGTGGATCAAGTACAAAACTAAAATGTTCCCTTGAAGCTATATTATGTTTGGTTCACATGCACATGGTCAGATTTATGATCAACTTTATTAGCTGACTACTATCTAAACTTGAACCCCAGAAGGCCCTGTACAAGGCTAAAGCAGAGAACACCTGATTGGAGAGTAATGAATAGCAGTTTTTTTTCATTTTGTACTGCTCAGCGTATCAGAAGTAAAATCGTCTACAGAGTAAACCTCTTTGAGCGTACATGCCTATGGTGGGCATGTATAGAAAGAGGGTAACTCATATTCCATCTCATGTGGACCACAAAAATAAGTATAGAAAACAGGTGTAGAAAAGGGGCAAAGTGGGAAGCCCGAATTTAATCAGCCTCTTTTTCTGGAAAAATAAAAATTTCATGTGCTTTTGGTGGTAAGGAAATACCCATTGTCTATAAAATTTGGCAGTTAATCAGATCCCCTATTTTCTTGGAAGCTTTTGCCTTTCTTGTTAACCCAACTCCAAAGAATTAGAAAATTTTCCCAATTCTTCGCTTCCTAAGACTCTCCTTCTATCCACACACACTCCAAGGAAACCACATCATTTACTCCCAGATGCAAAAAATGAAGCATGAGCATAAGGGTAAAGAGAAACTTAGTTTTGTGAAGCACTCTGGAGACTGTATGATTACTTTATTCTTACCGAATGACACTGAAAATTTAGAGAAATGAACATAAAAATTGCCTCAGGTTCCCAAAAAGAGAAGTAGACTAAAGAAAGAAAAGAAATCCACCTCCATGGTATCAAGAATCAACATTGTACACAACATACAACAAAACATAACATTGTATCAAATTTATCAGGAAATCTGATCCAAGCATGCGTCTTGAGTCTTGACCCTTGACCTTAAGCAACAGAATATACAAAACACCATCATCAACTCAGACCTTGATGTTGTTATGCATCAACTATTACAATGTGGTGGCCATAAATTGGTAAATTTATGTACAGACCTTTAAAATGCTCAATTTGGTGTTCAGAAATAAAAGTTGCTAAATTTGGTGTTCAGAAGTAAAAGTTTCCATGTCCTGAAACCTGAAATTACATACCGCAACTAGGACAGTATTTCGGGTCAATTATCCACATAATTCACTAAAGCAGAAATCTCATTATCAATTATTCCAGACCCATCCGAGCAATCATTGTTGAAATGATAATTGACACAACGGAAGTACAAGCTATCAATTCTTTTCTAGATTGAAATCCTTAAGAGGTCAATGGGATGATAAGGATGCTTGCCCCGATTTTCACTGTTGTATTAGGAATCACAATAGGTCTACTGGACCATGAGCCTATTATTATATAGGACTCACTACTATCCTCAAATACAATCTCTGTTTTCAACATCAAACATCTTCAGTAATCAAATCCTCGATTGGCTTCAGCAATGCAGTGTCCAAACGATAAGAACATTTTCCAGCTCTGAAAGTATACCAATGAAAGTCGTGTTCAAAATTGACCTAAGGGCAATGAAAACCAATTACAATTAATATTTCATTATAATGCAGCTTGTCAGTATAATAACATATTCACTCGACACAGTTTGATACTTCCTTCTAGTTTTCTTTTCCTCTGCTGAACGCACTTCACAATATGTCAAGTACCAGTTACGCATATCATCTTGTTTCAGGCATTGTTCCCAATAAAAATCAGTTAAGAGCTTCAAAATCTAAAATGAATTTGGCAGCAAACATGGCAGCAAGCAGCATTAATAAATAAAGAGATAGATATCTACCAACATCAAAATGACCCTGTACACAGCGCAAATACAAAACTATAAATAGCTGTTGATATCACTACACAAAACTAGCTCAAGCACTTCATTGACTCCAAATTGAAACTGAAAAGAATACAGGAGAAAAATTAAGATGCAGAAAACGTACATCGAGCACACACTGCTTCTCAACACCCAATGCCTTCCTCAAATTCTCTTCTCGCTTCTCCGCTTCAGAAAATGCAATTAAATGTGCTGCTTGTTCACGTTTAAGGACATCCTGTGCTTCTCCCAATGCTTGCCTATGTTCTTCATACTTAGAAGTCCACTCCTTTTTCTCGATCAAGAGGAGGCCCATATTATATTGGTATTCAAAAAGCTACAGAGGAGACCAAATCAGTCAGATAAAAACCACAGCCTGCAATATAATGCAAACAAAACATATCCTAGAAATACAATTTTAGCCCCCCCCACCCCAAAAAAAAAAGTGAAAAAAACTGAGGAGAAGAGGGAAAATGGTGGCCCAAAAAACAGTAAATACAGAGAGCAAAGCAAAAGAAAACACCTGAAACACCAAAAACAGAACGCGAAGACACGAAAGCACATGGTTAACAGTATTCACAATGAGGAGACAAGGGAGAAAGGGGATGATAGGTAAAATGACATCAAGAATGCAATATATGTTGACAAATAGCTTTAGTAAACTCCTCCACATCAATGACATCCAAGAAAAATAACTCAGTTCACAAATTAAACGACGGAACTGACAAGTAGAAAGCAACATGCAGTTGAACAGCAGGAGAGCAAAATAAATCATTAATCAATGCAGTTAACTTCACTAGTTAACATGATAGGGAACCATATTGTTCAAAGAATAGAAACTGGCAACAATGTGTCCAAAAACAACATAAAATCCTACTAAATCGAGAAAAAAGGCATTCAACAGAGAACCCAACGTATTCTCGCAGGGGCAATAATCTCTGAGTCTTCCTAAAAGGCCACTATATCCCTTTCATTTTTTACAGGAACAATAAGATCAGGCAAATTATTAAAGTTCTTTTTGAAGCAACTGCTAGTTCTGTGTACTCCCCCAACATAAGAAATAGAAACAAATAAACCCATACTTCAATCCAAAAAAAGTGTTTCCTTCTTTCTTTATTAGTTATCTGGTAAGCGAATTAGAAAAGCCTTTGCAGCCTAATAAATGCCAATGAAACAAAAGTCTTCAACATAAAACTTCAGACCTATGCCTCTTCAACGTTTGAAAATGGGAAAAGGCCCCATAGTTTCCCAAGGGCAAAAGTCAGAAAAAAAAGCCCCGGAAGCATAACATGATGAATATGAACCTCAAAAGAAACCCATTAAGAATGGTTTCCCCCATCAATCTCAAATCTCAACAAATAAGCAAGGACAATTGCGGGAAATTTATCAATCTGAAGGAAAAGGATGAAAATATTTCAGATACATCTTGGGACATATCTCAAAAGGGAAAGCAATAGGACCCTCTAGTGAAGGAAAGGAATCTTTGTGGCAGCAAGGCTACAGGTAATTTCACCAGAAACTCAATGCAGACTGACTGGATCCAGTTTCCTAGGAACCTAAAAAGATCATCAGGGTATTAACAGGAAAACTGAATATGGAAGACATCTGACGTCTGAGGTAAGAAAGAAATCAGGACTGCAAGCTAAACTCTCCATTTGTACAACAGACATAGGATAGCCCTCATGATAGGCTTCAAGCTTGGAATGCTTTATAGTAGTATTCTAATGCCGACCTACTCATTCTTCCACCGTTACAATTTTTTGCCACCTGAGATTTGAAATTCTTTGCCGTTGCAAAGTTATGGAATTGGTTGCAAATTAAGTGTACAACCCCTCTTAATATCTATATAGCGGTTTAAGTTTTCCTAAGTTGAAAGGTACTTGCAACAAAAAACTTTCTACTTTCACTATGTTCAGACCCCCACTAAGCCATCAAACTTCCATATTACACACATTGGATTTTCGAAGATTCCTTCTGCTGGTAAATCAACGTGGAATACCCAAGTTTACCGAGGATGGTGACACATCATAAACATAGTTCACCTGTCAGACTCTCATAATTTTCTAAATTGAAACTGAAAACCTAATTTTATGTACAAATTCCGAAAAAACCTTCCCCAAACCTGGAAAAAGTGAAGCTTTAATTTACGCCTATCCTAAAATAAGTAAAATTCAGAGCATCAAAACACATCAAGATCACGAGACAAGGAAAAAAAAAAAGGAAAGAAACTGTTAAGTCGCCAAAAACAAATATCTTTATCATCGAATACAACAGTCCTTAGATATACGAATTGAAGTTTATCACTAACCTCGTTTTCAAGCTTCGAAATCCTCTCTACCACTCCTTCGTTCTCCAAATTTCCGCTGTTATCCCCTAACAAACCCGCCGGCGGTGGTGGTGTGGACCCCATAAAAGCGATACCTTTACCCTTTGAAACAGTCTCACCATTCCTAGGGCTCGAAGTAGGGTTCAAATCAGAACCAGAACCGTTCTTCTGCGCCGGTTCACTCCTCGGTGTTAGCGACCAACCCGACCACACCTTCCTCTGTGGCGTAAACATCACAAAATTTTCCCAAACAGGCCCTTCAAGAATCCCCAATTTACAGGTCGCAGATATAGAATTCAAATATTAGACACTATTTCAGACTACGAACGAGAAAAAAGTCATTGAATTCGAGAGACGGAAGAGAAACCCTAGCCGGACGTGAACAGAATTCCCAAATCCCGGCGAATAGGAACGGTGAAATCCGGTAACGTTTCCAAAACGAACTCTCTCTCTCTCTCTCTCTCTTCGCTTTTTTCAGAGCCACCTTTCGTGGTGTGCGCAGATCACTCATGTTCTTTCGTTTTATTTTACTGGTCGATAAGAATTCTTCTTTTGTCTTTGACGATATTACCCTTGGTTTTGATGTGTTAAGAGCCGTTAGCATAGGGTGTTTTGGGTATTTGGCGCTGGCCGCCTTTCGGTAGAACGTGGGGCTTCGGAAGTGTACTTTTGAGTGACGAAAGTGCCCCCAGCGTGGGTGATTTTGCGTTGGCTGCTTTTAAAAGTTGGTTGTTGGTACAGTGGAAAAGGGTGTAAACTGAGGGAGTATCCGGGGTTGTTTCTGTAATTATGTTGCTAGTGATAGGAAGAATATTCGGAATTGAAATGACACGCTGTACATATGGTTGTGTAATGCAAGATAAGCATCTCTCTCCTATGCATTCACTTTTTTGTCCCATGTGATTTAGGCTCCTATCATTATTGGGGGTGCTTCTTTGTTCTTTCTCCTAAATTTATTTATTTTATATATATCAGACAAAACAAATTAAGAATTAAATTTATACTATGATCAAGAACTAAAATTTTATTTTAAAACGATCGAAACATTTATATTCTTAAAAAGAACAAAATAAATTATTAATTTAATAAAGTTTCAATGCTTTAAGAATTTTTGGAATGTTTTGAAGTATTTCGAAATATTTTTGGCATCTTTTCAACATTATTTCAAAAATATTTTGAGTTATTTTTCAAGATATTTTTATAATTTTGGACCAATATATTGGTAATAAATTTTTTTTTATTTTATTTTTGAAAATTTTTGATTTCTGATATGATAGAAATAATATACCGAAATGTAATTTTGACTCTTATGCTTCGTTTGGTACGATAGAAAAGTGAAATGATAAAAAGTTCGAATGATAGAAAGTTGAAAGGATAAATAAAACATCATGTTTAGTAAGGAAAGAAAGTAGGAAGGATGAAAAAGTAGATAAATTAACTTTCCTTCCAACTCACCAAAAATAATCCCTCCAAAATCATAAATAAAGTGGATAAAAAGTTAATTATTTGTGTTGAGATATATCTTATTTGTCCATATATCTTATGTATACATTAATTTTATATAAAAATAAAATGATAAAATATGTATATGTATTTTAAAAAAAATTTAAAATTAATTTTTTAAAAAATAAAAATTTTAAATTAAAAATATATATTTTTTCCATCTTAACTAAGGTGAAAATTTCGACTCAACACGATGACACGACTTAAACTCGATACGAAAATAAATAAGTCAATTCGCAACTCAACACGATATAATTAGTTAAATGAGTTAAGTTAAATTTGACTAATATTTGACACAAACTCATAATGACTCAACACGAATCTAACACGACACGACACGACTCAACTCTATTATCACCCCTAATCTTAGTCAGCACAAAAACAAAAACAAAAAAAAATAGTCATTTTTATGTTTCATCCATCCAAACAAACACAAAGGAAATAAATTGTATCATTCATACTTTTCATCCTTGAAGAATAGAAAGTGTATTCTTCCTACTTTTTATCCTTTCTACTTTTCATCCTTCCTGCCAAACGGAGCATTAAGTTGATGACATTTTCTATTATTAGTAGTTATTGCAGTTAGATTAATAGTACTTCAGTGTAATAGTCTTTTTAAAAATAGTTAATTATAAATTATACCCTGAATGATTGTTCGAATTTTAATTTACACTCTCAAAAATCAAAAATTTTAATTTGTACCCTCAAAAATTGAAATTTGTATCAACGTGCACACTCAAAGTTGATGCACATTGATATAAATTTCTATCTTTGAGGGCTTAAATTGAGATTTTTGATTTTTGAGGATCTAAATTAAGATTCAAACTATCTTTCAGAGTATAACTTGCAATTATTCCTTTTAAAAATATAAAGTATAAAAATATTTTATATACTTATCTTCGTTACTTAGAACATTTATGCACGCATAGTAATCCCATCAAATCTTAATACAATATTCGGTAATAATAGCGAAGAATTTTTTTCGGGAATAAGAATTTTCTTAAAATGAATTTTGAATTTTTAATATTTTTCTCATATTTTTTTTCCATTTTTATAAAAAAAAAAAACATTGAATTTCTAAAGCATTGGTAAGCTTGAGTAGGCCTTTACCAAATAATTGACAACACCTTTATCAGAAGTACCAAAAGGTACAGGTTTAGCTGCGTGGTTGATGTCCAGCTCTTGTAACAGGAGAAAGACTTAATCAGTTATAACCATGAGAGAATGATTTACATGTCATTTGGCTAATGGTGAAATATTTTTCACTAAAGATCTCATTAATGCAAAAACTTTAGTTGAAACTTAGTCAAGCCGCCAAATAGGACACATTTAGGTTCATTAAAGGGAAAAAATTCCACTAATATTCTCAAAATGTCTCTCAAGGGAGGTGACTTGTTTAAAGTGTCAATTTTTGTTAGTCGGTTAGTCAATTAAAACCATAATTTTCCATTGGAGCGTAGTAATACAGATTAAAATTTTAAAATATTAAAGTGACATAAATTAATGGGTTAATTATACTGGAGATCTCTAAAATATAGAGTTTGTCTCACTTTAATCCCTAATATTTCTACTTTCAAAAAAAAATTCCTAATATTTCAATTACATCATTTTAATCCATAAAATATTGAATACGTTTTTATGTGATCCCTCAAACAAATATCGTCTAAATTAATAACGATTTTTAATCATAAATTTATCATGTGATACCTAAATATAGGTAAAAATTAATTTGAGTAACTTCTGGTCAAAATTTGGATAACTCATGACAAAAAAATATGTAATATGTATAGCCCTTGACCAAATTTGAATAATTCATGATCGAAACCGTGTAATTTGAGTAAATTTTTTGATCAAAATTTGAGTAAAAATTAATCAAAAGTTATATAAATTATTTTTTTGCCCAAATTTAAGTATTTAGTTACAAGTTTATGATAAAAAATTATTGATAATCTGGACGATGTCTGTTTGAGAGACCACATATAAACATATTCAATATTTCAGAGACTAAAATAATGCAATTGAAATATTGAAAATTAAAATAAGACAAACTCCATATTTTAGAGACCTTCAATGCAATTAACTTTATCAAGTAATATAACTAAAAAACTTGAGAGACCAAAGATAGATAAATCAAGCATTTGAGTGATCAATACTGTATTATACTCCTAGGTTTAGTAAAATTTAATTGTATATGCGCATTTTTTGTAATTTTATTTAAAAAGTTTTCAATTAACCCAATCGATTCTATACACATGTACACGACAATGACCGTACGATTCCATTTTCCTAAAGCATATTACTGTGATTAAGGCCCTGGATTGTAAATGTGTTTGTTTTTATGTTTTGTAAAATCCAATAATGCGTTTGGTAACTGTTTTCATTTTTTTCAAGCAAAACCAAGAAATATGATTAAATTACTGGCAATTCACATTTAATCTATTAAGTATAACAAAATATGAACCTGCAATAAGGCCAAATAAGCAATGACCTTTAGGATAGCCTAAAATGATTCTACATCTACATCCAAATGCACTGCCAATGATGAAATCCCCCTTTAGGAAACCTAGCTGTTTGCTACTCATATAAGAAATCAACATAGACAGACATTGATCAAAGCTACAGTAACTAAAATACTTATAAATTCACCCAGAATATGAAATTTAAAACTAAAATCGTTCTACAATATAAATTTGGGATTAAAGAGTAATTGGACGCCAAAAAGGGCAAAATAAAAAATATATGACATGTCGAAGAGGTCTAGGAAACTAAAGAAACGCAAAGGTTGGAGCTTACTTGAAATCGGACAAATGCGAAAGATTTTGAAAAGTAATAACAAATCATTGGAGATTTTGAATTTAACATTGTGAGTTCTGTTAGATCCTAGACGACGCGTGCTTTTATTTTAATTAGAAAAATCATATTTTTCTATTTTTTGTATTTCTCATAATTTAAAGAATTTTGCTTCCCTTTTAAGAATAATTAGGATTTTGGCCATTCCTATTTATATCATTTTTTTGTATTACGAGTTAATCATTAAATAATATTATATTTTAGAGTTTCTCTCTATTTTATCTGTTAATTCATAGTGTTATTTTTGACTCGAAATTATAGTGTTTTTTGTGGTTTTAGTTCTTCTGCGTCACACTCGATCTCAGCAACCTCAAAATATTTGAGGCATCCTTGGCAAAACATTGCCACATCCTATAAAGTCCATTGTCAAGTTGATCAATGTTGATGTCCCTATCCTCTGGAAATTTTATCAGGCGCCACTGATTGTTACTGCTAATAAGGATCATAAGCCACCACTCCATCTCGAAGAGTAGACCAAATGATCTTCCTGAGTCATTTCTTAGAGACACACATGAACCTAAACAGAGATTTTACAGGCAGTCTGACATGAATTTCCGCCAAAAGCGACGCAGGAAGATCAGAAACACGGAATTTGGGCCCACCATTAGTCATTCGTCTTGCCTCTGCGCTGATACAGAACTCTTCGTCGACTGTCTTTTTCTACGGAGGCAACACAGGAAACGTTATACGTGGTTGATACATAATACAAATTTAATATGACACGATTTGATTGACGCGCATTAATAAATAAATTAAATATAATTAAAATATTTTTTAATATAAATCCGTTAAAACTCGATACGAACTCGCTTTTCTAGCAGGACTGATACACCTAGTTGATAGTACAAATGGACAAGTGATAAATTTTACAAATACACTAAACTCTTAGCTTTAAAATAAATTGTCCATTAACCTTTCAATTATTTTAATTTGCCACCTAAATTATATAATTTATATCAATCAACCTCTTTTGTTAATATTAAGCGTTAAATGAGACAAATTAATAATTAATATTAATAAAATTTAAATAATAAAATGGATCGATTAAAGCAAATTATATAATTTATCAATAAATTAGGACAATTAAAAATTTTGGAATCAATTTAAATAAATGTCATCGTTTAATAGACATTTGTGAGATTTACCTAGGGATGACAGTGGACTGGAAAAAAATGGGTATTCGTTCAAACCCGCCTCATTTAGACTAGAGATGGACTATACGTATTGAACGGTAGACGTATACGAAAATATTCGTATAAACCTGTACAAAGATAGACTTACTTTTATCCCCGTTCCGCCCCCAGTACCCGTTATATATATATATACACTCGTAAACTCTAACTAAACATATTTACTATAACTATCAATTTAGAAATATGGTAATCAAACTAACAAGTAACATTGTTATGTGATAATCTTATCAATTTTTTTTCTTGATTATTCTTTTTTTTATTTGTGCTCATTGATTAAAATTGTTAGGAGTTTGAATTGACTATGCTCTAAAAACAGATAAGAGAGAGTAAGATAGTTTTGCATTTCATCGTGTGTAGAAAAATTGTGAATGAAGATTAATGAGTTTCTCTCTCGGAGTGAACTGAGAAATTGAGAGAATTATTGAATTAAAGAAATTTTAAGTTTTCATCTTTTAATATTTTATAGCTGTAATATGAATTGTAATAATAAAAATTCTTCTAAAAAACTTCAAGTGTAGTACTATCATTTTTTTAGTTCAATTTTATTTTTCTTTTCTTCCTTTCTCTCTAATAGTTCTGTTTCTCTTTTTGTGGTCCAATGACACTTAAATAGAATACTATATTGTTTTGACTTTTACATTTTACAATCTAGATTATTTAGAATGTTATTGGATTATTTAAAATATTAGATTTATTTAGAATTTTGGATTATGTTATTTGGGCTTAGGCTTTGGTTTGGGCTTGAGCTTAAGCGGGTACGGGGAAATGGGGACGGAGATGAGAATTAAAAATTTATTCCTGGACGGGGATGGAGATGAAAACTATATCCGTTAATGGAAGTGGACCGGACATGGATAAATTTTTTTTAAGAGAGTACGAGTATGAAGACTATATTCTCTGCCAACGCTTTGGTCTATTGACATCCCTATATTTACCATTGTTCAAATTTATTCACTCACCGTGCCACGTGATCCGGTCCACTAAAATACATTCTCGCTCCGATCCGACTGGGAACATTTTAACAAAGAAATCTGAATATAAAACCCTAGAAATTATAGATTTTCTAATTGTCATAAACATCGTAAATTCGACATTGATGACTATTTTTTTCTCTTTCTAAATTCTAAATCTCTGTATCTTTCTTTAACTGGAGGTGGTGGCAATGGCGGTTCCAGTGGTCAAGTTTCCGATCTTCTTCGTGATAAGGATCATCGGCATCGCAGTGGCAGCTCTGGTACTGACTTGGAATATGCATTACAGAGGAGGATTGGCTCTCATCTCCGACGAAAAAACCCGCATCTTCAATGTATCTCACTTTTCTAAAACTTCAACCCCTCCACTGCTATTTTTTGTTTTGTTTTGTTGTCCAAATTCCAAATATATATGTAGTTTAGTTGTCAGGTAAGTTGATGTTCTAATGTGAGACCGTGTGTACAACCTTTGACTCTTTATGTTAAAATGCTACTGATATTTTGCACCATCCTGAAAATGAAATGGATGATGTTTTGTGGAATTCAAATTGTGTCTGCCAACTCACCGAATTAACTTGGTTGAATTGAATTACTGAGCAATGTGGCAATTTTTATTTATGTGGGGCATTGATATATACGCTTGATCTATTACTGGAGCTGTGGTTGTTGCACTTTTCTGGCATGGAAGAGCTTATAGTTTTGTTTAGTTGAGGTTAATGGGGAGGTAAAGGCGACGTCAAAGTAAGATATATAAATAACGAAATCAATTTCATGAAAATTATCGACCTTTCTTGTAAAAATTTTCCTGTCTCCTTGATGTTTTACAAGAAAATTTGGGTTTCTCCAAAGTTTATGAATTTTCTCTTTTTTCTGCAAATTTGCCTTTACTCACATTTTCCCACACTATCCAACAAGGAAAAATAAAATCCTGCTTCCAGTTGAGATTTATGTTTTTTGGTGGAGATTGAAGTTGTTATATTATTTAGACTATGTTCCAAGGATGATAGAGCATGTGTCTTCTGTTTTGTTTGCTTATCTTCTTGTTGATCTTGTGTCTTCTGCAGGTCCATCCTGTTTTAATGGTTACTGGCCTTGTACTTTTGAATGGTGAAGGTGAGTTTGGTGAGACTGATTTTTTATTTTCGGGTGTGCTATACTTGGTGAGACAGAATGATATATATATATATATATATATTTTTTTTTTTTTTATCATAGTGAGACAGTATGATGGAAGCCGTCAGATCTGTTTGCTTTTAATCTTAGACTCGCTATGTATCTATTCATTAACAGATATCTTTGTAGTAAGCCTATCTCATTTGATGTGAATATATTGTAGTAGAATCGTTGCACATGCGCAACATAATATTGCCATTTATAATTGCCTGCATGATACTGAACTAAATTTCCCCTGTACTCCTTTATGATGGATCCACGTGGAAATTTCAATAACAAGGGATATTCTTTCAAAATGTTTGTTCTGCAGTTTCCATATACATTATACACAGCAAGTTACCTAGTTTTCCTTTAAGGGAAAACTTAGACGTCATGACTTTCCAAAAGGTGTTGTGATAATTCCTTATTCCATGTTTCTTCAGGGAGAATGTACTGAAATCTACAGTTAATGATTGATGTAGCAATTAAAAATGCATATGTTGACTAACTATTTGTATATAAGATTTTGCATAATGTTAAGCACGAGTGTCTAGAACTTGCAGCATCATTACTTAAATTGGACAAGTCTTTTGACACTGGTGGATTGTGTAAATTGTGCTTCTTGACATTCAAGCATGAGGGGTATTTATCCAGTATGATCCTTATGAGCGGGAACATTATTCTTACATGGGTTTTTGAGTGAACTCTCATTAGCAGATATAAACGGCAATGAGAGCCTATTGTTGATTACTTTGTGAGCCACCATGGGAATATTATTTTAGTGGGCAGTTGAGAAAGGAAGCGACCAAGTGCAGACAAATTGGTGCTCTCCCTTATATTCAGTGATAGGTGGTGCTGGATTTGGTTTCAATTGATATCAGATGGGTCCTAAATGTAATTCATATGATACATTTCATGTAGTAAATCATGTTTTGTACAGATATTTTTCAATTGATGAAGCCATTTTGGTCTTTTGAAATGATACGAATATAGTTAGCGCTGTGTTAAACCTTTTAAATTAGATTTGCATGTTCTTAATTCTTCGCATACTATGCTATTCCCCTATATCTAATTGTTTTTTCCCTTTCCTTCAAAATTTGTTGAATATCGCTTTGTTATAATAATAAAAGAACTTTTCTAATGGCCCCGAGATCAATGCGAACTCAAGAATATTATATAGATATACTACGGTCATTTTAGACATAAATTGAATTTGTCTTTCTTAATAGTTTGGAGAACAGTGTAAATCTTTTTCTTTTTTTTTTTCTGTGTACTTTTTGTTCTGTTGGGTTGCTTCCTGCCTTATATACCTTGGGTGAGGTCTTGTAGTGAATGTGTAGAAAACTTTCATACTTTGTCCAGAGTAAACAGATTATAACTAATTGTTATGTGTTTGATTGAAGTTATTTCTTTCCAAATGATGTCATTTTCCCTGCTTACTGTTGCTTTCAGTATTTTTTGTTTTAATTGGTCTGTACGGGTTGATGCAGCCATGCTGGCATACAAAACAGTATCCAGAACAAAAAGCTTCAGAAAGCTGATTCATCTTTCATTGCAATTCCTGGCTTTCTTCTTGAGCATAATCGGTCTATGGGCTGCTTGGAAGTTTCACAGTGATAGGGGCATTGATCACTTTTACAGCCTGCATTCATGGTTGGGCCTTGCTTGCCTTTTTTTATTTGGCATCCAGGTCTTCTTCTTAACCTCCCTGCCCCCTCCTTTCTCTTTCCAGTATATATTATGTATCACACACGCGCTCTCTCTCTCTCTCACACACACACATTGGAAGAATAAGTAGCTTCCATATCACATCATTTCATTTTTGGCTATAATTCCTCCTCCACAGTGGGCTGCTGGATTTGCAACCTTTTGGTATCCTGGTGGTTCAAGGAACAACAGAGCTACCTTGTTGCCATGGCATGTATTCTTTGGGGTGTACGTTTATGCTCTTGCTCTCGCTACCTGCACCACAGGTATTTTAGAGAAAGCCACATTTCTTCAAACCCACCAGATAATATCACGTTATTCTACCGAAGCTTTGTTAGTGAACTCTTTGGGTGTCTTGATTATTGTTCTGGGTGGTTTTGTTATTCTGGCGGTCATCTCTCCTATGAATGGCAAAAGTGATGTTCTCAGAGGATCAATAGAGTAGGCATGAGTTTTGTCTATTTGAACTTCTACTGTAACTGAGAGTTGTATCCGTTTGGAATTCAATTGTTACCAAACAGGGTGTGTACTTGTACATGGGAATTTTTTTCCATACCCGAGACATGAAAGAAGAGATGTAGCTGAGTTGAAATTCAATAAAACTTTCCTGGACTGGCTGTTTGATCACCAGGTTGAGATATAGATCAAAAAAGCTTAACCCACGATTAACAAGATCTATTTTTGCAAAAACTTACCATATTTTAATTGTAAGTAATTTTTTAGATCGATCCTAACTCAACCCCGTTATAATAACTTGCTCTTTATGAATCGTTACTTGACTATTTGAATTGTCAGTATCGATTTGATATCACAAAAAATCCCATTCTAAAAACTACATATATAAGAAAAACACCGGGCACCTGAACAAGCACTGCAAAACACAGCAAAACATCCTAAAGAAAGTGATTTCAGGATTATTTTATGGGATCAAGCCAATTAATTAGCAGACCATAACAACTAGGAGATAAATTTCAAGGGCCTTTGCTGCATTGATTAAGGATCAAAACAAAATCACTAACAGAGATAAGTAATCCAATACATCCTTAGCAGCAATTTTCATCTTCGTAAGTCTTAAGCATCCCAATTCAACAACAATACATTTGAAGGAAAACAAAGATCATTGTAGCAGCATAAGAAAAAGCGACTTGAATTCCTTTATCAGGATGGACACTTCATATGAAACTGGGACAGATCGGTCCCTTGGACAGCCCAAGACGAACTTCCATTCCATGATGCAGGTCATCTGGGCGGAAGGTTTCAGAGTCACGTGGATCTGTAAGAAGCAACAAGAGAGAATGACCACAGTTAGGTCCCACTCTATAAAGTTGTTTGTGATGGTAACTCTATAATTCACCAAGTCAAACTGTGTATCTCTATGTACATACAATCACTTCCATGAAAATGTCGAAACGATCAAATTAAACTTTAACAGTTACAATGACCAAAAACAAAACTTTAACAGTTACTGTTAGCTAAATTTGGTTGTTATTCATGAATGGGTAATAAACTAGTCCGACTTCAAAAAATGATGCTTACAACTATGATGATGAAACCCCCAAGAATTAATCTAAGCTAAAGACGAACAAATCTCAACTCAAATTCTTGTCCCTAGTTTTTTTTTTTTGTTTTGCAACCAAGGAGGAGAAAAATGTAAATAAATGGCTGACCATCTAACATCCCATCCAACACCGAACAGTAGTTTAAATAATAGAATTATGGCCATCCACATCTTTTGGCTATTCAATAAAAAAAAAAAAAAACTCTCTTTTGGCAACCATTTTACTTAGATATTTGTCAAAGCTTATGCACAATGACTTCAAATCTCTAGTGAATAGAGAGTGGGAAGCAGATGAGTGCTAAACTTTGTTAAAGGAAAAACCACATGGAGCAGAATCGGACCAATCATTTATTTAATTCATAAATGTAAACTCAACTGTTGGTTTTACTGGATATATTCTTACCATTAAGGTAATCTTCAAAACCAAAGTCCTCCAAAGCTCCTGTCATTGCCTCCAATCCCAGCATGGAAGATGGTATCCCTCCTACAGGCCTCTGAAATCTGCAAATTTTAAGAAGGGGGAGGGAGGGAGGAGGATGCAAAGCAAATATAGCTTTCATATCTGCTTCATGCAAAACCAAGCAAGACAAAGGTTTTGAACACTGTAAGATGCACACATGTAACAGAAAAAACAAACATATATATTAATATTTGACAATCTTCAAAACTTGCTGCACATTGATCTGATCAGGATACATTCGCCGATGATAATCTCCATGGTATATCAATGGATTCGTTCATTTAGTCATAAAAGAGAAGAATGCTACACATTTTTGCATTAAACATTTGCCAAAGTTGCTTTATAATAAGTTCTGTTCTCAGCAGACTGGTTAAAGACTTTCTACATATTCAAGAACTGAAGTTGATCGAATCTTCCAATAAAAAAACAGCAATTTTCACATTTCATCAAAATCAATTGTAGTTGGTAGAATGATTGACAAGGAAATGAGTCACTTCTTTTTCGAAAACAATACCAAAACAAGCCTTGAAAGCCCCGAGCACATAAAAACTGAAGATACACAGCATTTATAAAATCCATTTAAACTACATGAATGCAAACAATACACAATATCCTACAAACAAAAAACTCTTCTACAGGAGCACCAGAAATGGACAGTGTCTCCATTCTAAAACATCAATCCAACGATGTATCCTAAACAACACATACTTGATCCCAGCCAGGAATAACACAACCCACAAAAAACTATCTCAAGCATGGAGCGTGACATTCCAAACACATGCCAGTGGCATGGACGGTGCCCTAACCGTGGACATCAATAAGCATAACATGCTGCACAAAACAGCGAGTTAGTTTAACATCAGCATCGGCAAGTTTCACACTGTTAAATATTTGAATTTTACCATGTTTCCAGTATGGCACTCATAATTAACTTTATATTTATACTCAGTAATGCTGGAAGAACTATTTTAAATAGCTCCAAATTGCACCAGCATATTTTTTCACATAATCCATGTTTTGATGACGAAATTTTGCACAAAAATGTATAGAAATAGATAAATTAACCAGAACACCTTAAATGTGTACAAAAACTACACCGCAGCGCCTAAAATATGTGATGTATTAGTCACTGGCCAATGCATCCTACTTCGCCTAAACAAGAGATGACATCCAACAAAAACTGATTCTGCTGTGGCATTATACACAAGGAAAGATATAAGTGCTCCTACAAACACTCAAAGCAGCGAGGGCCAAACACTAATAATCCAAACAAGAGCCATAGAAAATACTCCCAATTAAGACAGCATGCTTAGGGTAGCTAATTCCAACTTCCAATCCAATTCAATACTAAAAATTAGACCATAGGCAACGCACAATCGTCCACTTTGAACATACTTAGCACCCCAAATACCCATTAAGGTGCCAAAACCTACTAACTTTAATCTTACCAGTACTTAGCCCCAGTTATTTGGAGTCCTTAATGTACCAATCAAAATTAATTAACCCCACACCTTATTTGCTACGTTCAATTGCATAAATCAAAGTAGCCTTAGTAGACAAAAGAAATGGCACCCAATGTAAGATACACGGATAACAACTTATACAATGCTCAGATAGACACTTTTATTTCTTCATTCAAATAGGAAATATAGGCACGAAAACAGAATACTTGAAATTAAAGGGGAAAATAGATGAAACAATCTTACATAAAGAAAAGGAACTGGATACATTCCCATTAAGTGAAATAAGCTGACGACCGGGGGTGTATGATTTTCCTTCAATTCAATCTCACAATGAACATAAATATGTAAATTTGTGCTTTTATGCTTCCACTATTTTTCTTCATCACTTTCACGTCAACCAAACAGCATTAATAATAAAGTCAAGCTTTCACGTGTAAATAACTTAGCAAATCATCAGCTCACAGACAGCGAAAAACCCAAACATTAAAAAAAAAGGCCGTACTTCGAAGCCAAAACCTAATTTCAACAAGATAAGAGGCTCACCATACAACAGAACAATTGAAATAGAGATCATATATCGACATAAAAACTTCAAAATTCGTAATACCTGGAAAGAATTTGGCGATCGAGCTCCATCCTCAAAGGAAAAGCCGAGCCGTAAGTGTTCACAAGGATCTTCCTCTTCATATCCTCTTGCCTCATCCTTGTCTGATCAAACAATATATAAACGTAGACATACACACTTTGCACATACGCATCCATAGCCATATATGATTATAGAGAAATTGGGGTTCAGAGAGAGAGAGAGAGAGTACCGATTGATATTCAGATTCGAGGGGATGAGATCCAACGATGTCGCTCTTTACGCCATGAAGTCCAAATCGAAGTGCATCATTTTTCACCCCTCCGATTTCGTGCTCTATTGTCTTTGGGGATTCCATTCTCTCTCTTCTTCTTCTTCTTCTTCTTCTTCTTCGATTCACCGTGAGACAGACAGACACCAGGTTTATTGAAGAAAACTTTGTGCACAAGCAATATGGCCGTCGAGTGCAGAGAGCAGAGCCCATTTTGCCAAGTTTAATGGGCCTTGTAGCCCAATGGGTTGTCAAGTGCATCATGTAAATGTTTCTTTGCTGGGAAAGTTTGTGAGTCGTTCGAACTTAAGTCCATCAAATAAACTTATTTGTTATGAAATTTATTTTTTGTTAATTTTATCAGATTATCCATTACTTTTAAAAATGAGGTAAAACTAAAAATTAAAAACTCTTAAATTTTATGAGTTTGAGTAACATTAATTTTTTTTTTCTCTCATATTTATCTATATTCATATGTAAATTAGGACTATATATATATATATATATATATATATATATATATATATATATATATATATATATATATATATATATAGAAATAGTAACATTCAATTACAAAAAAAAGTTATTATTTAAATACAAAAAATAATACTATTTAAACACAAAAAAATAATAACATTTAAACATAAAAAAATAATAACATTTAATATTAATATTTTTCAAAAAATAACAATAGTAAAATGTTCAACAAAAATAGTAATATGTTTAACAAAAACAGTAACATATTTAACAAAAAAAAATAGGAATATAGAACATTAAACAAAATTGAAAACAAAAATAGTAGCATTCAAACCTATAATCATGGGAAAAAGTCTCCAATTCTTTAGCATCCAAAAAAGTAACTGAAAAAATAATAACATGCTCAAAAAATAATAACATGGTCAACAAAAAATGTAATTACATGAAACATTAAAAAAATTTGAAAATTATTTATCAAAAAATAAAAATAAAATTGGGGATCAAACTAATAACACATTGAGCAAGTTTTTCAACATTTTTTTCTAAAAATAAATGACATAGAAATTCGTGATGACTAGAGTACAGTAAAAGATATGGTAGTTGTTAATGATGTTTCAAACCCTACTAATTTTGATGCTATGGAGGAAGAAATTATATTTAAAGAGAAAAATTTGTTGTATTGGAATGATGATCTTCTTCTAACAAGAGAAAAAGAGAGGGGAAGAGAATATAAATATAAATTTTAATTTAGGAGTGAATTAAGGGATAATAATTTCTAATTTAAGAAATTAATTTAAAGTTATTTCAAGGTATTTAAGGTGTCTATAATTAAACAGAATAACACTATTAAAGTTATTTTTGAAATTAAAAAAATAGTGAACTTGAATACTTATTAGTATGATAAAAAATGGACTTATCACCAAATAAATTTGTTTGACAGACTTGAGTCGTTATAAATCCATTAAGGAGAACTCAACTTCAATTTTCACTTCTTTTCCATATCAAAACAGAATTTTTACTAAATGGGCTTGCCCTGGTGTTCAAATACGTTATTCTAAGAAATTTACAAATCAAAAAAATTAAAAAAAAAATCTAAAAAATTTTAGATTATTGCCAAACAACATTTTTATTAGAAAGATCAATAATCAAGCTTATCATCAAAAAAAAAAAATTCAAATTATACATAACAAAATTTGTCTTTAATACATTTTTTTGAGACATTTAGACTTTTAGTGTTTATATTTTATTTTATTTTTAAGCTGGGATGATTTTATAGTGTTTTCTTAGTTTGGTTTGATTTTGCAGTTTATCATACCTATTTTGGTGTTTTTTTTTTTTTTGGTCTACAGGGTGTTTAGGCTTGCGTCAACTACTCCCTCGAACTCAGTGGTTAGCCACTATAACTTTAGCTAACTTTAAAGCATATCCCTAAAGGGATAAGAGTGACTAATCCTTAAGAAATGTTAAAAAAAATTAAACCTGAAACTTTTAAATTATCAAATATCAATTTCAACAACGGAACCACCTCTTAAAAATTTTGGTGGGTTTTGTTGAGGAATTGATCCTCGTAGGATTGATTAATAAGTTATTATCTTTAATATTTTGTATGGAAATGGGTTCGAAGGTACCAACGGCATTTTAGTGCTTTGTCATCAACATGTAGTGAGTATGATTTTTTATTTTTATTTTGAGCGTGTTTTGTGGATCCACTTTTTTATATCATCTTATTTTACTTATTGTATAATTATGGATTAATGTGTGAATTCTCTATTTGATGTCATACTAATTTTAAAATTGTGTCACTTTTTTATTATGATTGACAATTTTTAAAATTATGTCACAATTTGATGTTACATTATTTTTAAAATTATATCACTCTTTAATGCCACACTATTTTTTAATTATGTTACTTTTTAATGTGCTAACTTATCTTTGAACAGTTTTAACTTATCCAAAAAAAGGGGTAACTTATCCCTTTAGAGCATCTCTAACCATGACTTAAATTTTTACTCAAATTTAAATTAATATTTGAGTAAAAAACTTAATTTGATATAAAAGACTCCGATGGACAAACTCATATTTAAAGAAAAAGAGACCCAAATTTAAATAAGGCAAACCCAAATTTAAAAAGGAGTAAGGATTACCATTTGATCTTTAAAAGATAATAAAATCTCACAATTAAAGATTTGAGTAAAGATTTAAGTCTCCCTTAATTTGAGTAAAAAATGAGTTTTTTTTTTTTTTTGCTATAAATTTGAGTCAAGAGTTAGAGTAAGTTTTTTAAACTTTTTTATTAAAATTTAAATTTGAGTCTAAATTTGAATAAGAATTGGATATGCTCTTAGAAGTGCTACCTTACTCTATAAAAGTGGTAGTTTACCTCCAAAAGTGGTACCTTAGGGCATCTCCAATCCTTACTCAAATTTAGACTTAAAATTAAATTTGAGTAAAAAAGTCTAAAAAACTTGCTCCAATTCTTGACTCAAACTTACACTAAATCAAGGGAAACTCATATTTTTACTCAAATCAAAAGGGACTCAATTTTTTACTTAAATTTTTAATGATGAGATTTTACAATTTTTTAAAGATCTAATGATTATCCTCACTCCTTTTTAAATTTGGGTTTACCTTTATTTAAATTTGGGTATCTTCTTCTTTAAATTTGAGTTTGTCCATTGGAGTTCTTCATATCAAATCAAGTTTTTTACTCCAATTTTAATTTACATTTGAATAAAAATTTGAGTCATGGTTAGAGATGTTTTTACCCCACAAAAGTGATAACTTATCCCGAAAAATGATAACTTACCTAGAGAAGTGACTTACCTTTAAAAAGTGGTAACTAATCCCAAAAAAGTGGTAACTTATTCTCAAAAAATAGTATTTACCCTCAAAAAGTGATAACTTACCTCCCAAATAGTTGTAACTTACCCCCTAAAAAGTTGTAAGGCCGATCATAACTAAGTAGGAACAATCTTGATTCAACGTAAGATCGATCCTGGATCAATTGTAGTGATTTATTTTAGGAAAATTTCAACCACATATCTTCTAATTTATTATATCTTCAAGGACACCTTATCTATTATCCAAAACATCATTAACACTCTCTTCTAGTTTATATTTAAACATTATTGACACAACGCCATTAAATCACCATTTCTAGCAAAAAAAAAAATCTAAAATATCAAAATTGCTCATACATAAATCTTAAATAATCTTTTTACATAAAATTATATTAAAATTCGAGCCAATTAAAATTTATTTTTTTACATATTAAAATTTATACCGATTTGAGCTCAACCTGAACTGTTAGCGCCGATTAAAATTTATATTTTTTATTAAAACTCATGCTAATTAAAATTTGGTTCTAGCTGATTAATTTTTTTTAAGTATTAAAATTTGAGTCAATTAAAATTTATATTTTTTATGTATCAAAATTTGAGTCAATTAAAATTCAATGTCATTTGATTCGAGCCGATTTAACATTTTAATCAAATTGAATCGAATTTTAATATGTATAAAGATATAATTTTTAATCAATTCAAATTTTAATACATAAAAAATAAATTTTAATTAGCTCAATCGTCTCAAATATTTGTAGAAAAACAAATTTTAATCAGTTTGAATTTTAATATATAAAAAAAATTTAATTGGTTCGAATTTTAATTGAATTGTGCGTACAAAAATTATTTGAGTTTTGATAGTAGATGATAATTACCAAAAAATTGATTTTTAATTCGATTTCAAGTTTGGGTTCTTAAATTCGGTATTTGGGTAATGTGATGAAAGATCTTGCTTTTAGTTGGATCGATAAGCTTGATCCTTAAACATAACAAGACTAGTCTTGATTTAGTTGTATGCGTGATCGATAAACTTGATCACTAAACATGATCAGTCCTTATTTAAGATTGGTAAGCTTGGTCTAAGACCAGCCATGATTTTAAGAAAATAAAAAAGTGTTAAATTTACAAAAAAAAAATGTTAAATCTTATCCAAAATAAGTGGTAATTTTATCCAGTGTTAATTTTACCAAAAAGATGGTAAACTTACCTGAAAAATAGTATTCTTACCCCAAAAGTTGTGTTCTTACCCAATCAGTGGTAAACTTGGGCCAAAAATTGGTAGCCTCACCAATTTTAACGGTGGTAATTTTATTAAAAAAATGGTAACCTTGCCCCCAAAAGTGGTATTATTACTCAAAGAGTTGTAATCTGGTTGTATTTTTACCCCATCAGTAACCTTACCCCAAAAGTGATAACCTTAGCTTTAAAAAATGGTAATCTTACCAAAAGAAGTGGTAATATTACCCAAAAAAAGTGGTATTTTTACCAAAAAAAAAAAGTAATATTCTTACCCAAAATTGGTAATTTTACTCTCAATGCGTTGTATTCTTACCCAATCTATTGTAACGTTGTCCAAAAACATGATAATCTTATTTTAAAAAGTTTTAAGTGTATTTTTTTATTAAATATAAGACTAATATAATCTCAACCTACTAATTAATTTATAATCTTTTAAATGATTCATAGGGTTAAATTTTTTTTTGCAACTCTATCTTCTTATTTCCCCGTCTTCTTCGTCCTTGTCTGAATTTATCTATGAATTTGTCAAGCCTCAAACCTATCGAGTGGGTAGCCGGTAAAAGGTTAAATAGTATTTTAAATATAATCAACGATTGTATCTCCTTGATTATGGATCAATGATGGATATTTATTTTTTGGTATCATACCGAAAAGGTAAAAGTCGGTACCATAGAAAGATCCTAATATTATTTATGTATGATGATAGATTTGATCTACTCTTGAGAGTATAGTGGAAGGGAATTTCTATATAGTTGGTGAGACTAAAACTCAAGTTATGCCTAAAGGTAGACAGCTCTTTAATCACTCAAACAAACTCATTTCGCTCAATGTTTGGCTTTGTTTTGCACTCTTAATGGTGGAAGATTTGTCGTTATAATTGGAATAAAATCAACTAACACTCATGATAGCTATATGGTTCATCAACAACACTTTGTAGAGCAACTATATTGGCAATTCCTCATGAGTGGATGGAAAACATACAAAATCTGAGTTATGGACTTTTATTCATCCCTCGCCGTGATAATAGTTGGGAGTCCATGACCATAACTTGATATGTCTGTAACTATAAAATAAAATATGTCTATGATCAACTAATTGACAAGTTTTGAGAATTGTCAGACTTATTGAACATGGAGGTGACACAAAAATAAAATAAAAAAACTTTCCATGGCTCGAGAGAGAGTTTGATGCAGCCGAGTGGAAATCGAATTCTCATTGATGGTGGTAACTAAACAACTGATTTTACGCTAAAATGCTACTGTTTTAGGGATTCAACGAAATGCGAAGAAGAAAGATGTGCGTGCAAGATCCTGCACAATATAAAAACGAGAACAGATCTCTCCCTTGGTGAACTCGAGTGAGCCAGTTGAGTGACCAACCACGTTGCTTGGAATAGCCTGCGAGGTCCGGTGGTAACCTGGAACGGCAACGGGAGACCCTGGGGGAGCGGAAGAACGATCCAGTAAGGCTGAAAGAGGTTCCTGGAACAAAGAAGAACAAGTTAAAAGGGCGCCGGAGTGTTTTCCGGCGTATCCCCTCCGACGATCTAATCAGTCTTTGAGAAAGAGAGAGGAAGGAGAAAATGCTGAGTGTGTATTGTAGTAAAGAGTTTTTTGTTGCATACCCGTCTTGCCTTTTGCAAGGAGTATTTATATCTCAAAAGCTCATGATTGCTGTCAGTGTAGTCAGTAGGTGATCATTAAGTACAGGCAGTGTGCGCACAGATTCTGATGAGGAATGTCTTCTCTTCTTAACTGCTCGGGGTCCCGAGCAATCAATGCTGGGTCATCGGGATGCCGACGGTACAATGTACTCCTCTCGGGGAGGATGCAATAAATGCTTTGTATTAGGAGCATTTATTGCCTTTCATTTCTGAACCTTACCGCATTGAATGCGGTCTCATCAAGGGAATGGTGTAATTAATAGTTTGCTTTCCCAAGTCGTGTGTCAGCAACGACATGCGGTTTCTCTGTCTTCGATGTGATATCATATGCCACGCGTCCATCCCTCATTGGCTGTGGCCCCTGCATTCCAGTACGTTCTGACACTAATTGTGTAAGACGAGGTCATGATGAATAGCCTAGGCTAATGACCTGTACGTCAATAGCTTATCCTGGAGTAGAGGAGGCGTCTAGGACGGGTACACCTCGGCACCGAGGAGAGGCTCATCTCGGAACCGAGGGAGGGATACCGACCGAGGTACCATATCAGACCGAGGCCACGTGTCGGTTGTAGAACATACTGAATGCATGATCCTATATGACGAGTACCTCGGGGGCGAGGACCTTTATGCGCCGATGGTGCTTGATCTTATCAACAGTGTTTTTTGGTAATACCGAGGACACATGTCTTCATCATAGAGTATTTCAGAAAAGTCTCATCAAAAAATATAGTTATGCACAAATTGTCATGATTACGTCGGAGGAAAGATGCCCTTTAAAATACACCACTGTTATCAAGGTCGGGTGTCGGTACCAAAATATATTTATTGGATACCAAACCTTTACATCGGCATGGAACCGAATCGGTAGTCTCATCCCTGTTATTAAGTACAAGTAGGATTGAATATCCACTTCAGAAATTCTAAGTATCATAAATCTAAAACAACTTGCAAACTCTTTTACAAAAAGTGGTACGAACTAGTGGGTGAGGCCAGTTAGCCAAGTGGGTGCACTCGGAGCTGTGATTTTATTGCCATAACGAAAGAAGATGGTAGAGTTGAAAACCAGAGGGGATTATGAAGAGAGACAAAGTAAGAAGATACAAAATATACTTACATGGATGGGGTCAATGAGTGATCAAGAAGGCCCGTGGCCTAGGTTGGTGACTTACATTGCACTTGGGAGGGGTGTCTGCCTAATGTCTACTCAAGTGGTGGAGCCTATACGTCATAATTTGTGGCAATGGGGGCTAGCGTTCGCGCGGCCCCTACCCAATTTAGATGATGATTTGTTTATTTTCTGTGTGGCCAAATCTTTGAGGTACCTTTGGGCCAATTGGTTAAGCCTTTTTTTTAAAGAAATATGTTAATAGAGTAATACTATGCTTCCTTATATTCCAGAAAACTCATCACAATTGAGTTGGCATCTTCACATACCACACACTTTATGAAACTGCTGATTTAGGGGCCCAGTATGTGGTGTGTGATGGTGCCAAATCATTTGGGATGATTGTTTTTGGGATATAATTTAGGAAGTATAGCATTATTCGTATTAATATGCTTGCATAGTCAAAGCATGTGAAGCTATTAGTAGGTTTAAAGGGAATTTACTTGACTTTTTATTAAACCAATTACACTTTCTGGTTGCTTTTGATTGAACATTGCAGAGATTTGGGAATGAAAAATGTTTGTGATATGTTATGCATTACCATTGAAACGCATTCCATGGTCTTGAAAAATACGCTCAGAGAGAGAGAGATTCGGTATGTCATAAAAATAGTTTCATTTTATTTTATGGTGTGCAAAATGTGCACTTCTTTATTCAAACAATAAATAAACTTCGAAATATCAATCATGCAAATGTGTTTTTGGTGGCCATTGTTATCAATCCATAACTGAACTTGAAGATAGTTAACCACATTTTTGTCAACTTGGAAGGCCTCGGTGAGAACATCAACAGAGATAGGTGGCTTCGACTTGAACACTGCATTTGCAATGGTGATTACTCCGGGATTTTGATTGCTCAGCCCGCCAATTGCCACTGCTGGTGTGTTTCCAACATTTAGCTGGAAATGAATCAGACCAATAGGGAACACAAACACATCTCCTTGGCATAGGACCTTGCTTGTGAGACGATTGTTGGGGTTGGAAGTAACAAATCCCACATAGAGCGCGCCTTCCATGACAGTGAGGATCTCGGTACCGCAAGGGTGTGTGTGAGGAGGATTGAGGCCATATGGTGCAAAATCAAGGTATGCCATCGAAATGCCAAGGGTGTTTAGTCCACCAATTTGAGCAACTATTACTGGCGTGACCATGGACCCGAGTTTATTAGATGTGTTACTAGATATGTTGAGTCCAGGGAAGAAAAAAATCATTAGCCGTGGCCATCTTTGGGTCCTAGCAGAATTTTCCATTCACAAACACTGAACAGAAACCGTAAAATTAGCAAGCATTAGCAGATGATAAAAAGGAAGTTTAGATTGATAAAAATATTTCTATTAAGGCTCTTAATTGAAAAGAATGTGATGTACCAGCAGCTTTGGAATCATTGACAGCAACACAGAAGTCCTGAAGAGGACTGGGATCAGAGGTATATGCAAGAAAGGAAACCATAGCCCAAAAGGCGACATATGCAAGAATTTCAGCTACCGTTGTCTTCATATTGCTTCGATTATTTAGGCAATCGATTTGGAACAAGAGGATTAATCTTGTTAACTGTGGAAAATCTAAGCATGTTAACGTTGTATATATTGTTCAAGAGTCATAACATGTTCAGATGTTGAATCAGTCTAATTGTGATCAAAATCAGTATACATGCAGGGTAATTAAACTTACCAAGTCTTCAGAACTCTTTTATTGTCAATCTGAACAACGCCATTTCAAACTCTATCAATCAACTACCTCATTTGCTTTCTTACCATTCTTTTGTCTTTCTAGGACGGCGGATCAAGCGAAACACACGTAACGATACATGAGAGTGGATATCATCAGACCTTTGCATATTGGAGTTATTTTTTCTGCAGTTGTGACTAAGCCTCAGGATTAGAGGTTCTGACTATGTCTCATTTGGAAAATCTTGTTGATAGAAAAATGTTTTAAATTAGTTTTCGAATTTGACAGCTTCTTCATCCATTTTTTCTTGAGGTTGCTTTGAAAACGTGGGTGAAATATAACATTTACTAGCACCACAAACAGACTGGCTAGTTAAAAACTCCTATGTAGGAAAGCCCAAGTCCATGTTTTCTGGAAAATCTTGTTGATAGAAAAAGGCTAAATCGGATTTTCAATTTTTGACAGCTTCTTCATATGTTTTTCTCAAGGTCGTATGCTTATCTGGAAATATAGATGATATGTACTATTAACATCTAATTATGCACATATGTTGCATAAAATTGAGCATGAGCCCATGTTTAGGATAGTAGTTGGTCGACAATTATGAGGTTGTGCGTTTGAATCTAATAGTAGTTATTTTGTGTAATAATGTCCAAGTTTTACAATGTACTAACGGAAATTAAATTGGGTAATAGCCTTTTTAGTTGAGCGCTCGCAATGAGTTAAAATCACTATTATAGGCTGTAGCAATTCTCTAAACATTCTAATTGCAAGGAAGAACTTGATTTGATAGTTTGCACCTAAGCTTTCTTGGTTGTCAATTAAGATCAAGAACTACTATTAGACCCATGAGAATGGGTTGTTTTTTTTAGGCCTCCTGCAGTCGGGGTTCAATAATTTTACATTTGTGTTGAAGTTTTATGTTGTACTTGAGTGGAGTTCATTCACACAATTTGGACATAGGATAACTTTAATTTCTTAAGTAGATTTCTGAAGCCATTTGAAATGAGAATCCCTCCATGATTGAAATTTCGTTTTGACAGATAGTTTCGATGAAATTAAAAATAGAAAAGTTTTTAAAATAATTTGAAAACAAATAAAAAAGTGTGAATATTTTTTTTCAAAACATATTAATCTATGTTGAAACACCTTGAAATATAGAAATTTACATATTCAATCACTTCGGTTCTAATGGAAATGATAAGGTTTTGAATATTTCGAAACGGAACTTAGTTTCGTACTCGTATGTCAATTATCAGCTAATGTTTTTCATGGTAATGAACAAGTCATCTTGAAATTTCAAATTATATAAAATTTTTAGTCACTACGTAAATTTTAAATTCTTATTCTTGCATATTCGTTTGTTGACTTGAGTTTGCAATTTTTTTTTTTTGGCAAATAGAGTGTGTAACTTCTTGACATTAATTTTATTTATGTATGATGACAGATTTGATGAACTCGAAAGTATAATGGAAGGGGATTGCTATTTAGTTGGTGAGATTCGAACTCAAAGTTATGCCTAAAGGTAGGCAACTCCTTAATTACTCAAACAAACTCATTTCGTTTAATTCTTGACCTTGTTTTGCACTCTTAATGGTGGAAGATTTTCTGTTGTACTTGGAATAAAATCGACCAAAACTCATGATAGCTTTATGGTTCATCACGAACACTTTGTAGAGCAACTATATTGGCAATTCCTCATGAGCGGATGGAAAACATAAAGGATTCAAGTCATGGATTTTTGTTCATCCCTTGCCGTGATAAGATTTTAGGGTTCGCGGCCATTTGACATATCTATGACCATAAACTAAAATATGTCTATTGACGGGACATGAAGTCACTTTCGTATTAGAGCATGACAGGTGGACGCAAACATTGGAGCACCGAGAAAGTGAATCGCTCCCAAGGCCAGGATCCGAGAAGATATTGCTTATCATGGGAAAGGTAAAAAGAGATTCATAGGACTGAGCATTTAACACCAGGGCCCACCAGTGATAGGCCACAGAGAAATCAGTCGGTCAAATAAGACTACACCACTATCCTAGGAGATCCGGATAACAGTATGGTTTTGACTGACGTTGATCTTTCTCTGGAGAGTACATTTAATGATTTGGAGGACCGTGATAAGTACTCGGCACAACTCAATAAATGACTTGTAAAGATAATTAAATGTTGGGGGACGTGCAATGAGTGCTCGGCATCCCGAACTGGCTAATCATTACAGGATTTGACCTCGAGTTGACGTTGACCTCCTACAACCTAGTAGTTATGGGGTTCGAGAAGAGTGTAGCTCACTAATGATTGCAACTATGAAGGCTCCCTCGACCGCGTGGGATGGGACGCCTATATTGTTACATCACCCTATTATAAGGAATAAATACCCTAATGAGTTGGGTCTCATGTACGCATTCACGAGCAATCTAGTACAAAAAAGACTTCATCCCTCCCCCTTGGTGCACTTATTGACTTAGGCATTAGAGGAGATACACTGGACACACAATTCTCTGTTGTAGGAGTAAATCAGACAACATCCGCCGTGGTTCAACTATCTCGATCTATTGCAGAAAATCAACCATGTATCTATAATCAACTAATTGGCAGGCTTTGAGAATAGTCAGCTTGATTGGACATGGAGGTGACACAAAAACTTTTCATGACTCGAGAGAGAGTTAGATGTAGCCAAGAGGAAATTGAGTTTCCATTGTTGGTGATAACTAAACAACTGATTTTACGCTAAAATGCCACTCTTTTAGGGATTCAACCGAATGCAAAGAACCAAGATATAGTTATGCACAAATTGCTATGATTATGTTGGAGGAAAGAAGCTCTTCAAAATGCACCACTGTTATCAAGGTGAGCTTCTGGTACCAAAATATATTTTTTGGGTACCATACCTTTATTTTTTATCCAATTAAAACTTGTCGGGAACAAATTTTTTTATTCTATTATTTTTTTAATAAATAGTTGTAAATCATCCAAACTAAAATTAATGATTGGGATGAAATTTCAACATGGAACCGAATCGGTAGACTCATCCTTGTTATTAAGTACAAGTTGGATTGAATATCCACTTCAGAAATTCTAAGTTTCATAAATCTAAAAACAATCTGCAACATCGCCCATGAAATACAACTTGCAAACTCTTTCAAAAAGAGAGGTAAAGACTATAGGGTGAGACCACTTGGGTGCATTCAGAGCTGTGGTTTTATTCCCACATCAAAGAAGATGGCAGAGTTGGGACACCAAAGGGGATTATGAATAGGGACAAAGTAAGTTGAGAAACATTCTTACCTGGACTGAGTCAATGGGTGATCAAGAAGCCCCATGGCTTAGCATGGTGACTTCCATTGCACTTCCAAGTGTTGGACCCTATTTCATAATTTGCGACAGCAGGGGCCTGTGTTCACGCGGCCCCTGCCTAGTTTAAATAAATATTTATTTATTTTCTGTGGGGCCAAAGTACATGTGGGTCAACTGGTTGAGCCCTTTTCTAAAGAAACATGTGAATATGCTTGCATAGTCATCGCTTGTGAAGTTATTAGTATGTTAAAAGGGAACAATTAGTACTTGAATTTTATAAAAAATAATTACACTTTTTCTGGTTGCTTTTGATTGAACATTGCAGAGATTGGGAATGAAAAATGCTTGTGATATGTCCTGCAATATATTTGAAACTCATTCCGTGATATTGAAATACACTCACAGAGAGAGAGATTTTGTATGTCATAAAAATAGCTTCATTTTATTTTGTGATGTGCAAAGTGTGCACTTCTCTATTCAAACAATTAATAAACTTTGAAATAGCAATCATGTAAATGTCTTTTCAGCGGCCATTGTTATCAGAACTGAGCTTGAAGATAGTTAACCACATTTTTGTCAACCTGGAAGGCCTTGGTGAGAACATCAACAGAGATAGGTGGCTTCGACCCGAACACTGCATTTGCAATGGTGTTTACTCCTGGATTCTGACTGCTCAATGCGGCAATAGCCACTGCAGGTGTGTTTCCAACATTTAGCTGGAAGTGAATGAGACCAATAGGGAACACAAACACATCTCCTTTGTATAGGACCTTGCTTATGAGACGATTGTCGGGGTTGGAAGTAACAAATCCCACATAGAGGGCACCTTCCACAACAGTGAGGATCTCGCTAGCACGAGGGTGTGTATGAGGAGGGTCGAGGCCATATGGTGCAAAATCAAGGCGTGCTATTGAAATGTCAAGGGTGTTTAGTCCACCAATTTGAGCAACTGTTACTAGATTGACCATGAACCCGAGTTTATTAGACGTGTTACTAGGTACGTTGAGCCCGGGGAAGAAAAAATCATTAGCCGTGGCCATCTTTGGATCCTGGCAAAATTTCCCATTCACAAACACTGCACAGAAACAGTAAAATTGGCAAGCATTAGCAGACGATAAAAAGGAAATTTAGATTGATACAAATATTTCTACCAAGCTTAGAAATGGAGGGGAACATCATGTACCAGCAGCTTTAGAATCATTGACAGCAACACAGAAGTCCTGAAGAGGACTGGGATCAGAGGCATATGCAAGAGAGGAAACCACAGCCCATAGGGCGACATATGAAAGAATTTCAGCTACCGTCTTCTTCATTTTGCTTCGATTATTTAGGCAATTGCTATGGAACACTTGCTAACTTGTGAAAATCTAAGAATGGTAATGTTGTTTATATAGTTCAAGGGTCATTGACATGTTCGAACCTTGAATCAGTCTAATTATGCTATAAATTCAATACACATCTAGGGTAATTGAACGTACCAAGTCTTCAAAATTTTTATATTGTCATTCAGGCTCTGTTAATCAACTTCCTCGTTGACTTTCTTATAATTCTTTTGGCTATCCAGGACGGCAGATCAAACGAAACATGTAACAATAGGTAACAGTGGATATGAGAGGAAGTTTCCGTTGGGTTAAAACGCATCAGACCTTTGCATATTTGAGTTATTTTTTCAGCAGTTGTGACTAAGCTCAGGGTAAGAGGTTCTGACTATGTCTCATTTGGAAAATATTGTTGACAGAATAATGTGTTTTTTTCCGAGGTTACATTTGGAAAACTTCTTCATCCATTATTTCTCGGGATCGCTTGATTATCTGCACAATATAGGTGTTATATACCATTAAAATAGCACCACAAAAAAGACCAGAAACAGACTGGCCAGTTAAAATCTCCTATTTAAGAAAGCTTAAGTCTATGTTTTCTGAAAATCTCTGCCCCAGTTGTAACTTAGTGACGCTCGGTTGTAGACCATATTTCATCCATTTACAAGTTGGACTTAGGTTACCCTTACAATGGGTTAAAGTTGTACATGCAACTCCATCAGACAGTGTGACCCCATTTCCGGCGCCTATAAAATTGGATCCAAGCCTTGCCGGCCTCACTGTGAATTAAACTGATGCCTGTACAAAAATTGCTATAGAGCTGCACCCAAATGAGATCAGACTGGACCTTTGGAAGCTCAATTCAATTCCACCAACTTAATTAAATGGAGGTGCCCAAAAACACCCCCTGCACTCTCATTCGAACCACCCAAAAAGATAGCGCAATTGTCACAGTTTATAGACCCAAACTTGGGTGATCATAATCAAGATGAAGTTTGGGTCAAGATCAGACTGGACTTTTGGAAGCTCAATTCAATTCCACTAACTTAATTAAATGGAGGTACCCAAAAACACCCCCTGCACTCTCATTCGAAACACCCAAAAAGATAGCGCAATTGTCACAGTTTATAGACCCGAACTTGGGTGATCATAATCAAGATGAAGTTTGGGTGAAATTAAGTAGGGGTCCAAACCAATTGATATTAAAGAATTAATGCATGAATTATAGTTAGGGGTGAAATGTCACTCGAACCCAGAAGTAATTGCTTATCCCCGAAAAGGATCATAAGTTGATGATGTCTCTTGACTAAACAAGTCAATTGAGAGGCTCATATTACACTAGTAGGACCATCCTCAAAATAAGTGAAAGCAATAGTAGGTTTGGGACCTCGTTATTAATTCACTCGGATCCAACATAAATAGCTCTGCCTATCAAATTTGACTGTCTTAATGGAGGAATGGATCACTGCTTCGATGCCTCATTTACTCTATTCTTGACTACAACCCCATTTTTATACTCTCACTGCACCGAATACGACAAAGTCCTATGAATTTCCAAAAAATTTAGGGCTTATTTGGCTTGTGTTTACAAAACAATTTTTTGTTCTCAAATCTCTAAAACAAGGGAGATGTTGTTTGGTTAATTTTTTGTTCTCCAACTTTTTAAAAATTCTGAGACTTGAAGTGTAATTTTAGAGAATAATAAAACGGTGTTCTCACTGTTTTCTAAGGTAAATTGAAAACACGGGAAATATTATCTCCAAATTAATGACGTTTTCCGTTCGAGTTTCGTTGAAGACAAAAAAGGGTGACCGACTGTTCATCTTCTCCACCGCGCTCTCTCTTTTTCGCAACTTTCCATCTCTCCCTCCCTCTCTCTAATCCAGCTTCAGACTGTGTATATACACAAACTTGAGCATACACAGATCTATGCATGTTTGTGTGAGTGTGTCTACGTGAGAACTCATCTCCTCTCTTTCTGCGCAGCAGATCTGTGTATATTTACAGATCTGTGTTCAGATCTGTGTATATTTACAGATCTGTGTTCAGATCTGTATATATACACAATCTATGGGTGTGTGTATATATATACATATGTATTGTGTGATGTATGTGAGTGTGTGGGTGTGTGTGGGCGATGTGCGATGACTTAGTGTTTGTTTTTTCTGGGTGAGAAGATAATGGAGAAAGAGATAGTTATCGTGTGAGAAGATAATGGAGAGAGAATGAGACTTGTTGTGTGAAAAGATAATGGAGGGAGAGAGTTGCTATTTGAGAAGGCGGTAGATGTGACTGCCTGACTGGAGTGATAAGTTTTTTTTTTTATTAGAAATGACAAGTTAAAATTTGATTTTTATGGATCATTGTTCAAATATGTTTTATTATTTTTTGTTTTTTAAAATTATTTTCAAAATCATATAACCAAACACATTTTGTAATATAAAAATATCAAAAAATACTTTCTTAAAACTTTTCTAAAAAGTTATTCTCAGATACCATTTTTAAAAATGCATACCAAACAAGTCGCTAGAGATTTGACATTTTTACCTAAAAGAATCATAGAATGAGAAATGAACTGTCAAAACTTGATTATTTATCTCCAATGGATAGCCCAGTCGAGACAGTGATAAACTGTAACCCCATATATTATGAGTTTAAAATTTCGTAATTTCCTTCGAGACAAACCATAAAATATTTATCACTCATCAATTTTTTAATTTCATTACAAATGACCTGTTTTTAGTTGACGCGTAAGTAAATTCGAATACTCCTAACCGCAATAGTTACTCGTGCATTTAACGAGGGCTCAGAGTTGATGAGATGGTTCAATCTTAGCCAATCAATTTTTTTCTTTTAACTGTTGGAATCAAAATTCTTCTTATAGAAACAAATCCTATTTATTTAAGTGTGAATGCTCAGTCAGTAGTCGGTGATAGAGTAAGAGACAAAATTGTTCATGTTGTTCAAATACTTCTTATTCTTCTTTCTTTCTTCTTTTATTTTGCCATTTTTATTGAAATTATTCAAATAATTAAAGTTTATTCATATTGAAAGAAAAAAAAAATTATATAAAACAAAGCCCAAAAAAAGGTGATGATGTCAAACTGATGCGAGTGAATAGAGTGTGTGGGACTATGGTGAAGTTATACTGTTAACTTCGTAATGACAGTGATGAAGTGTTTCTTAGGAGATAGAGAAATTTGCACGGTTGGAATATAGTGGTTCACCGACCCTAAAACTCGGCTAATCCACTCTCAAATGGAGGCTCTTGCTCATTTCTTATTGATTATTTGAATGTAATACAAGACAGTGCACAATCTGATTAGACTTTTTCCTTTTTTTTCCCTCCCTCTCGATGAGGTGTTACATAGTATTTATAAGACTGTCCCCTATTCCGTGGGATTTCAGCTGAGATCTTTGCCCATTATTCATGGGATCCTCCTTAATTTTAGGAGAGAATCTTGGTTGGTTGAGAGTTTCATGCATGGGGCCCAATTTCTGCAGTCATCCAGATATTTCCTGATCGGTTCAGTTACGATCTCCCCAAGAGGAGTTCCACCCCTGATTCCCTGAGTTTTTCGTGTCTTTCTTGACCTCTTGACCTAAACTCACAGTTAAGGCTTGTCTGAGATATCATCAAAAGGTATGAAATAATTGGAACGCTATGCATTATATTTGCATATTACGTCATAATTAAATCTACATGTGATTATAAATAAGTCTGAATTAAATTGTAAGCATTGGTCACTGTGTTATAAGGTATTAAGGAGATGTATCATGTGGCCGTGTGCATCATAGAATTTTCAGTAAAAATAGTTGGATTTGTAGAAAGGGTGCCTCAAAAAAAGGAGATTTTTTTTCCCGGGGAGGGTGGGGGAGGGGGTGGTCATGTGTGCATAATTGCAGACATAAGATGGTGAAGTAAATATTTATTTTAACGGTTATACTATTTACATGATATAATTTTTTAATAATAAATAAATAAGTGAGCAAGTGCAACTCCATTTTTTATATGGAGTTATTATTATTTTTCATATAAAGTACTTATTTGAAAAAGTGAGATCTATTTTACCTATTTGATGAGTTATTATTAATGATTAAAATTTCATTTCGAAACAGCTGAAACATTTTCATTTTAAAAAGGACCAAAATGAATCAGTGATATAATTAAAATTCTAATATTTTGAGATATTTCGTAATATTTTACCGCGTTTACATAATTGTTTTAGAATGATTCAAGATGTTTTAGTGTATTTCGATCAATATTTTAAAAAATTAATTATTAAATTTTTTATTCATTTTTATTATGTTTTCAAGATACATTGAAACATTTTTACAATAGAGCAAAACGTTTTTATTTCTTAGATGTCCAAAATAATGAACAAAATAAAATATTGATTATTGGTTATTATTGAATAATTATACTGGTGATGAGTTATAAACTCAAACATTTTAAATTTGAATTTTAAAAATTTATTGAATTGGGTTATGAGTGAATTATTTTTCATAAATATCTTAATTCTGACATGAATAATATATATTTAATCGAACTGAGAAAATAATTAATTCATGTTCGGGAATCTGACCAAAACATCGTTGTTAAAAAAATAAAATTAGAGTAGGTGAGAACGCTGATGCAAGTGTGTCCTTGGTCGGCCTTGGTTGGGCCCATCCTTGTAATTGGAAAGAATCAAACGTGTTGGGGGTCATGGCCCATGGATAAGGTTGATGTAGGGCTGACGCACGTGGGTGAAGTCAGGCTGCCTTTGACCAATCAAACTTTGTTTGGTCTTGTTGGCCCGTGGAAGCTCACGATTGGCCGAAACAAAATTTAGATTAGGTGGTTTCAGGCCTGCGCCGTACAGTACCTGACCCACAGGAGAAAGAAGGGCAGCATTACCATATAGCGTCCTTTATAATTGTTTTATTTATAATCATTAATTAATAGTTATAAATACCGACTTCAATACCGTGCTTTCTCGGTCGAAAAATAAATAAGTTATAAATTCAGATATTCTAAATTTATAATTTGACGATTATCTTTATATTAAGTCAAGAGAAATTTATATTTTATGAATTCTTTAGTCTTAATATGAATTTTTTTTAATTGGATAAAAAAAGATTATTGAATTAATAAAAAAAATTCCAAACCTATTTTCCTCTGGATCCCAACAAACAGTAGACGACAGTGTTTGATCCTGACTTATCTCTTAAACACGACTTGCACGCGCAAGAGATTTTTCTCACTTCTGTTTTTTTTTTTTAACAAAAAAAAATCATTATGAAACTTCTACTTAAAAAATAGAAATGTAGAAGACCTTATACACACACATACAACCAAAAAGCTATCCGATGTGGGATAGTCCCAACCCATCACCACTAAAGTCCGAAGGCCTACCCGAACCAATTTTTGGCTGGGCTTGAGAGTGATGCAACTGAGCCCACAACAGACGCGTCAAGC
>CAUOFW020001344.1:0-102500 GCA_963454935.2 Ilex paraguariensis
CTCTGTGGTTGTCATGAAAATTAGAAAAGACCACCATTGATAAATAGTTACATACTACACTCTCTCTCCACGCCATAAGTATTTTACTTCCAACCCTCACATACCCATAAACACTGTTATCACCTTATCTCTCCCACATGTGCAAATTTACTCTACAGTCCACCTGAAGAAGCTTAAAATGAATAGTTTTTACACTCCCTGTGCGACGGCACCGATAACATGAGGATCAAAAGCAACTTAGATGGTGTGGAGAAGACTTAGTTTTACATATATATAGGTAAGTTTGAGTGTATAATGTGTAAATGTATATGTGTGGAGAGCGTGTGTATTATGAGAGGGAGATGATTAAAGAGCAACTGATAATGGTGTGGGTTTGTAGATTCCTAAACTTATAGAGGTACAAGAACTATAATAATGGTAACGGTCGCTGTAAAGGTTATGATAACTGTTGGATTAAAACAGTTTTGTAAGTGTAAAAATTGAATTTGGTCGATTTTAAATCTAAATTAAAGTGGCACCCGATCGTTATTTTGAATAAAATTTTGTGGGTTCATATTCTACTCCATGAGGAGAATAATGTAATATATTCACTTGCTCAAATCGAGTAAGAAATGAATAAGAAAATAGGCTCTAAAATGACCCACTTTAAATGTGAAAATAAAGGAAATACAAAGTGAGATATGACATCAATCCCACATTGGTTGAAGAAGAAATTCAACATGGGCATATATAAGTCAAGTTTACTCTATAGGATTGGGCCTTAAAGGATACCAAAGTTTTATGAGCAAAGCGAACACCTACATGTCTTCGGTTCAACCACACACACGCGCGCGCACCGCCCGCCATGAATAGTTACTCAAGGTGTCTATTGGCTGTTGTGTCTTGTCATTCTGGATTGTATCCTTTAATAAGGTGACTATCTGAAAAGTCACCAATGTGTCTATAAATACCCAACCTCATTTTCATTAATTTTATTCAATTAATCAGTCTTTTTTCGACAATAAGGTAAACATTAGAACATATCATTTTCGACATTAAGGTAGTGCATTTAGAGAGTACACAACATAATTTTGGTTTGTTGGACGAACATCCGGAAAGTCACCAATGTGTTTATAAATACCCAGCCTCATTTCCATTAATTTCATTCAATTAATTAGTCCCTTTTCGACAATAAGGCAGACATTAGAACATATTATTTTTGGCATTAAGGCAGTGCATTTAGAGAGTACACAACACGATTTTGGTTTGCTGGACAAGCAAATTGGAGTGTTATTTCTGTTTATGTAAAGATCATTGTATCTTGGGAGACAGGCGTTCAGTTTCCATAAGCACCATTTGTGTTGGCGAAATTTGTCTTAAGAACAACGTATCAAACGCTAGTCTTGATCTACCTAAAGTTCAATAACAATTCCTGTTCTGCAATTGGGTTAGTATTTTTATTGTTTAAACAAACAGTTATGTGTATCTGTGTGTTGTTACTGTTTCGTTACCCTGCTGTAACTCTTTCGTTTCTGTGTAACTCTTTACTGTAATTGTTTTGTTATATTTTACATAATTCAAATCAGAAATTTTAATAAGTGATTTTACAATATTTGACACACCGCAAACAATAGTAACGACGTAATGGACACAGGTCATATCGAACATTACGTAACGGTAACAGATACTAGATATGTGAATATTTTTTTCGACTCACACCTCACCTAAAAATGCATGTTTGTATGTTTCTACTCTAAAATCAAGTCAATATGAATATTTAATGATCACTAAAATGATATAGACGTGTTCGTATTGAGGGTATCATTATATAATCTTTCAAAAATGATCAAAGTCCGTAATAATTATAATAAAAAATGATTTAGTATGTTCTTTGAAATACCAATAATTATAGGTTGTGTAAAATAACAAACTTTAAGAAATTAGGATATTGTTAGCCCATTTACTCAAAAAAAACGATTAGCCCATTAACTATGGGCCTTGAATAAAATAGTAATACAGCAGCTGTTGGTTTGATAGAGATAAAAATTAGAAAAAACAAAGAGCCCAATTGTTCTCCGTCTTGTCCGCCCACTAACCTCCCCCACCCCTTATCTCTCTTGTTAACTCCAATTCAAATTCCAATTCAAAGCTTTTGCAATTCCATTCTCCCATGCAATTCCATTCTCCCATGGCAACTCCATTAACGGTAGAAGCCCCAACATCAATCCGATGACAGCCTTGCAAACCATGGTCTTCATCCGCTCTGGTGAGGCCGACATGAACCTTGAAAACTTGAAGGACACTGCCATTGTCTTCAGTGAAGCGAGACTCCTCCTGTGGGTGCTCAATCTGATTATTGTGTTGAACAGAGGTGAAAAGTTTGACAAATTTAGTGCTTTGTTATTCACATGGTTTCTCGAGTTGTAACAACTCATATCGGTTTGATTTGACCCTTATCAACCGTTAACAGGGGTTACGGATCTGTTACAAGCTGTTACGAATCTGAAATTAATTCTTACCAAAAAATTAGAGTGTAACTGAATTGTTGACTTTCGTTATCGTTATATAACCAAAAATAAATAGTTATTAATAAGGTTTTCAACGTCATTTTAAGCATCCGGAATTTACATAACTATTCGTTGTTTGAGGGCGGAGCTAAAATTTTAATTCATAGTGGAGCAAAATATAAACAAAGAAACTTCACCAATTAATATAAGCTATTAAAGTTTTAGACATATTTTTAAGTGCATATATAAATAATATATCAATAATTAAAACTAACACCATTCAACCTTAATATGTATGAAACAAAAGAAAAGAGATGTAATTTTTGTGCCTCTGTGCGTTATAATTCTATCATCAACTTGACGTTATTTCATGTCCCAAGGATAATCTATAACTGATTTTCTAAAACTTATAAATGATTCCATTTTTAATATCCGTATCAAAGAGTTCACAAATAAATTGTCATTAATTTTATTCAAAATCTTATTTTTGACAACATACGTAGCCGAAAACGATGTTCATACTTAACCAGTAGTGTTACACTAATTAAATTTAGAGTTCAAATGATATGACAGCTGACTTAAGTTTCTTTATTTGGTGCCTTGTTATTTGGGTCTAAATAAAAATTCCAAATAATATGCTGCTATATCATTTGAATTCTAAATTTAATTTCAAAATTTAGTCAACATAACATTACTCTTTTTCAACTAGTTCAAGAAATGAATAAATGAGAAGCGAAAGAAGTTATATTTTTTAAGGCAATCACCAAATACTTTCACATGCTTGGGCCACAAAAAGGAAAGGTAAAAATTAACGAGGCCACTAACTAAAATAATCATTAACGTGAGACTCATTTGTCGATTTATTAGAGAACGTTGTAGCCAATATTTTCACGCCTCATTGGCTCAATTTACGGACGTGAGCATGCACGGCACGTGTGATTCCAAGATGAACATTTTGAATTGTTATGTGAATACCAACGAATCATACGGTTTTGTGAATACCAAACTATGCTGGCGGTTTTGGATCTCAAACCCCGTCGTTCCTTGAACATCATCAGCCGACGTCCCCATATGTTCGAGTGCAGCTGTCCCAGCAAAATATTAGGTTTTAGTAAAATATTATTTAGATTTAATTTGGAGATTTAATTTAATATAATTATTAGATCGGTAGTAAATTGTATCTAACATTAGAATTTTTAATTAATTTAATGATTATATTAAATTCATTAAATTATTAAATTATCAAATTAAGTCTCCAAATTAAATCTCTATAACATTGTTCGTACGTGTAACCTTGAAATCACGTCATCAACTATTCAATAAAAACATAACAAACAAATCAATGAATTTCAAATATTATTATACATGTCATTTGGTAAGCATATAATGTCTGAAAATAACTATTAAATAAAGTTTACCTTATTTTATTTATAATATTACGTGACGGTATTGGTTTGATGGCAAACGTTACCTCTAATGTTTAGTCGTGGGTTTGGAGAATTATAATCAAATTTTACAACGACAATTGAAACCAACAACAGACATTCAAAAACCAGATTACAGCTAAACCAGGTTTGTAAAATGACAAGTTGGGTTGATTCTCTGGTATTTGACGGTTTGACTTCTCTCCTTCCTCATGGCCTCTAATATTATGTGGCCCCCACTCATAGTTCACCTAAATACCACTGCCATATTCATCGCCACAAATTTTGCTTTTGTTGTACAGAATAGATCAAGGAATTTTTTTAAAAATTTTAGAAAAAGATAAATGGCCAAATGACATATGGATGAAGAGAATGGAATATTAATTTTGAACTTTTTGAGTAAAGATTAATTAATTAAATTTTTTTTTTTACTATAAGGTGTTTAATTTTAAGTTGACTGTTCTCTCAAACTCAACGGTGATTTGAGTTAAGTTATAGCATGTCTTTAAAAAGACAAGATAACTAATTTTTAGGAGTTGTTTGGTGAGAGAATATGAAGGACTTGATGAGATGAGTTTGAGAAAAATAGTCCAAAGGATCCCAAACTCCATGTTTGGATTAAAAATTCAATTCTAGGATATTAAACCCAGTCAGTGGCTGATCTGAATATTAAACTTATGATCAATGGTTTTGTCAAACCTAAAAGGGTGAGTTTGAGAAGACGGTTAAGAGATTAAAGATATGAAAGACAATTATATCATTAACATGAGTATAAATTGGATTGATCAAATGACAAAATAATCTTTTATAGAACAAATGATTGTTAATAATTATGATAAATCCGTGGATCTTACATATGTATGTGTTATATATCAAAAATAGGTATGAACTGGATTCAACGTTAAATTTCATCTTTGGATTCAACGGTACTCTTTACTTTGTGAAATGTTTGTTTTCTTAAAGTCAAGGGTTCAATTCCCTCCTCTCCCAAAAAAAATTTAAAAAGAAGAAGAAGAATGTGTTTAAAAGAATTTGGGGAATCCAATTCAAACTCTTCCAGAAAATACAGTCAAACAAGTCCCAAGGGATGCAAGAAGATATTAAATCTAAAATTTTTAAATTATTAAATGTCAAACTCAACCACTGTTAAAAGTTACTAATGATTTATATACACATAAAATACAGATGTGAAACAATACGATCTGAATATATTAAAATAATATGACCCAAATATTAAAATATTATTCGATTCATAGAAGATGCAATTTTCATGAAGTTCAACATTTATACATCAACAAGAGTAGAACATGAATTTCCGCTCGAAGAATTGCATTCCAATACAAATTGTAAACTTTCATGAATAAAATTGGCCTTTTCCTTCTCAACATGAGTCCTATCTTCAAATTTCAGTATGAATAATCCACAGTCCTCCCTGGTCACCGGAAATCTTTTAATACACGTTTCATATACTTATGTCTGTTTTTGACCACTCACCTTACAACTTCCACACGACAATACCAAGTATCTCTATTCTATTATATTACTTATTATCGTCTCAAGTCTATCATCTATCACATCCTTATCTCTACTCAATACAGAAGTTCACCTGTGCAGTATTTATAAATGAGTTGAATTTGAATAAAGTTTTAAATTTATTTAAAAAATAATTTAATAGGCTCGAATTTATAAAATTCCAGTAAATTATCCGCCCTATTTACACGCACAACACACACCCCCAACCCCAACCCCAACCCGACCCACTCTTTCCACCAAAACCCAGTACCAAAACCGCCCTCAGTACCACAACCGCCCCTTGTTTTGTTTGTCACCTCGTCCTCCACCGAACCTCTTCTGTGCCACCACCCTCATATAAATCCTACTCCATTTCTTTCCTCTCCCTCACACACTACCTGTCAATCAAAATCAGAACAAAAGCCATTCATCCTAAATTTCTCTCATAATCTTAAGCGTACATTTAATCCTAACCTTTGTCACTCGGTGATGGACACCAAGATCGGAGCTTTGGATACTTGTATGCCAATGTGCAGCGACGTAGGAAGCATACCCACGAACGGCGTCGTATCCACCATCCAAAACTCAGCCATCCCATGCAACTCGGTCGAGTCGACTCTGGGTCGCCACCTCGCTCGCCGGCTAGTCCAAATAGGGGCCACCGACGTTTTCTCTGTCCCCGGAGATTTTAATTTGACTCTCCTCGACCACCTTATAGCCGAGCCTGGGCTCAACCTCATCGGCTGCTGTAATGAGCTCAATGCTGGCTACGCAGCCGACGGCTACGCTCGCGCCCGCGGCGTCGGCGCATGTGCTGTGACCTTCACCGTCGGAGGGTTGAGCGTTCTGAACGCTATAGCCGGTGCTTATAGTGAGAATCTTCCAGTGATTTGTATTGTTGGTGGACCCAACTCCAATGACTATGGGACTAATAGGATCCTCCATCATACTATTGGGTTAGCCGACTTCAGTCAAGAGCTTCGTTGCTTTCAGACTGTCACTTGCTATCAGGTAAGAACGAAAGATACTATTGGGTCTTGTCTTTTTTACGATTTTGTAGTGAATGGTTTGTGGGTTTTGTTAACGCTGATTGATTCTTATGAATTATGATAGTATAGGCTGTGGTGAATAATTTGGAGGATGCACATGAACAGATCGATATGGCTATATCTACTGCTCTGAAAGAGAGCAAGCCTGTTTATATAAGTATAAGCTGTAACTTGCCGGCGATTCCCCATCCTACTTTTAGTCATGAGCCGGTCCCATTTTCACTATCTCCCAAGTAAGATTTCATTTTCTTTCAGTAATATATTTGTGTGTGCGTGTGTGCCAGTGAGCGCATATATTTGTTTAATGTATCTGTAATGTTTAGTTCGAATTTTTAATTATTTGATGTCAATTCTTTGTAGTCAAATGTTAATCAGATTACAGTTTATATATCTTCATATATGTATGATTCTGTATGAATACAATGGCTGTCGGCTGATGTGTTTGCATAGTATCCTATTCTGGATTGTGGGTTTAAATTGATTTGATTTGATTTATGTTGATTGTAATAATGGGGTGATGTAGATTGAGTAATCCGATGGGTTTGGAGGCAGCTGTGGAGGCAGCGGCAGAGTTCTTGAACAAGGCGGTGAAGCCAGTAATGGTGGGAGGGCCCAAACTACGGGTTGCTAAGGCATCCGAGGCGTTTCTTGAATTGGCTGATGCTTCTGGCTATGCACTTGCGGTAATGCCATCAGCTAAAGGGCTAGTGCCGGAGCACCATTCCCATTTCATTGGGACTTACTGGGGCGCGGTGAGCACAGCCTTTTGTGCTGAAATTGTGGAATCAGCTGATGCATATTTGTTTGCTGGACCAATATTCAATGACTACAGCTCTGTTGGGTATTCTCTGCTTCTCAAGAAAGAGAAGGCCATCATTGTGCACCCCGATCGTGTGGTTATTGGGAATGGGCCTGCTTTTGGGTGTGTTTTGATGAAGGATTTCCTGAAAGCACTTGCAAAACGGCTTAAGCACAACCCGACTGCTTATGAAAATTACCACAGGATTTATGTTCCTGAAGGACATCCACTCAAGTGTGAACCTAAGGAGGCCTTGAGGGTCAATGTTCTGTTCGAGCATATACAGAATATGTTGTCAAGTGACACGGCTGTGATTGCTGAGACAGGGGACTCATGGTTCAATTGCCAGAAGCTGAAGTTGCCAGAAGGATGCGGGTGAGCAATACAGAATGCAGGTTTTTTGTTTGCTTTTATGCCGGAGTTATTCCTATTTACAGCGTTTGTGAAAATTTGGGTATGCAGGTACGAGTTCCAAATGCAATATGGATCCATTGGTTGGTCTGTGGGTGCAACTCTTGGTTATGCACAGGCTGTACCTGATAAACGAGTGATTGCTTGCATTGGTGATGGGAGCTTCCAGGTATATATGTATACTCTGTTTCGCTGCAAATAGAATTCGTCGAAGTGTTCACAATTTGGCTTAAAACAGTGAAGTAATCTCCTGATTAAATCAATTTCACACCCAACATTTGTGTGTTTTACATTCTTCTTGGTGAATTGTTGCAGGTGACTGCTCAAGATGTTTCAACAATGCTACGGTGTGGACAGAGGACCATTATCTTCCTGATAAACAATGCTGGTTACACCATTGAAGTTGAGATCCATGATGGACCGTACAATGTAATCAAGAACTGGAACTACACTGGATTGGTTGATGCAATCCACAACGGCGAAGGCAATTGCTGGACAACAAAGGTGAGCTGAGTGAGTTGCATACTGCTTTTGTTCTACAGATAACAGTTAAGTGGGCAGTGTGTTGAACATCAGACATTTGTTGCATTTATCGTTGCAGGTCCGTTATGAAGAGGAGCTCATTGAAGCAATTAAGACAGCAACTAATGCCAAGAAAGATTGCTTGTGCTTCATCGAAGTGATTGCTCATAAGGATGATACAAGCAAAGAGTTACTTGAATGGGGCTCTAGGGTCTCTGCTGCTAATAGCCGCCCACCAAACCCCCAGTAAATCTTTTTACTTCTGCTACTATGCGGATCCAACCAGTTAATGCTGAATCAGCCAGCAACTTTGTGCATCTTTGTCAAATATAGATTGTAATTTCGGGTTTTCTAAAACATTTTGCATATACGGAAGAGTGTGGCCAGCTAATGTAATGTGTGTTTTCATTTGATTTCGAATGCCTACTGGTGTTATTGCTTCATCTCTTAGTGTTCTTTCTCTTCCTAAACACTGCTTTTTCATCATGGATGCTGGATGGAAATTGAAAGGAAGCAAGCGGACTTGGTTGCTTTAGTAAAAAAAATGGAACATGATTATACCGGAGGTCTTATTTTATTGACAATTTGAGATTGGTGGCCCCCTCATTTGTTTGCCACTAGCGTCAAACCATTATTGTCGGTTGGCAATTACCAATAATATTGTAAAGAGAGAGATTGGTTCCTGACAAAAAAAATAAACAGACAGGGACTCCTGTGTCCGAGATTAATTTCTTACTTCCTTGTTTATCTTCATTTTTGTTGATTTGTGAAACATTTAATTCTCTCTTGTAATTCCTAATTCAACACAGTGAAGAATAATGAGTAATACTGCAAAACCTAAATAAAATTTAAAAAATTGTAAATTAAATACATATCATCCTTAACTCCTGTTTGATTTGAGAAAAAATAGGGAAGACGAAAAATGGAGGAAGGAAAGTGGGATGGAAGGAGAATCTCTCCATTATTTGGTATGGAGGGAAAATGGGAGGGAATGAAAAATGAAAAATGGAAGGAAATGCTTTTTCTTGAGTCCAACAAACATTTTCTCCCCAAAAATGGGAAAAATGAATTGAAAATGGAGGGAAGATGGACTTTATTGTTAATTGACTATTTTACCCACCACTCTATTTAATTATATAATTTTTAGTATTTACCACATAATATAATTAGAACTTAACTTATTAAGTTTGCTTTTGTGTATGTAATGGAAGATTTAATAATTAAATGTACATAATGAAAAAAATACATATAATTTCTAGTTAGATACACTTTAAATAATTAAATGAAGAATTTCTTTATAAGTAAATTTTATTTTTAATTTTATTTCAATAAATGATATAATAGAACATGAATTTTGGTTATAAAATTTGAAATATTTAATATTTTATCTTTGATTAGAGTATTTTCTGTCTAAGTATAACATTTTAAACTTAAAAATGGTCTAAATATTATATACTTATAAATTTTAGGGGGTTTAAATATTATATACTTATAAACAAAATCATGCATTTTGGTTATTTTCTTTAATCTTATTCATGTAATTAGATGTGAGGGTATAATGGTAAATTTGATATATATATTTTTCCTTTCCATCCAATACCAAACAAAGGAAAATGCATCCCTTCAATTTTCCATCCATCATACCAAACATAATGAGGGAAAATATATTTCTTTCAACTTTCTATCCTTCCAACTTTTTATCTTTCATATTTTTCATCATTCCTACCAAACGGACCATAAATGAATGAGTCCTATCAATTTTTTTCAATGGGACGCACTCAGTCCATACTTATCTAAGAGATTATATGCATTTAAATTTCGTTTGGATTATGTAATATTTTTCAATAATAATTATGCTATTATTGTTTGAAGTGGTCTTTCCCAAGACACTGTGGCAAGATCACCACTTCCAAGTTTCAAATTTAATTTCAGAAACTTCTATGTTAGAGTTGGACCTAAACTTTCATTAGTTATTTTATTAGATCTCTAGTTAGTTTATAACTCAAATAGTATAGCAGTTTGATGGCAGGTCAAATGAACTTTAAAAGAATTTCTTATTTATGTTGGTTTATTAAAATAATTTAGCAGTTTGGTATATTAATAATAATATTATAGAGAATATATTTTTCCAAATTGCTTTAGGATTCTAGAAATCAAAAAGTTTTTGAAGAACATTGATGAGACTTTTCTGAAATATTCCATGATGAAGACACGTGTCTTCGGTATTACCAAAACACTGTTGCTAAGATCAAGCACTATCGGCGCGCAAAAGTCCTCGCCCCCGAGGTACTCGTCATATAGGATCATGGCATTCAGTATGTTTTACAACCGACACGTAGCCTCGTCTGATATGGTACCTCGGTCGGTATACCTCCCTCGGGTCCGAGATGAGCCTTTCCTCGGTGCCGAGAGGTACCCCGTCCTGGACGCCTCCTCTACTCCAGGATAAGCTATTGACGTACAGGTCATTAGCCTAGACTAGTCTAGGCTATTCAGCATGACCTCGTCTTACACAATTAGTGTCAAAACGTACAGGAATGCAGGGGCCACAGCCAATGGGGGATGGACGCGTGGCATATGATATCACATCGAAGACAGAGAAACCGCATGTCGTTGCTGACACGCGACTTGGGAAAGCAAACGATTAATTACACCATTCCCTTGACGAGACCGCATTCAATGCAGTAAGACTCGGAAATGAAAGACAATAAATGCTCCTAATACAGAGCATTTATTGCATCCTCCCCGAGAGGAGTACATTGTACCGTCGGCATCCCGATGACACAGCATTGATTGCTCGGGACCCCGAGCAGTTAAGAAGAGAAGACATTCCTCATCAGAATCAGTGCGCACACTGCCTGTACCTAATGATCACCTACTGACTACACTGACAGCAATCATGAGCTTTTGAGGTATAAATACTCCTTGCAAAAGGCAAGACGGGTATGCAACAAAAAACTCTTTACTACAATACACACTCAGTGTTTTCTCCTTCCTCTCTCTTTCTCAAAGACTGACTAGATCGTCGGAGGGGATACGCCGGAAAACACTCCGGCGCCCTTCTAACTTGTTCTTCTTTGTTCCAGGAACCTCTTTCAGCCTTACTGGATCGTTCTTCCGCTCCCCCAGGGTCTCCCGTTGCCGTTCCAGGTTACCACCGGACCTCGCAGGCTGTTCCAAGCAGCGTGGTTGGTCACTCAACTGGCTCACTCGAGTTCACCAAGGGAGAGATCTGTTCTCGTTTTTTATATTGTGCAGGATCTTGCACGCACAATCTGGCGCCGTCTGTGGGAAACGACTAGTTTTTCTAGTTTTTTCTCTATAAAGAACAGTGACCATGGTGAACACTCGACAGAAAGGGAAAGGCCCCCACCAAAGGAGTCTCGAGTTACAAGCTCCCTGTCATCACGGAGGAAGGGATCACACCGATATGAATAAAAGTGTCTCTACTCGGTCAAGAGGGGTTACCCCTCAAACCAGTATGGGAATCAGGTCAGGGGGATCAGCCCCCTTGGCTCGTCAGCTGGCGGAGGTGATTGAAGAAAAGTTTGGCAATAGATTACGACAGCTGGAAAAGGACAATGTAAACGTCCTAAGCCGGCTCAACGAGTTTGCCGCCTCTAGCGAAGGGTCGAGGGATTCATTCCTTTCTCGTGGGCTTCCCGCCCGGGAGGCGGAAACGAAGGATCTAAGAAACCACCTAAACAACAAAGCAGAAAGCTCTAGGGCCCCAAAGCGACCCAGAGCCAGCGAGCATCATCATGACAACCATTCAAGGAAAGCAAGGCCATTGGCCCTGGACGACCTCCGGCGAGGTTTGTCTAGACGGAGGAAGGGAGATGAATCCGAGGAGGACTCAACCCAATCCACACGACGCCCAGGAAATGAGGGGCTTACCGATGAACTCAAGGACTTCAGAAGGCATCCCGTCAGGGAAGAAATTGATCTCAGAGCCCGGTTAGACTCCAGGAGAAAGGGTAAGGCTGTCCAGGATGAGGCCGAGGACGAAGTCATACAAACACCCTTTACGAGGGAGATCGGTGAGATGGAGGTTTCAAGAAAGTTTGTCGTGCCGCGGTTCAAAACTTATGACGGGCGGTCCGATCCCGAAGCCCATGTCAGGCAATACAAGCAGATGATGTCCCTCTATCATTCGGACCAACGGTTTCTCTGCCGAGTGTTTCCTATGAGCTTGGGGGACTCTGCGATGAAGTGGTTCGAGGCGCTTCCCCCAACAGTATTGGGTCATGGAAGGAATTGACGAAGCAGTTCCTGGCTCGATTCATTACGGGGAGTAAGCGCCCCAAAGACATTGGATCATTGCTGACCCTCAGAAGGAGGGAATCCGAGACTCTTCGCCAGTACGCCATCCGATACTGGGAAGAGGTTAATGAGGTAGAAGGCTGCTCGGAGGTCATGGCAGCAGCATCTTTCCGGCTCGGCTTGGCAAGGGACACGGACCTGTACCGATCCCTGACCAAGAAGACTCCCTCGGATATGGGGGAACTAATGGCCCGGATAAACAAATACTCGAGGGTTGAGGACGAGATGGGAAGCAGCAAAGGCCGAGCCCTCCAATCTAAGAGAAAAGAGAAGGAGCGGGAAGATATTCCCCGAAAGGGATTGCTACCCCCTCCAGGGGGTCCGTCCAAAGGAATTCACACTGTGTTCAAGGAACCCATCTTCAAGCTGCTCCATAAAATCAAGCACGAGCCGTTCTTCAAATGGCCGCCCAGGATGCAGAGCGACCCCTCCACCCGTGATCAAAAGGTTAGGTGTTCCTATCACCGGGATTTCGGGCATCGCACCGAAAGCTGCAGGGTGTTCAAATCGTTCTTGGAAAGATTGGTCCGAGACGGATATTTGAAAGAGTACATAGAGCCCAGGCCAGAAGAGAGACAAGCCCTTGCCCCGACCGAGGAGCCGGACAACATCATAGATGTCATCCATATATGTCCCCTGGATCGCCCCACGTCCAAGGAACTCGAGTCCGACCTCAAGAGGGTAGCTTTTACGAGGAAGGTAGCCGAGGTTGATGTAGGGCCACCTAGTAAAAGGGCCAGGACGGGTGAGCTTGGCATTACATTCTCCGACGCGGATTTGACAGGCGTAGTGACTCCTCATAACGACGCCCTTGTCTTGACCCTGAGGATAGGAAAATTCGACGTCAAAAGGGTTTTGATAGACTCTGGAAGTTCCTCGGAAGTGATGTACTCCGAAACTTTAAAACGGATGGGTCTTGGCCTCAAAGACCTCACCAAAGTCAGGACACCCCTCATCGGATTCAACGGCTCGTTCGCCCTGCCCGTGGGGAAAATCACATTGCCAGTTGTCACAGGTCCCTTCGTCATCAACACCGAGTTTGTCGTGATCGATACGGACTCTCCCTACAACGTGATTATGGGGCGAACATGGCTGCATGCGTTGGGAGCGGTGCACTCCACTTTCCACCAGAAATTAAAATTCGCCACGCCAGAGGGTATCATGGAGATCCGGGGGGACCAAGCGTCCGCGAAAAATTGTTTTTATTCAGCCGTTCGAGCCGGGGCGTTCAGCCAGGAGAAGGGGCGAGCACCGGAAGAGATTATGGAAAAATAGCAATTACAGTCCGGGCGTCCAGGAATGGATGACCCCCGGATAGACCCAACTGAGCGGTCGGTAGAAGACCTCCGGAAGGTGCCCTTGGTAGAGGGAGAAGAAGAGAGGTATTTCTTAGTTGGGACCTCGATGCCCACAGCCGAACAGGAGGAGATGATCGAGTTCCTAAGGGGAAATACAGACGTGTTCGCGTGGAACGAGATGGAAATGACGGGGGTAGACCCCGAGATAATCACACACAGGCTGCATGTTGACCCGTCGCACAAGCCAGTCAAACAGAGGCCACGACGCATGGCCCCGCATCACACCAGCGCGGTCAACGAGGAAATCGACAAACTCCTGAAGGCCGACGCCATTCGAGAGATACAGTTCCCAGAATGGCTGTCTAATACGGTATGCGCAAAGAAGAAAGGGGGGAAATGGCGTGTCTGCGTAGACTTTACAGATCTAAACAAGGCATGTCCCAAGGACGACTACCCCCTGCCAAAGGTGGACCAGCTGGTAGATGCCACTGCCGGATATGAACGAATGGACTTCCTGGATGCCCGAGCAGGATATCATCAGATCCCTCTCTATCCCCCGGATCAGGAAAAGACGGCGTTTATCACTCCGAAGGGAGTTTACTGTTACAAAGTGATGCCGTTTGGACTAAAGAACGCCGGGGCAACATACCAAAGACTGATGAATCGGATGTTCAAAAAGCAGATCGGCAACACCATGGAGGTCTACATAGACGATATGCTGGTGAAGAGCAAACGGAGTTGTGATCATCTGACAGATTTGGCGGATACCTTCTCCACCCTCAGGGAGTATGGGCTGAAGCTGAATGCGGCAAAGTGCGTTTTCGGAGTGGAATCAGGTAAATTCCTCGGATACCTGGTTAGTCAACGAGGAATCGAAGCCAACCCAGATCAGATTCAAGCGATCCTGGACATCCGGAGCCCCCGCACTGTCCGAGAAGTCCAGAAACTCACAGGGATGCTGGCTGCACTTAACCGTTTCGTCTCACGCTCCTCGGACAAATGCAAACCCTTTTTCGGAGCAATCAAGAGTGCTGGGAAGAATATGTGGAGCCGGGGGTGCGAGGACGCCCTGGCTGGAATCAAGGAATACCTAAGGACTCTTCCAACCTTATCCGTCCCCACCAGGGGGAGATGCTGTTCTTGTACCTGGCAGTATCTGAGTTTGCGGTAAGCGGGGTACTTATCCGTGAGCATGAGCACCGCCAGAAGCCGATTTATTATATAAGCAAGGCGCTCCTGGACGCAGAGACAAGATATCTACCCCTAGAGAAACTGGCTCTATCCCTGGTCACCACTGCAAGGAAACTGCGGCATTATTTCCAGGCGCACCCAATCACTGTCCTTACCGATCAGCCCTTGAAAGCGATCTTGAGGAAAGCGGAACTCTCCGGAAGGATTTCCAAGTGGGCAGTAGAGTTGGGGGAGCACGACATTCATTTCAAACCCCGAACTGCGATAAAAGGTCAAATATTGGCAGACTTCATAGCTGAGTTTTCGGGGGAGCATCCCGTTTTAGAAGGACCGCCTCCTCCCGACTTAGCGTCTCCAACGAATTGTGAAGGATCGCCATGGCTTTTGTGTGTGGACGGTTCGTCAAATAGTAAGGGGTCCGGAATCGGTATCTTGCTGACCTCTCCAGATGGGATTATTGCGGAGCAGGCCGTTCGGCTGGGATTCAAGGCTTCGAATAATGAAGCTGAATACGAGGCCCTCATCTCAGGACTTCGGTTAGCGGAGGCGACTGGAGTTACCGATTTAATCGTGCATTGTGATTCTATGCTAGTAGTCAATCAAGTTAACGGAGAGTTTGAGACAAGGGACCCTAGGATGAAGGCCTACCATCACCAGGCGACGACTGTAATTCGAAGGTTCGGCCGGATTGAAATCAAACAAGTGTCCCGAGACAAGAACACACATGCCGACGCCCTGGCTTGTCTAGCCTCGGCGGTGGACTCCTCCCAGTCGCGCAGGATCACCATTGAATACCTTCCCGCATCCTGCATAGACCATGCTCCCGAGGCAATGGTCATCCAGGACGCACACAAGCCGCCCAGTTGGATTGATCCCTTTCTCAGGTTCCTAACAACAGGAGATCTCCCGGAGTGTTCAAAGGAAGCAAGGAAGATAAAACTCAAAGCTCCAAGATTTTGGGTCTCTCCGGATCAAAAACTGTATCGGAGGTCTTTCTCGGGGCCTTACTTGCTATGCGTCCAAGAAGACCAAGTACAAGACCTTCTCTATGAGGTACATGAAGGAATATGCGGGGGGCACTCTGGGGGGCGATCAATGGCACACCGCATCATGTCTCAGGGATATTGGTGGCCGCAAATGCAAAGGGATGCGCGCGCATACGTCCAAAAATGCGACCAGTGTCAGAAGTTCTCCCCTGCAATCAGGCAACCCGCGGGGGACTTACACCCCCTGACCAGCCCTTGGCCATTCGCCCAGTGGGGGCTCGATTTAGTTGGACCCCTGCCTAAGGCTCCGGGAAATAGGAAGTTCCTCATTGTGGCCACAGATTATTTCACCAAGTGGGTAGAGGCGGAGCCGTTGACTCATATCCGCGACATAGATGCCAAAAAGTTCGTCTGGGAGAACATAATCATCAGGTTTGGGATTCCCCGGGCACTGGTGTCGGATAACGGGACTCAATTCACCGGCGGGCGTTTCAAGTCTTTCTGTGAGCAACTCGGGATCCGTAATTTCTACTCCACCCCTGCCTATCCTCAAGCCAACGGGCAGGCAGAGGCCTCCAACAAGACAATTATCAATGGGATCAAGAAGAGGTTGGAGAAAGCCAAGGGAAAATGGGCGGATGAACTATTAAACATTTTGTGGGTGTACAGGACCACCCCTCGGTCCTCGACAGGGGAAACCCCATACTCCCTGGCATACGGAATGGAGGCAATCATACCCCTCGAAGTAGGGCTCCCGACCATAAGGACCCAAGCTTTCGACGAAGGGGGGAATGACCGTCAACTTGGATTGGATTTGGATCTAGTGGAAGAAAGAAGGGAGGCAGCCGCCTTGAGGATAACTAAGTATCAGGAGAAGATTTCCCAACTATACAACAGAAGGGTCAAGGCGCGAGAATTCCGAATAGGCGATCTGGTCCTCAGAAGGGTAACGGCCAATACCCGTGATCCAACAGAGGGAAAAATGGGACCTAACTGGGAAGGGCCTTACAAAGTGATATCAATCGGGGGCGCCGGGTCGTACAGATTAGAAGGCATGGATGGAAAACTTGTAATGCGACCATGGAATGTTATGAATCTAAAGAAATATTACTTTTGAAGTATTCTCTCCCTCAAGTGCTTGCCAACGACAAAGATAAAGGGCAAGGCCCTGGGGACAGAGTTCAAGGGCTCCTGTCCCCGAAGCAAATACAGGAGCAAGCCTCCTGGAAGGGCAAGGCCCTGGGGACAGAGTTCAAGGGCTCCTGTCCCCGAAGCAATACAGGAGCAAGCCTCCTGGAAGGGCAAGGCCCTGGGGACAGAGTTCAAGGGCTCCTGTCCCCGAAGCATATACAGGAGCAAGCCTCCTGGAAGGGCAAGGCCCTGGGGACAGAGTTCAAGGACTCCTGTCCCCGAAGCAAACACAAGAGCGTGCCTCTTGAATGGGCAAGCCCCCGAAGACAGTTCCAAAAAAAAAAAAAACAAAACACTACTGTACGCAAAAAAGGAAAAAGTACTCGTGATTTATTTCAAGAAGAGGGGCTTTGCGTCCCCAAAGGCTACAAAAGAAAAAAGAGTACAATCAAAAAGAAAAAGGGGCTTTCATCTGGCCCCGGGCATCTCCACAACATCAGCCGAGGGCGAGTCAGCATAAAAAGGTTGAGAAGCTTCTGGAGCAGGCAGAAGGAGAGGTACTTCGGCAACAGAGAGACCTTGAGCAACATGAGGATCAGGGGCATGGTCCGGCGGGGCCTCTTCGGACAAGTCCACTATCACTGCCTCGGGCAGATCCGCCGAAGGCAGGCAATCTCTGCTTCGGCCCGTTCCATCTCTGCCGAGGGCACGTACTTGTGCATCTGGAAGAGCGGGGAGTCTGACGGGATTCCAGCAGACTGGAGCGCCTCGTCCCACCCTTTCTTGAAGAACTCCTTGCTGTTTTCCTCAAGAGCAGGGAGCACGTCATCGGCGAACTCTTCTCGGAGTTGCTCCTCCGACTTCCTGTTCAGTGCCTCGGCTCTGATCCTGTCCAGCTCCTGGGTGAGAGCCAGACAGCTTTCCTCTGAGCCAACCGCCCTCTCCTCCGCGCAGAAAGCCGCCGCGTCTGCTCGGTGATCCTCCCCTCAGCATCGGCAAGGGCAGCACTTAGCTTTTCAGCGCCAACCTTAGCCGACTCGGCATCCTTGAGGAGTTGTTCGATTTGAGCAGCCTGCCCCGCCAGGGTAGAATCCCTGGCAGCTACGTCCTCCATAGCTCGGGCGAGGGCCCCCTCCGCCTCTTCCTTCTGCTCTCGGGCCCGCTGGAGGTCCATCCTAGACCCATGGTACCGCGCAGCTATTATGGAGATCTGTTGGGTAGCCTGCAAAGGAGGGAAAAAGGCGTGTCACAAAAATGGAAAGCGAGAGAGAAGAAACCAAAGCAAAAATGAACTTACCACCAGGGAATTCTGGATGATAGAGCGGAACAACACGTTCGTTGATCGCCCCCTGTGAGCCGCCATGTCAGCCTCGAAATGCAGTGTCTCACTCACTGCATTGGCGACATGAGGGTCCAGCAAAATGGAGTCATCGACCCTGATCACTCGGTTCATGTGATCGGTGGCTCGGGGGTTCCACTCCGCGGCTTCCACTGTCGGCGGAGGGGAAGGGGGAGTCTGCTGCTGCCGTTGTTGTTGCTGTTGTCGTTGCTGTTGCTGTTGCTGCTGTTGCGGAGGAGCAGGGGGTAACCCACGGCCTCTCCCGCTTTGCTGCTGAGCGGAAGATGCCCTGGATCCTCTGCCGAGGCCATCGTGCCTATGTTTGACCCTTCTCTCCTCCTCTACCTGAGGATCCCGGTCACGCACTTGACCCCGACTGAGAACTCTTGAGGATGGGGTGGAACTGGTCCCTGCAGATGGGGCGCCGCCGGTCGATCCTCGACCCCTCCCGGCAGCAAGAGCTTGCCTCTGCCTCAGGAACCCCAGGTCAATACGAGGCGTGCTGGACATCGCGACCTCGAGGGCGTCCTCGGAGTCTAGAGATTGTAGAACTTGGAAGTCCGGCCACAAATCTCCTCCCGAAGTCCCCACCTCGGCGTCCGAAGGAACAAAGTCCTCTCTGACCCCGAGCTCTTCAACTACTCCCTCTACTTCTGCCTCCGAAGCCCGATCAGGGTCTTCCTCCAAGTTTTCCTCGACCTCTTGCCTCGCCGCCTGATCGAAGAGTTCAGACCACCGCGAAGGCTCAAAAGGCTGAGGAAGCTGTGAAAATTTCTTATACCCGGGGGTGTAATTCAGCAGGATGTGGGCAGCCCGGCCGAACCCGTTGTCACCAGTAAATCTCCAAACCGTGACTAGGTCGGCAAAGTTCACCAGCGACCGAGGGGGAGGAGCTGTTTCCCGAGCAGGGATATCTGCACAAACAAAAAAGTAGTCATGAACATCGGAAGTCTGGAGAACAAAATAATAAACCCGAAGGAACCGACGTACTTGTCGTTCTCCATTCCAGAGGGCATAACAAGCCGTTATACTCGGGACCAACACCTCTCTGCCAAGATCCCTTGAAAATAAGAATATCGTCCTTGTACCCCTTGTCCGAGTCGGGAAGATGAGTTACAAGGTACATGGAGGGGTCCCTGGCTTTGAGGTAGAAGTGTTGGTGAGGCATGACTCTCAAGAGGGAATAACAAAAAAGGAGATCGTTCAGCCCAATATTTACCCCGAGGCGCCTATTGAGCTCTAAGACCCCCATAATTATTCTGAAGACATTAAGGCAACACTGCCCGGGGAAGAGGCGGAAGTGAGAGAGGAACTGTAGAAGTAAAGGGGGTAAAGGAAACCTAATTCCGCCCTCTATTATGGCCTTGGTATAAAAGGGCATAGCATCCTCGGCCCCGAGGGTAGGAGAGTGCACCACCGAGTCATAATCCTCTATGTCTACGCACGGGGGAATGCCGTACTTGACCTTAAACCTATTAATCTGCTCACCACCCTTTACTTTATACTTCCCCGACCCCGAAGAACCAGCCTGAGGATTCTCGGGAGCAGGGCGACGACGAGGCATCTCTAAGAAAGTGAGAAAGTGGAGGGTGTTTTTTCTTAAAAATCCCTGAGGAAGCTTCCCGAGGATTAGTCGCTAAGTATCAACCGGAGACACCTCCAGTCATCGAAAAACAAAAAGGGATAGGAGGAAGAAAAGAAGAAAGAAACTAGGACTCACCCGAATGCCAAACGGAGTTTTTTCTGGAAAACTTTAGGCGACTCCTTCCAGAAAGTTCAGAAGCAACGATGGGTCTGCTGGCCTTAAGACTTTAAGGAAGAATGGGCAGTTGACGATGGAAGAGGAAAGAGATCTCCGGCGAAGATTCAGGAAAAGGCTCTCTTGAGGAAGTTCGGAATGGCGAAACAAGAAAATGCAAGAGGAACCCCATTTATATAGTGGCAGTTTCATCATTGGGCGCGAAAAACGAAAAGACGCATTTAATGCACACGACATCCTAAGCCGGGAAAAGCGGCTCGAGGCAATGATGAAGCCTTTGTGGTTGTTGGGAAACCCTTCGTCTCCTTACGACGCGTGCCCTCGGTGTCAGAAGATCGAAGGCTGGGGGGCAGTTGATGGGACTTTTCTGAAATATTCCATGATGAAGACACGTGTCCTCGGTATTACCAAAACACTGTTGCTAAGATCAAGCACCATCGGCGCGCAAAGGTCCTCGCCCCCGAGGTACTCGTCATATAGGATCATGGCATTCAGTATATTTTACAACCAACACGTAGCCTCGTCTGATATGGTACCTCGGTCGGTATACCTCCCTCGGGTCCGAGATGAGCCTTTCCTCGGTGCCGAGAGGTACCCCGTCCTGGACGCCTCCTCTACTCCAGGATAAGCTATTGACGTACAGGTCATTAGCCTAGGCTATTCAGCATGACCTCGTCTTACACAATTAGTGTCAGAACGTACAGGAATGCAGGGGCCACAGCCAATGGGGGATGGACGCGTGGCATATGATATCACATCGAAGACAGAGAAACCGCATGCCGTTGCTGACACGCGACTTGGGAAAACAAACATTAATTACACCATTCCCTTGACGAGACCGCATTCAATGCGGTAAGGCTCGAAAATGAAAGACAATAAATGCTCCTAATACAGAGCATTTATTGCATCCTCCCCGAGAGGAGTACATTGTACCGTCGGCATCCTGATGACACAGCATTGATTGCTCGGGACCCCGAGCAGTTAAGAAGAGAAGACATTCCTCATCAGAATCAGTGCGCACACTGCCTGTACCTAATGATCACCTACTGACTACACTGACAGCAATCATGAGCTTTTGAGGTATAAATACTCCTTGCAAAAGGCAAGACGGGTATGCAACAAAAAACTCTTTACTACAATACACACTCAGTGTTTTCTCCTTCCTCTCTCTTTCTGAAAGACTAACTAGATCGTCGGAGGGGATACGCCGAAAAATACTCCGGCGCCCTTCTAACTTGTTCTTCTTTGTTCCAGGAACCTCTTTCAGCCTTACTGGATCGTTCTTCCGCTCCCCCAGGGTCTCCCGTTGCCGTTCCAGGTTACCACCGGACCTCGCAGGCTGTTCCAAGCAGCGTGGTTGGTCACTCAACTGGCTCACTCTAGTTCACCAAGAGAGAGATCTATTCTCGTTTTTTATATTGTGCAGGATCTTGCACGCACAAACATTTAACTGGTGTTACTAGAAAAATATATATATATATATACTAGTTATAACTTGTGTTTAAAAGTACGATAAAATACAAAATTTGAACGTTTAAAAAATCGATCTCACTATATTAAATAACTAGTAATTACCCGTGCATAAAGACACTATATAACAAATAAATGTATAGAGAGGAAACCTGCATAGATATACACGCAATATGATTTCTAAATTTCTTCTCTTTCACGAAGCTAAATCTTCCCAACTTATACCATTTGCAAGAGCAAAACACAAAGATAAACATAAAAGCAAAGTAAAACTGTGAGAAAAAAAAACTGCTACAAGTAGTGTACAAATTCTATAAAAAAATAACTTACTTATCTCATCAAAAAATTCAATACAACATCAAGCAAATACAAAAAACAACTAATCTGAAATTTTCAGCACAAACACATAAAAAAACAGCCGTTATATAAATATATAATTTTTTTTTTAATTTTCACCGGTCTTAAATAAACTTAATTCATTTAAAATGTTTGGCTTTAACAAAATACATTTATTGGTCGCACCAATGACGAAAAAGTATTGTCCAGATACATACACACTTTTTGATTAAAAAAGAAGAAGATACATATGCACCTGACTTCAAGGTTGATGGAGCTGTGGACCAACTACATTCTGCAAATAGCCATGGCTACACTTAACAGAGGATATAACTTACACATATCCATTTGCATTCACTTAAAATAATCGTATTTGTTCCTGGTAGTATTATGTTTATGAGTTTATAGTTTGATCAAAGAAAAGAAACAAAAAGACAGATATTAAAATACAATCTAACACCTGAGGCATTTCATCACACAAACTATAAATGTGCATAGTGGGTGTGGACAACCAAAAATCCATCACATTACATTACCTAGACAACACCAATTGCATAAATCTCAACTACTAACAAAGCATTGACATGTCCATACACATAGAAATAATTACGCAAAAAATGCAAGAACTAAGAGGCAAAACTATCATCTAAGAATAAACACCCATATGATAGAAAGCATTTGGATGCTGCACATTACAAACTTATCTGGTAATATCAAAGATCCAATGAAAAATTAAACCTCTTGATCTAAGATTTAATTTTAAGTATAACATAAAAATTGGATGGCTTCAAGGAATTTGGATGGTTTTACTTAATAAAACTATTATAGGGTGAACTGGAGTGAAGAATTACTAATATGCATATATAAGTTGAATGCTATAGGCCAAGAACTAACCAAAAAGATGAACATAATTTTAGTCGACAAATGATAGTAATTTGTTTGACATTTAATTACTTTTACTCTATCTATCTCTCTCAGATTTTCAACTAACCAAACTGTTCAGTAAGCAAAAACAGAGGGATAGAGGGAGACGTGAAGAAGAAGTGGTGCTAACGGAGAGGTAGGCTCGATTCATGGCGGTACTAAGAGCTCTCTCTTTAGACGCAAAGTGAAATTAAAAAACACAGCACAAAAAAGGAAAAAGAGACACTGACCCTTTTTATCTTTTGAGAGTTGACAATTGAAGCACCATTCTTAGTCTGTTGATTCTTTCGGCACCATTGATTGCATGGAAGATGAGATTTTTCTCTATATTAAATCAGAAAGTACAGAGACAATGAATTAAAATTGGCTGCTCAAATCATGGCATAGAAAATGTATTTAAAATTGGAAATAATCCTAAATAACTAAATCCAACTAGTAACAATACTTGCGATCTGGCGATATCGCTAATGGGTGGGAGTGAGAGATGGCGTAAGTGTCACTGTTCACTTCCTTGGTAGACTATTTTTTTACCCACGAAAACAGTTGATTGCTAAGAGAGGTCTAAACCCAGCACCGTCAAAACAACAACGGAAAAAGTAAGATTTTTTTTTTGCTTAAAACAAACAAAGAACAAAATCTAAATAAATAGGTGAATGGAATCGTCGGCTATTTTTGAGTGTGTTTGTGTTCTGCGTACTTGGTATTTTTTCTTCGAGTGTGCATGTGTGTGTGTTCCTGGGCGGCCCAAGACTATTTGAGAATTAAAGTGACTACTACAAATGATGTTTTTTTTTTAATTTTTAATATTAATAATTTTTTATTTAAAATTTATTTTTTAAATTAAAAGTAGTCTAATCTTTATTGTGATAATTGACTTTAAAGAATATTTTATTAATTTTAATTTTAAACAATCATAATCTATTGATTTTAATTTTTATAATTTAATAAAAATTATTTGGTTTATTTTAGAGAATAAGTGAGAAGGGAGCCTTAATTTACTAAAGAGAGAGAGAGAGAGAGAGAGAGAATGATTATAAATGAATGGTGTGTTTTGATTGACTAGTTAAAATTATTTTTTTAACTCTTAGTTTTTCTTTTTTTTTTTAAAAAAATAATTTATTTAAGTATATTTTTAATAGGTTGGATTCATGAATCCAAACTACACAGATTTATTTTTGATTGAGTTTAAATTTTTACACGGCTTTTGTAAGGCCTAAAGTCTTATGAATTTAAAATATTTGTTTTGGACAAACTGTACACCTAAAATTTTTTGGGTCTTCTTGAAATATGGGGTCTAAAGCCCAAGCTTTGTTAGCCTTGTGATACAGCCGACCTTGGTGTGTTCTAGGGGAAGCACAGAAGACAAAGAGAGGACTGTGTATGTCTGTGTGTGTTTTGGGGATTTCGCTGCTTCGTGGAGACAGGAGTGAGAGAGCTGTTGAACAACATCATAGAGACGTGGATGAGTGAGTGAGAGAGATGTTGGGGGAGAGATAGAGAGAGAGATAGATTGGGGATTGGGTAAATTTAAAAATAATTTTCATTCGGTTTGGGACATGTGAGAAATAAAGTCATTGAATCAGAAAATCAAGTCCTAACGCCTTTGGATGTGAGTGAGTGATTGAGTGAGAGATATAGAAAGAGAGAGAGAGAAAGATGCTGGAGAGAGAGAGGGACGTGAGAGAGACGAAGGAGATGAATGAGTGGAGAGAGAGCGGAGATAAAAATGAATGAAGTGATATTTTTTACGAAAAAAATATGAGGGGATAAAAATTTAATGAATTAAGGAAATCATCAATGAGGGTGTTCGAAGTCTAAAATTTCTTACAATCACATACTTATGCTCCATTTGGTATGATGAAAAAATTAAAGGATAAAAAGTTGGAAAGATAAAAAATTAAAAGCATAAATAAAACATCATGTTTGGTAAGGAAGGAAAATAGAAAGAATGAAAAAGTGAATGAATTAACTTTCCTTTCAACTCACCAAAATTAATCCCTCCAAAATCAGAAGAAAAGTAGATGAAAAGTTAATTATTTGTATTGATATGTATTTTATTTATCTATATATCTTTTAATATATACATATATTTTCGACTCAACACGATAACATGACTCGAACTCGATACGAATTTTATGACACGAATTTAATTATTACTCGACTTGAACTTGAAAATGACTTGATACGCGAACAAAAAATATAAAAGACTCATAATTTTATGACTTAACATGAATCTGACACGACACGGCTCAATTGTCACCCTTAATCTTAGCCAGCACAAAAAAAAAATAGTTATTTTTATTTTTCATCCATCCAACAAAATACAAAGGAATGAAAGTATATCATTCCTACTTTCCATCATTCCTACCAAACGAAGCAGTAGCCTTGACTCTGTGCATATGCCCTTCTTTGACAGTTCATGGTATCTCAGTCATGACTTAGACTCAATTCGAAGAATAGACCCTCTGCAAAGAGGATAGCTCGACCGAGTTTTGAGCCACTTGTCCACACACACAAAATGAAAAACCATGGTGGCACAAAGGTATCACCTTCACTTTCTCTCCCTCCTCAAACACACCCAAAAAAATAGATCACTCTACTTCTTGCCCAGTACTATTGGTCTTCTTCAAATTTGACCCATATGAAACAATAGACAGTGGCTGTGTCGAGCCTTGAGGATAACCGAAACCAATTTGGTGGCGCAGTCATATTAATGGTGGGTGATTGGCGTCGATGGGTGCATAGGTAGAGAAATAAGGAGGACAATAAAAAAAGTAAGAACAAAAATATATCACGCAGAAGGGGGCTCTTGTCGTTAACCTTGTCTTTGAGGTCAGTGAACTGAATAGGCACGAAACTTTGACAAGCCAGGGATGTGTTTGTGTATATGCACCGTGTTATCCCCTTACCTCATTGGCTAGATATTAGTATATGATTGTCTCATCCAAAGGCACTCATACCTTAGCCAAATTGAGTTATACTTGGTGAAATAAATCCTTAGTGCAAAGTTGACTTTTTAAGGATTTGGACGTTTATTTGGTTGAGTAACAAAGTGGTTCGACAAAGGCTCAAGTGCCATGCAATGACTACGCCCCTAGTTGAATTATTATGAGTCCTCGACTTAGAGTATGTTCGTTGCTGTCAATACAGTTTTGCTCTGTAATGCTATTATAGGGGGTGCTCCGAGAAAGGGGTACTAGGTCAACCTCCTTAGGGACCCTTATGCTCCTAAGCCTTGGCACACCAAAACAAGACATGACCCAACAAATGTTTGTCATGGGTGGAGGCAAGGCATTCCAAAGTCTGAGACCCGAGATGTGAGACTGATGATCAGAGGGACCTGTTGTTGGCGGAAGCCCCATGTATAGCTGAGGAAGACAGCTCATGCATAGGCACGTTGGGTAAGACCAGTGGATTGATTGAAATCTCATGCATGACTAAAGTAGGCAACTCATGCATGGGCATAAGCAAGCAAGGCTAGCCGAGTGGCTCCATTTGTTGGGCATTGTTAGCTTGGAAGACCAAGCCATGATTTGAACATGTTTGGCATGAAGGCAAGGCTAATTAGGTGTTGTGAGCTCACAAGAAAAGGCACGTGCACTACAGATGGTGGCAGTTCCAGACGGTTGCTAGCATTGCATGACATGTAGGGGGTCCTGTGAGTTGCTAGCATGTGCACACAACATGTAGAGAAATTATGGGCTGTTGCTGGCTGGGTCAGACAACAGTTGCAACTACCCCTGCCATGACCAGCACATTGTGGGAGTGACAAAAGGATTTGACCATAATCAACAAGTCATGGGGGTGAATCTAATGAGTGCTTGCATTGCCTAGGCGGTTGGGATTGTAACTGCTATTTTGTATGCTATATATAGGTATGCTAGGGTCTGCAGTGCAACCAAGAGAGTTGAACACATTTTGTAAGCAAACCCCTAGCCAGGTTTCCTTTAAGTTTGCTAAGAAGTAAAATGTTTGGTCATTTGGTCTATAAAACTTGTGTGTTACTATGAGTTTGCTTGCTAGTCCACATTATGTTCATGCGTGCATTTTTGTGAGCATTTGAGTGCATTGGCTGAGATTGAGTGTCGGGTCTTAGTGCCATCACGAGGCAAAATTCAAGTGAAAAATTGACCCTCGTGACACACCAAGTGATGGGGTTTTTGGTGTTCTGCTGCTATGGTTGAGTTGTTAAAAGGAACTGGAATCTAGAGATGAAGATGACTACAAAACCATATTAATTATAGGAGTTTAATCGCACGCAGTAGATATTTGAGAGGGTTGGATTTTTTCTTTTTTGTCGAAAGGAAAACCCACGAGAGCGTTTGTTGTTTGTGATAACATTGGTCTTTTTTTTTCCCCAAAAGCACAGTGTCCACAGTTATTAAAAATTTTCCTTATTTGTGAGTTTGTGTAGGGAGTCTAGGGACAAAAAAGGGGAGGGATCATTAAATACATAATGAAAAATGCACCAAAAAATTTCTGCAACAGTTTGAGATTACTACACCATGGTGAAAATTGAGTAACTATTCTTGCAAGAAAGAACAAGGTCAGAGACTTATCTAGTTATCCCCCTTAATGCCTAAGTCAGAATGTAATTAAAAGGAGGATAAAATTTTTGTTGTGCTGGATTTCTTATGAATATGTATTGAGACTCAGTTTATTGGGCTATTTATATATTCTAAAATGATGGCATGACACTATAGGGGTCCCATCAAGCTCGCTGAGGGGTCCCTCATAGGGTAATCATCAGTAAGCTACTCTTCTCTCGAACTGAACAATTACTAGGCTTGGGAAAGCTGGTGCTTGCTCGGGACCTAGCCTTGTGATAATCATCCTGCTGAGCACTCAATGCACGTCCTCTTAGCATTTAGTAGTTCCTACAAGTCATTTATGGAGTTGTGCTAAGCACTCATTAACATCGACCATTAAGTTTGTGCACATTGAGCAATCCACGTCAGTAAGGATTGATGATGCATAAATTGGTCTTGTACAAGATCAACAATTAAGAATATTAATAGAGGCAATCAATGAGCAATAAACAAACAATTAATGGTAAGACGGTAAATAAAGAGCTAACACAGAGATTTATAGTGGTTTGGTTCAGATGACCTACTCCACTCTCGTAAATGACAGCGGTGACCTGAGTCTTTTATTAATGGGTAAAATCACCGAAGAGAGTATTACAGTGCTTGGAGAAGGAGAGGTGAGGGTGTATAATGGGAGGTGTAGAGGCTTCGGAGGCGTGCCCTTAATATTGAGAGGACGTACATTATATAGTTTGGGTAAAGCGGTGACGTGAGTGAGAGGTCTTCCATAATTTTGGTAAGTGCAATCTTAGTAGGATTAGATATCCGTCGCTCGTGTCCCTACTTCATCACTCGTGTCCATGTTCCATCGAAGGATGATCCTGATCTTGAGCTTGGACCTGAACTTAGAGCTTGACTTGGATTTGTATTAGAGTGAAGAGGGCGAAGGAGAGGGCTAGGGGGCAGCCTTGGGCGGCGCTTGGCTTGGGTCACCCATAGGCGACGCCCCTTTGGCTCTTACTTGGGCGTTGACCTTTGGTTTGAGCTCCACTTGATTCTTTCTTGATTTGTGAGCAAGTTCAATTTCTTTTAAGCTCCGATAATTAAAACTCTTTTTGATAAGTTGACCCAATTTTCATCGATCTTTTTCAGTTTAAATTAATTGGTTTGACCCAATCAATTTTGAACTCAAAGACCATGCCTTTACCCGAATTTTCTAAGATTCAAGGCATGCTTGGATGTGACTTGTTTGTGGGAGCAATCATTTCCTATAACTTGTTCTCATATCCTTGCATAACATTAAATGCTTGGTCCCACAACGTACTTTCTCATTTGGTCTTCAAATATATTTGTGAATGGCCATTGCGTCAAATTTGCGAATGACTGTTGTTTGCAGGAGCAATCATTTCCTGTAACCCGTAGCGTCAAATTCGTGAATAAACCACCCGATCGATGGGTGGGTGATCATAGGATAGTTGACACGAATGAAAAACAATGTCTTAAACTAGTCAAAGACTATGACCGCTCGAGTGATCATAGAGACCGCTCGAACGATCTCATAGAATGAACCTTGTGCTAATACAAAAAATATATTCTCTTGAACACTAAAAAATGTTGTTCAAAAAGAGATTTTATTGTGATTTAAATTATATTTTTAAAAGTAATAAATGGTTAAAAATAATTTTTCTTTTAAAATCACTTAGGAGTGAGTTAGAATTGGATCACTTCCAATTTCATTTTTATCTTAATCAATCTAAATTAAAATAACTAAAGGTTCATCTTAAGTGTTTAGGTCATTACTTTTGTCCTAAGTATGAAAATGCGTACGAATGTTGAATGATGTAACTTTAAAGCATAATCTCCTCCATTCAATAACATTTTCGAATTTTAAACTTGATAACATAATGACCATGAAAAATGGTTGAAATTTTACAATAGATTCCACGAAATTAATCAATTACAAATTCATGATCTAACAACCATCATACAATTCAACCTTAGAACTTATTATTTATATTATTACGTAGCTCCTTGTTATTCCAAAAAGTGCAATTTAATCCCCATAAGTAATTATAAAAAATTACACAATAAGCCTAAACATGTATTAAAATGTCATGCAATACATTTCCAGGTCTCACACAAGTGAGTCTAGAATTTAATATCATAATCAATTGGACAAAGTTGATATTATATTTTTATAATATCATCCTGCTACAAAATCTTCGTTGCAATTTCTTGCAACCACTCCCACACCCACTAATTTAGCATTAACAAAAGGGTCTTTTCCTTATAAGATTATTGCACGTTGGTAAGATGTAATGAAAAACTCTCCAGATAAAATATTTAACTTTGTTTGGGATATTCAAATTCCAAATGAAATTTCCTTCCGAGAGTGTTCCACTATTACTGGCTCCTTCGTTGTGTTTGTTATCCATGATCAAATGATACATACTTTTTATTGAGAAATGACCTAAATTGGTATAATTCCACACTTGGCAGTCTTTAGGGAATTATGAGCATAATAGAATGGCAAGGATGTCGTCCATCTCAAAACTTAGAAAAAGGTTATTTAGTAAAGGAACATTCCATCTACCAGAAGCAATATCTATTAGGGAGCTTATTCGGATATTGTCATCCATATTATGAAGACGAGAAATTACTTTGAATGCACTTGGTCTAGGGATCCAATTGTTTGATTTTACTCGAACATTCGCTCAATTTCCAACTCTCTATCTTATGCTAGCCTTGATATAAGCCTTTGTTGCAATTATGTTGCGCATCCATAATAGAAGATTGAGGAAAATATTTGGCTTTGTAAGCTTTGTAGACTTGAGCTATTAGTTGAAATTAACAATATATTGGAAGTTTATACCAATAGATTGTTCCATCCATCATTACATGGGTCTTTGGGAAGTCAGTACACTAAATTAGACATAGTTATAAAAAAATACATAGAACAAAATATTTTGAAAAAAAATACACAACTGAAATACAAAGACAAAAATGCCAATTTTGTAAACTTTTCTAAAAATTTTAACAAGACATTTATTAAGTACTGAAATTTAGGGTTATTGAATTCAAAATCTCTTATCTTTAATTCATCTTGATTCATGCATATTTTTTTTGGAAAGTAGTTTTATTTTTAAATTATATTTATGCATTAAATATTTACTACCACTAGTTTTATAGGAGAATTTTAATATTCCGTTTATTTTAAAATATATCACTTGTTTGAATTCCAAAATTTGTTAATATTCGAACTCCATTATAGTGTAACAAAAACAATATAACAAATAAATCGTAACAAAAACAGTGTAACAATATACTGTAACAAAAATAGTGTTCAATACTTTTGTGCATGTGGTAACAAATTTAAAACAGAGATAAACACTTTTGAATAGAATTATATGAAAATATATGTTTAACAAAATGTAATAGTATAATATTTTATGTAAATGACTTGTTACACTGTTATTGTTACACTATTATAATATTAATATAATTAGAAAACAAAACCATTTTCAACAAAAAAAAAAACTCATGAATCAAAGTGTATTAAATATAATTTGAAAACAAAATTACTTTACAAAAAAAAATACGCATGGATCAATGGAAGACAAAAATATCACAAAAAAATCAATAAAATTTAAATAATGTATCTAAATACAAATAAGAATCTAAATAAAAGACTTAATTACTCAATATTTTTTTCTGTATACTTTTTTATAATTAAATTTAATTTGGTATATCCCTTCTAATTTCCCTTATGAGTAATGTTATTGAAACTTAATTTGTTAACTTAATTCACTATGACCTCTGGGGGCCCATTTAAAAAATTTTCCTCATGTATTATTTGAAAACAAAACCATTTTCAACAAAAAAAAAATACTCATGAATCAATGTGTATTAAATATAATTTGAAAACAAAATTACTTTCAAAAAAAAAAAATACACATGGATCAATGGAAGACAAAAATGTTACAAAAAAATCAATAAAATTCAAATAATGTATTTAAATACAAATAAGTATCTAAATTAAAGACTTAATTACTCAATATTTTTTTATGTATACTTTTTTATAATTAAATTTAATTTGGTATATCCCTTCTAATTTCCCTTATGAACAATGTTATTAAAACTTAATTTGTTAACCTAATTCACTATGACCTTTGAATTGACTGTGGAGCCCATCAAACATTAGAACTTGGTGTTGATCCATTGGTTCTATTGAAGCCACATCATTATAACAACAAATTAGGTCAAATTTTTATGTCCAAATAATATTACTCTTCCCCTAATTACATTGCACAACAAATCGGTTTGGGCTTCACGTATTACACTATAGTCAATTTAAACAACATGCCTTGTGGTTATAATTGTTAAAGCAGACACAATGGAGTTCGCATATTGTAGAACGTGGATCCTTCCTGCCATGCTCCCAAAGTGATTCAGAAGGGCAAATATACGCGCATACCCAGCCCAACCCCCAGGCAAGTGAGGTAGTCGGCTGGCCTCCACTTGCGTAGGCCCCAGTTTTCGTATGTTTTATAAAATTGTATTAGTAAATTTTTTAAAAAACTAAAAATTTAAGATATTTCATAAACTGATCAAAAAGATTTTAAAAATAATATTCTTTAAATCATAACTGTATGTACATTAAAAAAGAAAAAATCGTATCATATTCTTGTATAAAAAATTATAAGATTCTACGCTCTTATTTTATCTGAATTTGTAATAACTCTACCAATTTATATAGTAATATTTTCTTGAACTATAATTTTTTGAGTTAAGTTAATTTTAATTTAAACATAATGTGCTTGTTTTACAAGTTATTTTTTACCTTAAATATACCTACTAAAACATAAAAATTTAAATATCTAAAAATAAAATTTAAATAATTATTCATCTAAAAATAATTTTGGGGGCCCATTTAAAAAATTTTCCTCATGTATTATTGGACCGGTTCCTACAAAATGAGCAATATTATTTGACGGCATAATTTGGGGCCATAATAATTGTGGTCTTTAGATTATTAGTGGGTCTCAATATTAAACACAATTTATTATCAATTCAATAGTCACAACACATTATTTTCCCAAATTATTTCCCTAAACTATGTTCCAATAATATTAGTGATACAAAGTAATGTAATCCCTTCAACCGATTTGGTCGGTTCATTGATAATGATTAAAATCATTCATTTAGAGTTCAAATCTTCTACCCTCATAACATTTTGGTTTGAACAAAATTTGTGATTATGTGCATCAAGTTTAGTTTGCAGGTGGCAGTAAGTACAAAGAGAGAAATTAATTCAACGGAAAAACGATGGTTTACAACAGCAGATCATAAGGCAGGAAATCCAAAGAGTTAATTTTGGAAATTGTTATTTTTAATTTTTTTTTTTTTTTTTTGGTGTGCACCGATGAACCTAATCTATTTCCTAAGTCGTGCTACTAGGAGAAACATATTTTGCTCGACTTTAGAACATGGTAGTCGCCTTTTTTGATGTTAATTAATTTTTCCTACTCTATTGCAGAAGTCTCAAAACTCATCTATCATTTGATAAAAATACTAGCAAGGGTCAAAGAAATGACTGGAGAAATTGGGCCCCTCGACATTTTCTTTGGTTTATATGAGACTTTTTGGGTTATTTTTATTCTTCCTTTGAATGTTTGAACGTGTCCGTATGAAGTGTTAATTGGGTCAAGATCACAAGCCAAGAAGTCGAGTCCGTGGGGTCTTGGCAGTGGCATCTTTAAAACCACAAATCCCATGGACAGCTCTTCACTTCAATTTCACTGTCCCCTCAGAATCACCAACAAAATGAGAATTTCTTTCTTCTCCGGGTTACTCTTGATCGCTATATTCTCCATATTATGCATTGATTTTATTATTCTAGTACACAGTCGATGCCTGGAGGACCAGAGAACTTTGCTAGTCCAATTAAGAAACAGTGTCCAATTCGATCGAGCAAATTCCATGAAGCTGTTATACTGGAACCGAAGCACAGATTGTTGCCACTGGAATGGTGTGCAATGCGACAAAGCAGGCCATGTTATCAGTCTGGACCTGAACAATGAATCAATCACTGCCGGAAGTGAAAATATCACCTGTCTTTTTAGTCTTCAATTTCTTCAGAGCCTGAATTTGGCTAACAACTTTTTCAACTACGCACAATTACCACCCGGGTTCAACAATCTCACCAGTTTGACGTATCTGAATCTATCAAGCACTAGTTTTGCCGGGCAAGTTCCATCGATTTCTCAATTGAAAAGGTTGGTTACTCTTGATTTATCCACCCTTTACTTTGAAGGACCTTCTTCCCTGAAACTTGAGATGCCAAATTTGAAGATGTTTGTTCAAAATCTCACAGAGCTTATTGAACTTCATCTTGATGGCGTTAACCTATCAGCACAGGGAAATGAGTGGTGCCAGGCCTTGTCTTCGTCATTACTTAATTTGAGAGTCTTGAGCTTGTCAAATTGTTATCTTTCAGGCTCTATTCATTCTTCCCTTGCAAAGATTCAGTCCCTTTCGGTGATCCGTCTGAATCATAACAATCTAAATGCTCCTGTTCCAGAATTCCTTGCGAATTTCTTGAATTTGACAGCCTTGAATCTCGGTTTTTGTAATCTGTACGGAAATTTCCCTGCAAGTATATTGCAGGTACCAACTCTACAGACGCTTGACTTGTCTTATAATACATTACTTCAAGGAACTTTGCAAGAATTTCCCCAGAATGGATCTCTACAGACCCTGAATCTTAGCTACACCAACTTTTCAGGAGCACTACCAACTTCTGTTGGTAACCTTGGGATGTTGTCCGAGATAAAGCTATCGAATTGCAGTTTCAGTGGACCATTGCCTTATTTGATGGCAAACCTCACTCGGCTTCTTTATTTGGACTTGTCATCCAACATGTTTATGGGTCCAATCCCATCATTTCAGAAGTCTAGGAATCTCACCCATATAGACCTCTCTCGTAACAATTTAGTGGGATCGATTACTTCCATTCACTTAGAGGGTCTTCTCAATCTTGTATATATTGATTTGTGATTCAATTCGTTCAGTGGGAGTATTCCATCATTTCTGTTTGCTCTCCCATCGTTGCAGAAACTTCAGCTTTCAAACAACCATTTTGATGGTCTACTTCCAGAGTTTCCCAATGCATCCTTGTCAAAGTTGGATACACTTGATTTGAGTAGCAACAATTTAGGAGGAGCCATTCCCGAGTCTCTCTTTGAACTCAAAAGGCTTAATATCCTATCACTGTCATCCAACAATTTCAACGGCACTATACAGCTTGAAATGATTTACAGGCTCAACAATCTTGCCACCATCGATCTTTCATACAACAGTTTGTCAATTGATGCAAGAGGCACTAATTCTAGCTTTTCTCCCTTGTCTCGGATCACCAGTTTGAACTTGGCTTCTTGCAACCTGCAAAGTTTTCCTTGCCTAAGTAACCAATCACAACTGTTCCACTTAGATCTCTCAGACAACCAAATTGGCGGGGAAATACCAAACTGGATCTGGAAAGTCGGCAATGGAACCCTCCGTTATTTGAATCTTTCTCATAACCTCCTCGTGGGTTTGCAAGAACCTTTTTTTATTTTTCCTTTCCTCAGTGTGCTTGATCTACACTTCAACCACCTCCAGGGGGAAATCCCGATGCTGCCACTAGAGGCTATCTATGTGGATTACTCTAGCAATAATTTCAGCCATTCAATTGCAGCTGACATTGGATATAACCTCGGCAGTGCTTACTTCTTCTCTGTTTCAAGCAATAACCTCACCGGAACCATCCCTGAATCCATATGCAATGCTAGCTTCCTCCAAGTTCTTGATTTGTCTAGAAATAGGTTGATTGGCTCCATACCCTCATGTTTGATTGAATTGGGTGGAACCCCTAGCCTTGGGGTACTGAATCTGGGGAACAACAATCTCGAAGGCGATATTTCTGGTACATTTCAGACTAATTGTGGTTTACAAACTCTAGATCTGGGTGGGAATTTGCTGGGAGGGAAGGTTCCAGAATCTCTGGCTAATTGCTCAATGTTAGAGGTCTTAAACCTTGGGAACAACCTGATTAATGATAAGTTTCCATGCTTTTTGAAGAACTCTTCTAATTTGCATGTCCTTGTTTTGCGATCCAACATGTTCTATGGAGGTATTAGGTGCCCAGGGGAAAATCACAGCTGGCCAAATCTTCAAATCATCGACATTGCCTCCAACTATTTTACCGGTGATCTGCCCACAGAATACTTCGTAAGTTGGAAAGCCATGATCAGTGACGTGGATGCTGTGCGTTCAAAGTACAATCTCCTGCGTTTTGAATTCCTAGAATTGAATGACTTCTATTATCAGGATACAGTAAAAGTTACCAACAAAGGGCTGGAGATGGAGCTGGTGAAAATTCTGAAGGTATTCATTTCCATTGATTTCTCAAACAACAGATTTGAAGGGTATATACCAGAAACACTTGGAGATCTCAAATTACTTCACGTTCTTAACTTATCACATAACGCTCTCACGGGCACAATCCCAACTTCAATTGGAAACTTGGCACAACTCGAATCACTAGACCTGTCAGTGAATCAGCTAAGTGGGGTGATTCCAGTGGAGCTTACAAGTATTACATTCCTTTCATTCTTGAACCTGTCATACAATCAACTGGTTGGGAAAATCCCAACAGGCAACCAATTTCAAACTTTTGCGGAAACTTCCTTTGAGGGAAACAATGCATTATGCGGGCTTCCATTGGTCAAAAAGTGCCCTGGTGATGGACTGATACAAACATTTGAGGGCCGACATTCGTATCCTGATACTGAGGTTAACTGGAATTGGATAACTGTTGAATGTGGATTCATTGTGGGCTTAGCAATTGTAATTGGACCTCTCTTGTTTTGTAAAAGATGGAGAAGATGGTATTACAAGTACGTGGACAACGTCGTTTTGAAGATCTGCCATAGGCAGGACCAAGGAAGAAGAAAACCCTCCAGGAATCCTATTCGCAGACGTTAGTGTTGATCAAGTGAATTGGGGAAGCATGGTGTTGGATAATAAACTTGTTTTAGAGTTTATTATATTATTAAGGTGTGTTAATTAGGTATGTGTAAGTGCCTAAGGAATATATAAGCAGTGGAAGACAAGAGTAATAGTGGTGTCTTTGTATGTTAGGAGTTACATGAGTTAGTGGTGGACAAATGTAATTGTAAAACCCGAAAAAAAAAAAATTTATTATTATTATTATTATTAAAAATTCTAATAAAAGGGATAAAATAATAATTAATTGTTAAATTATGGGTCAAAAACGTAAATTTCAAAATAAAATAATAATAATAAATTTATACTATATATATATATAAGTGGAAGACTTTGTCTTCTACTTTTTATTTTCTTCTCCAGCCGGCGAGACAGTGTGAGTTTGAAAAAAAAAAATGAGTTTTTCATTTTTTTCTCTTTTCTTCCTTCTCAGATCTACGAAAATTTAACCGTTTAATCGCTTCGGGCCAAGAACTAAAGTTGCTCTACTTAGCGAGAGCTACGCAACCACACCAAATATCATATTTTTCTCCGAAGGAATATCAAAGTCGATAATCTAGGCCTAAAACTTAAGAAGCTAAATTTAGGCTTACTTGACGTTCTAGTGGTCTCACGCTACGAGAGGTAGGATTTCCCCTATTTATATTTAATTTCAACTTAAAATATGACATATAGAATGAGTAGATTATGGGTGTATATCACATGTTAGGTCTTGACTAGTGTGACTAGTGGGTCAAATATATAATTTATAATTAATCTTGTGATTAATAAAATTCTATTGTGATTAACTTGATGTAAGTTAATGTTAGTAGTTTAAAGCATGTTAATTATATGTTAGCATTACTTTATATTTTAATGGCAAATCAAGTTTAATAAAATTATTAACTTGTTATATGATTGTGAAATAATATATATATGTTAAATGATTATTTAACATATGATTATTTTGGTGGACTTGTGCTTATGTTAAACATGTTGTCATGTTGCAAGTCATAGCATGCTAGTTGTGTAAATTGATGTACTCTTTAGGTGTTTGATTAAATGCCTAGGTGAATACAAGTATGTTAGTTGAGTTAATTATCTTACATAATATGTTTGAGATCGTGTTAAAATGTCATTATATTGTATTCATTATGTAATAGACATTGTATTTCATTATGCATGAGTTGCACTACATTCATATGCATTGACATGGGTGGGAGTGTATTCATGGTATGAAATCAATCACCATGTAGGTGTTTGAACGTGGACTCGAAAAAGTCGCATCAAGGTTCGGTTGAGTCGCACGGGAAATTAAATGGATAAATGTGTTGGGGACAGCAAGAAGGGCTAGATTCTCCCTCGGGTGCAAGACCCGCTTACTTGATTTATACACTTTCCGGCGGTGAAATTTCAGAAAAGTGTAACGGTGGAAACGGAGCCGTAGGTGGGATGTCCTGAAGATCCGTTGATGGTTGGTGTCCCATTGGTGTAATACCATAAATCACCTCCCCACAAAAATACAAGAAAATGAATTAATTAGTCATTGAGTGTACATAACACCAATGATGTGGGCTTGGAATGCTCGGATACATACGCATGACATTGCATGTGTTATGGGAGCTCAAGATGGGGCTCGGGGTTAGTATTGCTTGCGTGAGTCTCATCTCATGGCATGACATGATTTATAACATTCAATCATAATAGACATATTTGAATGAATGTATCAAATGATTATTGCATGTGACATTCCATATGTATTTAGGTTGAGAGGTATTCTCTATACGAGTTACCCTATTGAGCGTTGGCTCACCCTTTATGGGAACATTTTTCAGGTATCGTACAGGCGTCTACCGAAGGCGAGGCCATGGGCCCGCTTTGACGACAGAGCTGGTCTGTGACTTTTATTTTGACATTGTAGTCCCTTATTTATATTTACTTTTAGCCTTGTATAATTTTTGTAACAAACATTTGACATGTATATGAGACTCTTTTGAGACATTTATTCTTTTACGAATAAATGTATGTACTGATAATGATTATGGTAGTATTCGAGACTATACAATTGTGAATGGATAGATAGACCCGGTGTGGTCAATATTGTACAGGTTGCGTTTTGAGTAGAGCTCTTCGTACAAAGGAGACTCTGCCCAAATTTTGTTAAGTTATAGATCCCGAGAAATGAGGCATAACGGTGTGATATCAAATTACACGATATCCACCAGTATTACACGGGTCGATAGATAATCAATCGGATAATTACAAACGCCGGATTATGGGGTGTCACAGTAATGCTATGAGTTATGGCTTAGACCTATATAAATATGATAAATGTTCTAGTGTATAAGATAAAGAGTCCAAGTTAAGTGTGTGATTGAAATCAACTTGTATGAAAATTATTTTTTCTTTGAGTGTTCGTATCTTCCTTTACTTCCTTCTATTTTATTTCTAGTTCTCTGGATTCAAACAAAATGACATCTGAGCGATTTTCTTATCATAATAATATTGGAGTAATTCCAACACAAGGCTAGTGATTTCCTTGGTTTGGTGTGTTTCCATTAGAAGCAATTCAAGGCAAGAAATGTGGCCATGCCCATGGATACATACACTAGCCGGTCACTGCATGGAAGTACAAAGTAAGCTATGAAAGTGGAACTTCCGCATAAAATAAAGGGTAAATTTAACAATTTACCCTTTATTTTATACGATGTGACAATCGCATCGGCAAATTTAACAATACATGCAAAATTTCACAAACTTAATGTATAACTTGTGATATATCTGAATTAACAGATAATATCAGTACTGTATGTACATAAAAGTATCATCGTTTCTTCCATTGCAACACCTTTCATTTAGTAAAAATTAAAACAAAAAACATAGTTACAAACACGAAAGAACTTACATTAAGATAAGAAATAGATTTAATGATACAGTATAAAAACATGAAATATTTACTGCCTATAATTGATTCTTCTAAAAAAATTCATATTACAAACTGGAAAAAATAAACTGGAAGAAAACCATTACTCAAACTGGAAACACCATCTAACATCTGGTATTCTTATATCAAAAAAGAGAACTAGGAAAAAAAACATCCCGTACATAATGTTTGCGCATGGGTGGGAAACCATGAAAACAAAAAAACTAAGAAAAACAAAGGAACGAAAGATACAAAAAGACACCATACATTATGGTGCTCTTGGATCAACTAAAGAACTATGAAAAAAAAATGGAATAATTAGCATTACTATGAACGAAAAACAAAAATGTAATGAATGAATAATTCAAACTTGATAATGGCTTTGGAGAATTTTTCTAATGTTATGTTTGAGTTTTTCCAATAAATAATGACTTATGTTTTGAAGAAGACAAAGAGAACCAACGTGAAAAAGTTTAAAATTCAAAAGTACTTGATGTACTCACAATAAACGGATTTCCTAGATCTGCCGTAAGATTAGGAAATCTTTAATACAATAAAATAAAATCAAAAATTATCTTAACTGCATAATAAATAATACATGATTTAAGGGAGGATAAATATATCAAGAAAAATCATAAAAATTTAAATTGTGTACTTAGACATAATTAAATTCTAAAAAAAAGATTTAATGACCTAACATTAAAAGTTGTGTACGTTTTTTACAATTACAATTTTCCCCTTTTCTTTCGAGTCCTGTCATCTGTTCCTACAACAAACTGAGATAAGCCCACTAATGGGTTGTTCAGTCTAATCTAGTCATTCTTAGTTCCAATCGGGTCTGCAACCAAACTTAGATTAGCCCATTACTGGCTTATATGACTGGTTTTCGTTTTGAACATGAGTCATGTGCAGCTTGGCTCTTTTTTCCTGGTCAATCTGAGACATTAAGAAAGAGAGGTTCGACTCTCAAAGTGCTGCGGCTCAAAGGTAACGTAATTGGGTTGTTTACATGTTTTATATGGATATCGGTGCCATATTATTTATTTTTTTTAATCCTAATATTTTCATCATTCTAGCATAATAGCATTACCCTTTGTTAAAAGTAGAAACTGAAAGTAACACATAAAGGAAAAGAGTTCACCGCTTCAAATTTAACAATGCTGCAATCATTCGTTTTCAATTAAAACTGCTAAAATAGGTGGCTCATATTCAATATATGGAAAGACCCACCAAGTTCGAGAATAATGAGTCAATTGTCGGAGCGTGCCTTTGGAATTTTTCCTAATTATAGTTGTAACTTACATATATTAGTGTTTACACACGTGCGTTGCACGTGAACAACTTTGAGAATAGATAATTAGATAGTAAAATTGTGGTTTGGATTATCATCTTATTAATGGTACACCTGAAACATAGTCAATTTACTTGAGTGTTTAGATGTAACAAATATTGTCCAATTTTACACCCGTCTAGTACAACCGTTAATTAACTATACATCCCCTTCTCTCTCTCTCCCCAGTGTAAAAAAACAAAACCAAAGCTAGAATTAAACACACACTCTCCCCTATAAAACCAAAGAAAAATACAAGTGTGTCGTCCAAGAAACTTCACACCAAAAGCTAAAAATTTGTATGCTATATACAAAAAAGAAACCTTCCTAACTAATTTCCAACTACCCATGTGATATTAGATATCTGCAATCCTCGTGCACATGGTCTCTACTGCTGATTTGCATAGCTGAGTTGGCTGCCATGTTGGAGCTGTGTTGGAGCTGCATTAGCCTTGCTGGAGCTTCAACCTTCGATACTCCCCCCAAAGATGGAGAGTATATATCACATATTCTCATCTTGAGAAGAAGAGAATGAAATAAAGATGATGGTAAGGCCTTGGTAAAGATATCTGCTAGTTGTGACTCTGAAGGTATGTATGTAGTGGAGATTATTCCTTCTTGAATTTTCTCTCGAATTAGATGACAGTCCAATTCTATGTACTTTGTTCTCTCATGGAAAACATGATTGGATGTGATGTGGAATGCTGATTGATTATCACAATATAGAATTGCATATTGATCATGTGAAATACAGAGATCATCAAGCAAATACTTGATCCAAGTGAGCTTACAACAAGCTGCAGCTATCGAGTAGTACTCATCTTCAGCTGAACTTCTGGACACTGTGCTATGCTTCTTGGACTTCCACAAAACAAGAAACTTCCCAAGAAAAATGCAATTTCCAGTTGTGTATCAAGACACAATGCCTAGTTTGAATCACAATAAGCCGTGAGTTGTAAGGGTGAAGGTGAAGGAAAAAAAAAAGGCCTTGAGCTGCTGGAGACCTCTAAATATAGTTGAGTATCTTGTATGTAGCAATAAGATGAGTCACACAAGGTGTAGCCAAGAATTGGCTTAACAAGTTAACTGAATAAGATATATCTGGTCTAGTAATGGTTAGGTAGAGAAGTCTCCCAACAATTCTTCTATAATGAGCTGGGTCAGTAAGGAGATCCCACCAATGGGCCTTTGGTCCAATAGTACTCCTTATCTTGTAAAAGTTTTTTCTTTCTTTAGATCAAGGATTCAAATCTCCCTCCCCCTTCCCTTCCCCCCCCTAAAAAAAAAAAGAGTAAGGAGATCCCCATCATCCTTTGAGAGCTTGAGATTCTGTTCCATGGGCACCAGGCTTACATCCAATTAACCCAAAATCAATCAGAATGTTCAGTGCATATTTTCTTTAACAGATTTGAATTCCATCAGAAATTCTGGCCACCTCCCAGCCAAGAAAATACTTAAGGGATACTAAGTCCTTGATCTTAAACTGACAGTTTAAAAACTCTTTGAGCTTTGAAACAGCATGAACATTTGAGGCCACAATAATGTCATCAACATAGACTAATAAATCCATGAAAGAAGTCTCTGTCCTCTTGATGAAGAGACTATAATCCACATGGAATTTGGCAAATCCTTAGTCAATCAAAGATGAAGAAAATTTGGAATACCACTATCTTGAAGCTTGTTTGAGACCATATAAACTTTTCTCAAACTTACAAACTTTGTCCTGTTCTTTATTAAGATATCCAGAGGGTAAATGCATATACACCTCTTCCTCCAGTTCTCCATGCAAAAAAGGCAATGTTTACATCAAACTGATGTAACAACCATCCCTTGATTGTTGTCATTGCAAGTAAAAATATAACTGTTCCAAGCTTCACAATAAGATAAATGTCTCGCGGTAATCTAAACCTTCTTGTTAGCTACAACCCCTTGCAACTAGTCTAGCTTTGTACCTCTCCACAATTCCATCTGGGTTGTATTTGACTTTGTACACCCACTTTAAGTCAAGATTTCTTTCTAGCTGGCAAATCAGTAATTTCCTAGGTATTATTGTGATATAAAATAGCAATTTTGGCATCCATAGTCCTATGCCATTCTGGAGACTTGGCTACTTGATGGTATGTGTTGGATTCAAAATGGATGTAGCAAAAGTTGTATACTCATTTGAAAGCTTGGTATACGTTACAAAAGAAGATAAGAGATAAGGATGACCTGGTTGTTTAAGAACTGTGGTAGCTGCTGGGGAAGAATGAGGCATTGAGGCTTGCAAACAATAGTAGTCTTTGAGATACTCAGGTTTCTTCTTCAATCTGTTGGGTCTATGAGAGGGAAGAACACGTTGATTCTCTGCAGGTGAATCTATAGAAATAGAGGTGTCATTGAGCTTGTCAGTGTGTGAATGAAATAGGGAGAAATTTCTTCGAGTGAACTGTGGATTGATAGGTGAAAAGATTGCTAGGACTTTTAGAGAAATTTGAGCAATTTGAATCTGCAACATGTGCAATTTCTATAGAGATAAGGATGGGAAAAGGTTGACAAGGTTTGATTGGTGAAAGTGAAGGAATATGATAGTCTTTCTGTGAGGCAGAGTTAGGACTGTCCACTTTGAAAGGAAAATATTTTCATAGAAAATAACATCTCTTGAGTGAAAAACAAAATAACTTTCTAGGTTCATCAGCTTATAACCTATGACCCCAAATGGGTAATCCAACAAAACACATTTTCTTGCTCTAGGATCAAACTTGTGTATGTTCTATTTTAAAGTAGAAGCATAGCATAAGGACCCAAAGACTCTAAGATAAGAGTTAGCTGGTTTGACTTTAAAAAGGAGCTGGTATGGTGATTGTTTTTATCATAGGTGACATTACCAATGCTTATCCAAATGATATACTATATCCGAACAATTGAGTCATTTATACTACCACCTGGTATTATAGTCTAATTCAAGTGTATTAAGTTATAAATTTACTATTTTACCCCCCAAAAAAACAAAAACAATATGTAATTAAGTCTCTATTATATCACCCTTATCCGGTATCTTAATGAACACTAGATTATAATGAGTTAAGTTATCTGATATTTGATCTTATATTTTATGCGCTTATACAAAATTAGTCGGTATTAATTAATATAATCCTTTCTTTTACTATACATCAACCAAACGAGCTCACAATGTCTTTTTCTTGAGAAAGAACATGAATCGACTGCTTAAGCTCATATATTCGTGGACCATTATTCTGAGCAAACCTCTGCTCAAAGCTCAATCCAAAGTTCATCTGCAGTCTCCACATAAACAACATATTTTTTTTTTATCTCCAGAGACATTGCATTTTGAAGCCAAGTGACACCATGTCGTTACATTCAAGCCATGAATCTATTATAGGATCATTAGGATCTGTTGGCTCACAGAGAATTCCTTGGATGAACCTCAGTTTCTTCTTAATTCAAAATGATCTTCAAATTGTTCGAGCATAATTTATTTCAAAAAAAAAAAAATTGTATTAAAAGTAAATTCGTATGGACCACCATCAAGTCTCAATATCTACGGCATAGGGATTATATGAAATGTAATTATATACTTTATCCCATCCCTTTACATTATTGCCTAATCTATTTTTGAAAATTCATACTAACGTAGGCACCGAAATATTTCTGACCGATCAACTCTCAATCTCAAACAGTTTGTTCCTTTTGCAGGCAACAGAAACCTCAGTTCATGTTTCCCCAAACTCCTCATCATCTATAATTAAGAGGTTGAAATTTTTTCCCCAAACTCTAGAATTTCTTGAACCACCCTTCAAACTCATAAGACATCAACAAAGGAACATGTTTACAAAAATTTACCCAAAAAAAACATGTTTACAAAACATATATGAACTCCCCCCCCCCCCCCTCAAATTGGAATTTGGAAATGCATATGCCCTTCCATGACAAAGTTCATGGCATCTCAGGACTCAGATTCAAGTCGATGGATAGACGCTCTGCAAAGAGGACAGCTCGACCGAGTCCTTAGCCACTTGTCAACACACTCAGAATGAAAACCATGGTGACACAGAGGCATCACCTTCACTCTCTCTCCCTCCTGAAACATACCCAGACAAATAGAGCACTCTGATTCTTGGCCAGAATTGATCTTTTTCATACTTGACCCATATGAAACAATTGGCAAGCCACTGATGGTGGCTGGGTCGAGCCCCAAGGATGACCGAGTCCGATCCGGCAGCGCAGTCAGGTTGGCGGTGGGTGATTGGCGTCGGTAGGTGCATAGGTAGAGAAAGTAGAGAAAAATGGTGGACAAGAAGAAAATTAAGAACAAAAATATGGCACCGAGAGGGGGACTCTTGTCATTAACGTTGTCCCTGAGGTCAGTGAACTGAACAGGCACGAAACTTTGAGAATCCATGGATTTGGTTATGTATCTGAACTGACAGATTGGGTTTTTGGTGTTCTGTTGCTGTGGTGGAGTTATTAAATGGAACTATATTAATTGTAGGAGATTAATCGCACGCAGTTGAGAGGATGGTTTTTCCACGAAAACTTTTGTTGTTTGTGACGAAGACAAACGTTTTGTTATAACGATTTTTTTTTTTTTCATTTTTGGGTTCATTGCATAAGAAGTCTCTACGAAATTTGTCTCATTTTGATCTCTAATATTTTAATTATATTATTTTAATCTCCGAAATATTGAATATCTATATAATAAAGTAACTTACAATTTAAATCTCCAAAAATAAATAAAATAATTTTTACTATTCACGGTTAAAATTGTTTTAAATTTTACTTTAAAGTTAATCTAACAACTAATATTAACACCTTAAATTTAATGAAAAAAATAAACTCTTGAGGGTGTCTTTGGAGTGACTATTTAAAAATACTTCTATAAATTATTATTCATAAATATATCAAAAAAAAAAATTGTGTTTGAAACTATCTCACCACTACCACAACTTCTACCACTACCACTATCTCTATTACCACCGCTACCGCCACCACCACCACCATCACAACCGCCACCGCCACTGCTATCGCCGCCACTGCCACCGCCATCACCACCATCACCGCTGCCGCCACCACCAACACCAACACCACCACCACCGTCACCGCTACCACCACCATTGCCGATACCACCGCTGTCGTTACCGCCGCTGCCACCACGATCAATTCCTCCCACTACAACCATCACCGTCTCCCACCATCACCACTGTCGTTCACCACTTCTCACTCCCACAACAAACCAATGCTTAAATTCATTTATTTTTTCTCTATATTTGTTATTTGATTTTGGATATAAATACAAATATATTTATTGGTTACCATTTTTTATTACTTTGTGCCTTCAGACACAAGCAATAACTAGTATACATAATAAAGTAGTTTATAATTCAAATCTCTAAAAATAAACAAAATAATTTTTTCTTTTCGTGGTTCAGATCGCTTTAAATTTTATTTAAAAGTTCATCTAACAATTAATATTAACACTCTAAATTTAATAGAAAAAATAAGACTCTTTAAGTGTGTTTAAAGTGACTTTTTAAAAATATATTATTTCACATAAATAATTTTAAAAAAATAGTGTTTAAAACCGTTCCACCACTATCATTACCACCGCCACCGCTACTGCCGCCACCATCATCGCCACCACCACCGCCGCCACCATCATGGCTGCCATCGTCGCCACCACAATTATTGTCACTCACCACAATCATCACCATCTCCTACCACCATTACTGTCGTCCACCATTTCTCACCCCGCATTACAACCGATGTTTAAATTCATTTATCTCTCATCTATATTTGTGATTTAATTTTGCATATAAATATAAATATGTTTATTGTTTACCATTTTTTATTACTATGTGTCTTCAAACACAAACAATAATTAGTCTACATAATAAAGTAGTTTACAATTCAAATCTCAAAAGATAAACAAAATGATTTTTGTTATTCGCAGTTGAGTTCGCTATAAATTTTACTTTAAATAAATTTTACTTTAAAGTTAATCTAACACCTAATATTAACACCCTAAATATAATAGAAAAAATAGGGCTCTAAGAGTGTGTTTAGAGTGACTTTTTAAAAGTATTTTTAGAAATTATTTCTCATAAATATTTTTAAAAAAATAGCGTTTGAAATCGCCCCACCGCTACTCTACCAACCACACCGCCGCTGCCACTACCACCACCGTCACCACCATCGTCGTTGTCACCACCACCGTCGCAGCTGCCGTCGCCACCACCATCGCCACGCCCACCCCCACTGCCACTACCGCCGCCATTGCCACCACCACAACCACCACCACCCCTAACTGCCCCCGTCATCACCACCGTCACCCACGATCATTGTCACTTACCACAACTGTTATCGTCTCTTACCACCACCATTGCCACCCACCACCTCTCACCCTCACTACAATTGATACTTAAATTCATTTATCTCTCCTCTATATTTGTGATTTAATTTTGGATATGAATACAAATATTGTAACACCCCAATCCCACTACACTATTATTATAAAAATAAAATTTAGGCAATCTTGTTATTAATAAAACATTATAATCTGACACTTAAAGAAAAGTCATCCTATAAATATTTATCTTAGGATCATTTTTTTTTTTAAGGATGCAGCACATAGGCCTACTACCACGTAGACTATACATATCCTAAAAATATTTACAAGTGTTACTTACATGACAAAACCAAAATATTGACATCATATATAACCCAAAAAGTTTTTTTTTTTTAAAGACATAAGAAACTGACACGAGCCCTTCCCGACACTCTTGACTGGACTGCAAGCTTGTGTACAGTTTACTTGAAAACTTTACAAGCAAATTTCAATGAGTTCTCATTAATGATTTCAAAGATAAAGCAAAGAAAGTAATGTGATGTCCTTGCTCATTTATGGAATTTTAATATTCGTGTTTCCATATTTTTTCTCAAAATTGTATTTTATTGTGCTACGGTTTCACACTGAAATAATCATCTTGTCATCCAAGCGACAAAACACCTCACAATAATATTCGTGGTTCTATATCTTTTCTCGAAGTTCTATTTCATTGCGCTACGATTTCACACAGAAACAACTGTCTTGCCACCCAGGCGACAAAACACTACACAAGTAAATCATCATATCAGCATACGATCGTCACTCAGACAACTTAACAAAATGTATCCATTTCTCGATATTCTATTTTTTTTGAACAACTCACATTACGTTAAAAATTTAACTTCCGTCACTTAGACGAAATCAGCTTTAACTTATCTCACTCACGATGACAAATTTGAACACTTGGGTCATTTAGACATCATAGTCTAACAATTCGCTTTCGTTCCTTTGACTTCTTCAATATGCAAATAAAATATGTCATATAGACATCCAACCCTTTATCATTTCAGCCATTTGATTTTTCTTTCTGCTTGTCACATAGACAACTAAACTATAATATTATAATCTGTCACGAAGACATCTTATTCCTATCGTAATATTAGAACACTTAAGTCATTTATTCACAATAGAACTTATAAACTAGAAAGTCACATAGAAATAAATAAACCTTTTCATGTAGATAAAACCAAATGTTAGCATATATACGTATCTTGCCGAAAATTTATCGTGTTGATGACTCTTCTGTCAGAACTTTTTGAGCAGCGTTCTTTACGGCGCTCGTCCCTAAACCTAACACCCATTATTCAAAATTTCATTCGAGTATTAATAAATAATACTGCTTTACTCGAATTGGTTTACACAAAACAAATTTCTTAATTTAATCAATCCATATTCAATCACTCATCCACATCTAGTAATATGAATTACTCAAAAAAAAAAAACCTAAATAAATAAACTAGTAGTTATAATCAATTCGAGTCACATGAGAGTAATCAATTCATAGCTAGTAAGATTACCTACTCAAACCATGACATCCAAAGTAAAACATTTCTCATAAAATTATAAAAATCAAAGGTAGTTGAATCTACATAATTTCATAATAAAATCATAAAATTGCATGGAAATTTCATACTCATGAATTTCATGAAAATTCAAGAACAATTAACAAAAATTCTAATTATAAATACCCAATAAAATCATACAAGTGTATGAAAATTCGATACCCATGAATTTCATGAAAATTCAAGAACAATTAAAAAAATTCTAAGTACCCACCACACTTCAATTTTGTTTTTTTTTTTTTTTTTTTTTTCTGTTTACAACAATACTAACTTAATTTACACACCCACATAAATATCAAGATGTATACATTAATCAAATCTCATACTCAATGCATCAATATACAACATTTAAACACATACAAAATACCATCTTTAAAACACATGCAACACTCAAAATGCCTAAATAAAAATAGGATTTTTCTACATATTAGAAGAAAGAAAATGAATCATATTTCTTACCTTGTACCCACACTTTTTTTTTTCTTCTTTTCTTCTTTTTATTTTTCTTTCTTTCCTTCTTTTTCCCTTGGTTTTCTTCTTCTTTCCCTCTTTGTTCTTGATATATATAATATACAAACATACATACATACACATATTTATTATATTATTACCCATATTTATAATACACATACATATATATAATTATATGGATGTACCCATTTTTTTCTTCTTGTATACATATTTATACATAAACATGTATATCCACATATTCAAATTATGGACAATCTATTAAATTCGTCTCTCAGACCCTTAACCAATCCTTATATATACTAATACATTTTATTCCATTATTATTTGTTTTTATAACAATAAATTGACGTCACATGCTTGTCACCCGAATTAATTCCACATGCACTAATGTACATAAAATAATATCACAAGTCAACATGCTTATTTAATTTTTCACACTTTAAATAAAATTATTCTCCCTATAATCATTCTTTATAAAATTATCTCTATATATTTAAAATATACATCGTTCAAGTTTAGGTCTCATATCATTACTCATAATTAAATACTAAACGTCAATCGTACGCATGCATGTCACATGTGAATATGCTTATGACAAATATTATATATTGGTCATGCATGTTCGGGTTTTACAAATATGTTTATTCTTTACTATTTTTTATTACTTTGTGTCTTTAGACACACACAATAACTAACTTATATAATAAAGTAGCTTACAATTTAAATCTTAAAACATCAATAAAATGACTTTTAATATTCGCGGTTGAAATTTCTTTAAATTTTATTTTAAAGTTAATCTAACGACTAATATTAAAACTTCAAATTTAATAGAAAAATAGGTCTCTAAGGGTGTGTTTGGGTGATTTTTTAAAAGTATTTGTAAAATTATTTCTCATAAATACTTTAAAAAAAATAGTGTTTGAAATCATCTCATCGCTACCTCTACCACCACCACTATCTCTACCACCACCACCACCACCACCGTCGTCGCCACTACCACTGCCGCCATTATCGTCACTACCACCACTATCGCCATTGCCGCCGTTGCCACCACCACCACAGTCATTGTCACCAACCACAACCAGCATCATTTCCTACCATCACCACTGTCGTCCACCACCTCTTTCTCCCATTACTACCGATGTTTAAATTCATTTATCTATCATCTATGTTTTGTGATTTGATTTTGGATATGAATGTTTATTGTTTACTATTTTTTATTATTTTGTGTCTTCAAGCACAGACAATAATTAGTTTATATAATAAAGTACAATACAATTTAAATCTTAAAAGATAAACAAAATGACTTTTGTTATTTGTGGTTGAGATCTCTTTCAATTTTACATTAAAGTTAATCTGACAGCTAATATTAACACTCCAAATTTAATAAGAAAAATAGGCCTCTAAGGGTGTGTTTAGGACTGACTTTTTAAAAGTGCTTTTAATATTTATAGTTTCTCATAAATATTTTTGAAAAAAAAGTAGTGTTTTGAACCACCCCACCACCATCACCATCGCTCTACCACCATTACCTTTACCACCACCACCGCCATCCCACCCTATTACCAAACTACCCTCACCATCATCACCACCACCACTATCATATCCACCGTAGCTACCCACCACCATTACCCTACCCACCGCCTCACCACCACCATCACCAATACCACCAGCCCTGCCCCTTACCACCACCATCGTTGTCGTAACCATACCACCCCCTACTATCACCACTGTTGCCACCCACCACAATCACCACCATCACTACCCCCCTGCCCAACCACCACTATCCCCTATTACACCCACCATTACCGCCACCACCACTGTCACCTCTACCCCACCATCACTTCTACCACAACAACTACCATTATCACCACTATCCCTTATTATTACCACCATCGTCGTTATTATTATCGCCACCCCACCACTACCACCCCTATCACCCGACCACCACCATCCCACTACCCCCACCACCACCATCACTATCACCCCTTACAAACACCACCATTACCACAACCACCGCGACCGCTACCCCTACCACTACCATTACCACTACAATCACTCACTCCCACTATAACTGGTAATTAAATTACTTTCTCTCTTCTCTATATTTGTGATTTAATTTTAGATGTGAATATAAATATATTTATTGTTGATCATTTTTTTATTACTATGTACCTTCAAGTATAGACAATAATTGGTGTTTCTATATTGTCCCTCAAGCAAACGTCGTCCAAATTACTAACGATTTTTTATCATAAACTTATCACGTGATACTTAAATATGGATAAAAAAAATTTAGATAACTTTTGACTAACTTTTTATTCAAATTTTTATTAAATAGCTATACACAATTTTGATCATGAGCTATCCTAATTTTAGTCAAAAGTTATCTATATTACGCATTTTTTGTCAACCGCTACTTAAATTTTATTTAAGAGCAATCAAAATTATTTTTTACTCATATTTAAGTATTACGTGACAAGTTTATGATAAAAAATCGTTAATAATTTGAACATTGTCTGCTTGAGGGATTACATAGAAACATATTCAATACTTCAGGGACCAATGATATAATTGAAATATAGATGACCAAAATGAGATAAACCTCATACTTTGAGGATCTTCAATACAATTAACCTTTTTTTTCCCTTTAAAAGTACGAAAAATTATTGGGAGTAACAATAAGACCAAGTCATCGCGGATATATGATATCACTATTTAATAAAAATATAATAAATAAGTATATAAATTTCACATATTTTTATAATTAATCATCCTACCATGTCATTTAATAACCATTTAAGTGAGATTCACTTTACTTATTTATAAATTTATTATTGAATATTGACAGTCAAAGATTAAAATTTTGTTTCGATCACCTAGAAAATAGAAATATTTCGACGTATTTCGAAAACATTTCAACCTAATTCAGAAATATGATGAGAAAAATAAATAATTTGAGAATTATTTTTTCAAAATATTAGCCAAAATATACTAAATTATCTTAAAATATTCTAAAATAATTGTCCAAATGTATTAAAACATTACAAAACACATTGAAATATTATGAAATACATCAAAATATTAGAATTTCGATTATATTTTACTAATTCATTTCGGTTTTCTTGAAAAACGGAAATATTTCGAGTGTTTCGACCGTTTCGAAAAGAAAATTTTGATCCTTGCTGACAGTATGTATCAATGATAACGTGATATCACGGTTAAACTCAATATTTAAAGCACACTATCCACGGTTATTGAAAATTAATTTTCCTTGTTTGTTAGTTTGTGTAAAGGACCAAAAAAGGGTAGAAATCATTAAAGACAGAAAGCTAAACGAGTGGAGAGAGAACGATTAACTTTTTGATTAGAAAGACAAAAATAATTAATTTTCATAAACATAATTATGTATATCTATATCTATATTACTAATAGAAATACCTTAAGGTAAAAAATTTTTGAATCTCTATTTTATCCGTATGTAGGATTGTAAAAATCATTCTATCAATTCACAACTAAATAGCAAAATTACTATTATATACATATATATTTAAATCTCTAAATTATTTATAACAACTTTTTTCATTCTCTATGTATAAATATTTTATTGACTATATTACCCTTAAAAAAATAAAAAATATGCATAATTATATTTTTTATAAAGTGTTCTAAAAACTTTAAAAAATTTCATTAATCTAATATTACTCTATCTTATGGAAAGATAATATTATACCTACATATGCAAATTTAACCCTTTTATTTATAAGATAAAAGAAAATTGTTATATATTTTTTTAGAGAATTACACTCGGACCCCTGAGATTTGTTAATTAATCATTTAGACCCCTGATATTTAAAATATTACACACAGACCCCTTTAAAGATTTTACGCACGAAACACTAAGACCTCTACTGTAAATATATCCGTTAATAAATTCAGACCTCCTGAAATTTGTATACATATATTATTTAAACCTCGTAAGTTTAAAATATTATACTTACACTAAAAATATTTCAATCAAAAATAAAAATAACAAATATTTTAAATGTTAAAATTTATGTTATATTGTATTATTTTTTAAAATAAAATTCAATTTTTTCTTAAAAGATTATAATTAGTATACAATTATATTATCTATTAGAATTTAAATTGGTCGTTTTAAATATCAAAATACCTCAATTAAAGTTAAAAGATATTGTGTCTATTACAGTTTGATCCCTTGTTTAATTTTTTAGTTTTATTCTAATAGATAATATAATTATATATACTAATTATGATTTTTTTTAAAAACCTAGAGTTTTATTATTTATTTTATTTCAATAAATAACATAATGGAACATGAATTTTGGATGTAAAATTCATGCTCATGTTCTAGTATGAATGACTTAGAGTCCTTGTTTATTTTTTTAATTTTATTCCAATAGATAGTATAATTATATACTAATTGTAATTTTTAAGAATTTTTGTTTTATTTTTAATTTTATTTCAATAAATGATACAATAGAAATATGAATTTTGATAATAAAATTTAAAATATTTGATATTCTATTTTTAATTAAAATATTTTTAGTGTAAATATAATATTTTAAACTTAAGGGGTCTAAAAATTTTATATTTATAAATTTTAAGGGATCTAAGTATAATTTATTAACGAATATATTTACAGTAAAGATCTAAGTGTTACAAACGTACAAACCTCAAGAGATTTGTGTTTAATATTTCAAATATTAAAAAGTCTAAATGATTAAGTAACAAACCTAAGAGGGTCTAAGTGTAATTCTCACAATTTTTTTTAAATCATGTTCCTTCAATATAATTCTTCAATCACACTAAAATTTTTAAGTTGTACTATAATTTTATGTAAAAATAAACATTATAGTGTATTTTTAAGTAAAATTTTAATATATTTGATATTATATATATATATTATAGAACAATATATTAAATTTTATCCCAATTAACTTAACTAAATATTAATTACAATAAAATTTCAATGTGATTTGTATATTGACAATTATTTTTATTTTATTTAAAGAATTATAAGTGAAATCTTAATCAAACAAATTTCAAGAAATTTAATTTCACAAACATCACTAAATCACAATTTTTTTTATAAAAAAACAGCACTTTAACTATTTCTTTTTTTATTTATATAATTAAAATAAAGAATTTTGAGAATACACAAAATTTTCATAATTTTATAATAAAATATGAATAATAAAAAATTAAGTTTTGTGATTTTAAAATAATATTTAATTTAAACATATATATACCTAATATATTTTATTAATTTTTATGTACAAATATTATTCGCATGTATCGCACATAATACATTGCTAGTTAAATTATAAAAAGACTTTATTTAACATTAAAACTCATAACTAATATAATAATTGCAATGAATTAGATATTCTATAGTATTACTCATCCAGATAACAATCACTAGTGATGTATTTTTTCCTTTTTCTAGAGAGAAACAAAATGGATCAAAGATTTGCTCAAGTAAATCCTTCTTGCTATCATGTCCTGCCGTCTGTTCCTGCAACGAACTAAGATAAGCCCAATAATGGTTGTTCTGGTTAACCCAGTTTACGTTCCAGCTGGGTCTCTGCAAACGAACTAAGATTTAGCCCATTAGGCCATTACTGACTTCTTGTGGTTTTTTTTTCAATTTTGACATGTCATGTGCAGCTCAGCTCTTTTTTCCTTGTCATTTTGAAACATTAAGAAAAAACAGCTTAGCCCGACTATGTAGGTGTTGGGGCTCAAAGATTAAGCTAATTGGATCACTTACTTGTTTTACATGGATGTTGGCTCCATATTATTTACTTCTTTTTTATGCTAGAATGATTAGTAAAGAAAAAAAACGAGATTTTCTACCAACACAAGCAAACATTATTAATTGGCATGTTGCCAACAAATTTTTTTATAAAAAGAGTTCACTGATTTAGGACAGACTCATTAAATAATGCATTGTGATTTAGCTCAACACAACTCAACAAGTACTAAATAATAACTCAAGTAACGTTTTTGATATCATATCAACATGACTTGATCTTCCAAGGACAATTGCACTTGATAATCACTTCACAGTCTAATCAACCATCATAGTTAGGAGCTAAAAATACCCATACAGAGTTTCATTTCTTCTATTACTAGTTTCTTAAACCAACCCACATACTATATATGTTTAGACACAACAGTAACTCTTAACACAGTCCCTCCAACTATTTTCAATTACATATCTCGAAGCTAATCTTGACAAAACAAATCAGTCAGAGGAGGAAAAAGAGACGGACACTTTTAAAGCTAGCTAATAGATCATTGATGCATCAAAAGGCATAGTTTTTTCACCTTGAAGCCATGAATCAGGAAACCCTAGGTCTGGTGATAATTGCATTTGACCCCCTAAGCTGGATTGCGAGTAGAGATCAGTCTGCTGAGAAGGAAGAAAACTAGGTAGCAGGAACAGAGATGGGTCATCGTCAACAAAGTTGATCATGGCCTGGCGAAGCCATATCTGAGTCTTGAGGAACTTAACATAGTGAATGGCTTCCTCTAACATGGACACAGTGTCCATCTTAGACCCACCAGGGACCAAGCTCTGCAAGATCTTGAACCTGTCACTTATTCTGTGCCTCCTTTGCCTTGCCGCCACACTTTGTGGGTCAGTCGAGAGCTTCAGTGTTTTGCCTCTCTTCCCACCACCCTTCTTCTTCTCTTTGACAGTATTTGGTGCAGATGAAGACTCACAAGAATTAGGGTTACATGAGGGAAAGTAGTCCATTTGCCAGACTATTCCTCTCGTGGCCCGCACAAACTTTTATAAGTTTAGACACAAACACCAAACTTGACTTTGTTCATGTGATATATTTATAGAGAAAACTATGCTAGGCTAGGCAAGTTGATGTAAATGATGAAGAAGATGTCTTCGTTTGAGTCAGCCGATCTCTGGTGCAAGATACGGGTGTCCGTCCTCCCTCGGGCCTAGGCTAATAATAATAGAAGACTTCTAGGGAGTTCTCTGAATGAGTTTGATTGTGATCTAAATTGAATCAGAATTTAAATTTCATTTGTCAGATATAAACTGAAATTCATTATATAACATTTTATGCAATTGAATCCAATTACAATTCAACCTAAATTAGTTGTATGCATATATGTTAAAGAATTAAATGTTTGTTTTATGAAATTAAATTCATATTTTGGTGTAATGTTAAAATTCAAATCAATTGGTACATGTTTACTTTGTGGAAAAGGCTGGTATAAAGGGTTCGGATAAGCTTAAAATAATCTTGGTCCCACTTCCTATCTTATTTATTTTGGTGGCCCGGTTATAATGGGGTAGTTAAATACCAGCCTACAATGAATAGTTGGCAATATCTCATTTATACCATAGTATTTAATACCGCAGGTGGTATAAAAGTCTGGTCACAGAGGCATTGCCAATGCAAGGCTATGCAAAAATTAAACTGTCCTTGAACCTTTATTATATACAAATGAAAGGTCATCATTGTAAATAAATTATCAAATGAAGATATTATTAATGCTTTTGTTTTTTTTAAGTGTCACAAAAGTACAAACCATGTAAATAAATAAGGTGAAGTCCGAGAAAGAAAGAATGATTTATGCTATCCTACAACAAAAAAATATTACATTTATCAAATTTTTTATTTCAAATGATATGACACAATTTTTATCATTAAATATTAATATGATCTGTTTATTTGGTGATAGAAAAATTATACTACATCATTTAAGATATAGATTTAGTAAGAAAATTTTATAAGTATAACTCTATCCTTCCTACAACATGAGAATGAGGTGGATTGAAAATGAAAATGATATTTCAATCCCATCCAACCTTCTTCCCAGAGCAAATATATTAAAATTAAAGTTGATTTTCAGAGCAAATATCCAAATTTTAATGGATTTGATTATAAATTATAAAAAAATAAAGTATCTTCAATATTCAGATTGAATCACTTTTGATTGGATCCGATCTATTATTATATTCAATTTCAAGTCATTCTGGGACCTACTGTCACAAGACTAGGCAAAGCTTTAGCTTTGCTTTGGTTTAGATATTCCGAGTCCGAGGAGGGATAAAGATAAGTGAATGTAAAATCAGTGAACATTGTTGGTTGGAAAGAAAATTTTCGTCGGGAAGACAGTGGGACCCAAATCCCAAAGAAAGTAAATGAATCCTAAAGAAAAAAGAAAGGGGGGGGGGGGGGGGGGGCCTCCCCTAAAATCGAAGTGGATGCATCATAGTTCGCAGGTGTGTCTGAAACCCAGGACCAAATTTGTTTACGGGGGCTTTTGTCATATCTTGTAATGCTTTTTCCCTAGGATTCACACTGTTTACTTAAAAGATAATTCCTATTGATTGTTGCCTCGTTGGCTCTTCTTTTAAAGGCAATTTCGGAGCAAAGTTGCTAGATCATGTCTCTTGTTGGAACAAGTGAGTGACAACGTGAAGAGAAAGGAAAATAAGAATTTCACATCAAGGTTTTTGCCAAAGTGGGTGTTTTAGTGGAAGATTTTACTACTATTATTCTATAATGTGCGATTGGAGATGTGTGAATACTTTGGTTACTTCAACATGTAGTTTTTGTTGAAGACCTAATCATAGTTGTCTTGTAATTCCTCTAACCCACCGTCAGATGAAAGACTGACTACATATTGTTGACTGGGAAAAGAAAATTTCTGCTGCAAAATAGTAGTAAAAGAGAGAGAGTGTGAGAGAAAGATAGAGAGAGAAAGAAGCAGGAGCACGTTTCCATCCGGGTTTCACGGTGGGAGTGGGTAGAACCCTAATTATTGTTTCTTGTTCAGCTGAATTTACCTGCTTTAACTGTCCACTCAATCTTTAACCCACATCAGTCACAGCTCTTTATGTTGATGTATGTGGTGGTAGTGACGATGATCATGATCAATAATGATGGTGATAATACGTTACATGACACAGCTAACATGAAGTACTTACTTGATAAGAGCCTTTGATGAGACTAATTAACAAAGACCGCATCAAAAGAAGATAAAACCAGAACAGGTTCCACAGTGCTGCGACTGGTTGGGACAAGTTTTGATTTGTTAGTTGTTGGTGCTATTAGTGTCGAAACAGAACTACATAATGGTGTGTAATTAGACTATTCGAGGCAGACATGCATGAACACTGGTTACGTGAGTTCTTGACCAATAACAGAGACAGAAGTAGTTTCCTACAATAAGGGACTCTAAAATTGTTAAAAATAATTGAAACTTCTTAATACTGCTCTCAAGTTGGAAAGTGAAAGTGGTGAATTACCACCTTGTTGAGTAGATGAATATGTATACAATGAAACTTCACACTTTCCTCCAAAATATTTGAAGTTGTGAATTAGAGGACAAATTCAAGAATCTCATATTAACTTTTACGGTTCTTTTTAAATTCATCTTTTAATATAAATAGAAGAAAAACTTCATTCTATACTCAAAAAATACTTTTAAAGAAGAGGCTTATATAATAAAAACTTCAAGTTATAATTTTATACATATACATATATAAAAAGAAGAACAAGAAGAAGAAAAAATAAAAAAGAAGGGAGGCGACGTTCGAACGAGCCTTGCTTTCAATACTTTATTAAAAACTCGATTTCTAACATAAACTGAGATACTTTTACTCTCAATAGTTTGGCAAAAAATCTCATAAACGAGATATTAAGAGATGGGTACATTCAAACATGACAATTAAAACTTCAATTTATGTTTAAATTTTCTCTCTAACAGCTATATTTTTTTAGACCTTCCAAGTGGGGCTTTCTGCAATTGTAACAGAACAAAGAATGATAAAAATTTACTCTTCTTCTCTTCTATTCTAAAGCTTCAATACTTTATGATTTTCTATATTTGGGGTTGAGTTCTTGGTTCCAATATTACTAAAGAATGTAGTGTTTAATAATCTTAAAGTTAAGGCACTATATTTTGAAGGTAAAATTTTCAAGTGAAAAATTTATTATCTCAAAGATAACGAGTGTCGCGTCTTACCTAACTATCTATCTTCTTCATTTTTGTTTATTAATATTCTACTTCTAAAATTATTCACCACACATTATTCTACAACACATTCATGATAAATAGGATTGACGGCAACATAGAGAGCCGCTTGATTGTCAAAAAATAAGATAAAGGATGAAGATGTAAGACTCAAATCATATAGGAAAAGCTATCTAAGTTAACAATTGACAATTGCAAGGGAAGGCGATTCTAATTTAGCCGAAGAATGAGAAATTGTGATTCTTCTCTATTTTCCATTAAATTGGAGAAGTGACCAAGAAAGTTCAATAGTTTGTAGTTGATGGTTGCTTAATTGGACCATTAGCCCAATTAAAGTCACAAAAACCCTTCAATTGAAGGGTACTTGTAAAAGAGATACGAGAAGAAGTCTTTGGCTTGGAGAACCCTCAAGATAACTCAGAATGCGTGTTGCTGAGGTTCTTGAAATAAGAGATGAAGTCAAAAAGAGATCGGGGTTGTAGCCAGCTTATCTCCTCTAACGCTCAAATTAGTTGGCGTTCAAGATTCAGAGAATAAGTGTACAATACAAAACTAGTTCAATATGCATACATGTTGTTTTATTTCATTGGGTGTATTTATACTTTCAAAAATGTGATGACATGGCAAGCACTCGAGTACTCAAGGATTAGGCTTGAGAGCATACAATCGAAAATCCTTCCTAAAAAGGCCATCACATCAAATCTTATTTTTGAGCTGCGTAATAAATGTATTTCTGTCGTATTTCATTAATGCTTAGAAACAGAACACAACTATGACTTTGTTACCCAAGAAGCCGAGCATTTATGATGCACTACTCCTTGACCATCAATTCATCTCGAACATCAAATACTCTACACCAAGCACTCGCTGTATGGACCCGAGCATTTACAGATCAGTGCAGAGTATTCAATTTGATGCTCCTTGGGGCTATTCTGTCCATGAGGACCATGTCTCTACCTTTCCGACGGGTCGAGGCAGGTTTTGATTTATCATGACATGGCCATTATTATCCGTTACATCTATATTCTGCCTCCTAATGTGGTTTCAAGGACAATTTAATCCTCAATCAGGCTATTCTGCGTGCATCGTTGTCCCCTTGTGATGCATTTTCACCCAGTATGGGCACAAATAGCTTGGTCTCAACTCACAAGAAATGAAAGTTTGGGGGTTGCATCTACAATCTCTATCATGCCATGTGTCGAACTATAAGTGGTAAGCCGCCCATGTCCCGTCAATAAAATAAATCATGAAGAAATTCTCCATTACGAGGACTTAATTTCCATACTTGGCTCTATAGAAAAAGGGAGAAAATATTGAGTGCTTGGAGGGTACCATCTCAGAAAAAGGAGTTGGGCAACCACCCAAAAGTCCCATATCATCCAGAATTTCAAGTGTATACCTCCCTTTAAGAAATGCAAAAACTCTGTGATAAGCACACAACCTCGTACCTTAAAAAAAAAAAAATAGGAAGGCCAAATTCTAATATGTGATATCAATGATTTCTACAGGTTTATCATATAACTCAATTAGACCTACATTGTACTAAATTACATTTGAAATTTTTATCGATAGACACTCAATTTCAATGTGTACATAATATATATATTCAAAATTAGTTACAATCGAATCGAATCGAACGAAGCCAATTGTATTTATTCGAATTATATATATAAAAATATCAATGCATAATGAATTAATTAAATTTGGATCTGAATCAAATACTCGTCCAAAACATGATAAAATTCCTTTTTATTTTTTGTTTTTTCACACATATTGATAGAAATTAAATGTGGTTGATCAAAATCAAAGTCTTTGCTCTTTCATAGAGACGGTCTTGAGTTTACAAAGAAATTTCAAATTCATGGACGTGAGCTATCTCCAATTAATTAAATAACACACAAAATATTGGAAAATATAAATAATAATAATAAAACAAAACTGGTGTTTATAGAGTGTATGGGCTTCTATTTTCCGGGTCCCGGTCCATCCCTTATCTTGCCAGAACTCTCCACTGCTTTCCACGTGTAGAACACGTGTCATGCACCTCGTATCTTCTCTTTCCAAACGCGAGATTTATTGTACACGTGTCATCCAGACCACACAATTGTAGAACCAACCCCCTGTTTACAATGCAACCATCAACGAAGAAGGTCCAAGTCCGACAATGGCGAATGAATTCAGGCTGGTATCTCCTGGAAAAGACCACGAGGGAAGGCTACCAAGAAAGTACACAAGCGACGGACAGGGTGCTCTGAAGAACATATCGCCGCCGTTGGAGTGGTACAATGTGCCGGAGGGGACGAAGAGGTTGGCACTGGTGGTGGAGGACATTGATGCCCCTGATCCTGATGGGCCTATCGTGCCGTGGACTCACTGGGTGGTGGCGAACATCCCACCGACGTTGAAGGATCTGCCGGAGGGGTTCTCTAAGAAGGAAGATGAGATGGGTGGTGAGTATGCTGAGATCAAAGAAGGAAACAATGATTGGAAGGTCCCGGGTGGCGCGGCCCGAAGCTGCCGTCGCCGGGGCATCGGTTCCAGTTCAAGCTCTATGCATTGGATGATGATCAGCTGCATCTTGGACATGAGGTTTCGATTTGGATATGGGTTTCTTTTCGGGTCTTTAGTTTGTGTTACTTCTTGTTATATAATGGAGGGTAAAATATATTTTTGGTCCCTAAAATATATGTGTAGTGTTAATTTAGTCTTCAATCTTTCAATTGTATCTATTTGGCTAATGTTTTAAATTTATATTTACATTGTCTAATTTCAAATATTCTTAAAAAAATTGTTAACACTTGTGGACCAAATAAACATAAATTAAAAACTTTAAAAATTAAATAGACACCAAATTAGGAATCAAGTAATTATTGCGCTACCAAAAACGTCAATGATTGTCTAAGAGGCGTTTGGATTGAACTATCTAGATATAAATTAACAACTTTAGAAATTAATAAACACAATTGAACTATGTAGATATAAATTGAGAACTTTAGAAATTAATAAACACAATTGAAAGATTGGGACTAAATAGACACTAAACTGCATATTTGGACCAAAAGCATATTTTATGTATAATATAATAATGATATTTGGTGATGGTACAATTGATGGCATTACAGGTGACGAAGGAGAAGCTGTTGGAGGTAATAAAGGGGCATGTGATTGGGGAGGCGCTTCTGGTGGCAAAATTCTAATAATTTGGTTTTTTAACTTTGTTTGTCCAGAATAATAATAGATCATACATAACATAACTATGTTTAATTGGTTTCTTAAATTTGACAGAGCTATGCTTTTATATGTCCATGACACTTTTTGTTTAAGCTTTTTTGATTCATTTAAATTTGGTCTTTCGGCTAAGATAAACTGTTTACATTCTGTTCTTAGATCTACCATCAACGCCTCCTCTCTCTTATTGACTCAAATATTCATAAACCTCCATTGGGCCTCACATTGTAGTTGTTTTCTAATTGGGTATGGAGATTTCAAGCACCATCAATATATAAAATGGAGGACGTGTGTACTATATATAGTTTGTTGGTTTGCTCAGATTTTAAGATATTCAACTTAGGTTGAATGTCTCTCTTAAGGGGTTTTTATTACTTAATTTTGATCAATAAAAATTATTTAATTACCAAAAAAAAAAAAAAAGGCCCAAACAAGCAAGATAGGCACATGCGCTTGATCTTGGCACATGAGCTCTCTCTCTTAATAAGAGAGCTCCATCAATCACCTAATTGTTTGTTTGCTCATATGTTAGCTGGGTATCTAATCAATTGCTTGAAGAGTTGACAGCGTATTTCAATGTGGATGAGATTAAGACATAGGTAACGTAAGATGAGCGTGAATCAGAGTTTCGAGGCTCACGTATGATACTACGATAAAATATTCAGGGGATTAAAGGGGGTGTATACAGTGAAAATATAGTAGTTCACCAGCTCGGGAGTTTGGCTAATTCACTCTTTAATGGAGATTTTTACTTTTTCTTTCACTATTTATTATACCTAAAGGTTTACAGACTGTAATATGTGATACTAGGGTCCTCTCCCCTCATTGAGGGCGTTACATAGTATTTATAGGATTGTTCCTTATTCAGTGGGATCTTGACCGAGATTCTGACCCTTATTTCATGGGGTTCTCCTTAATTCTAGGAGAAGATCTTGATTGGTTGCGATTAGGTGTCTTGATTATAACTTCCTAACGCTTTAGGAACCTCTCATGGTTATCCAGTCGTTGCCTTACCTCAAGAGACCTTCAGCACTTGTCTTCTAACCTTAGTTAATATGGCTGACCTCCCGGTCTGAGCTAAACTCAATTACTTTAGGCTGACCTCAGTTACTTTAAGTATCATCAGTTGTCCCCCAGCCCTTGGTCCAAGCGAGCTTGGGCATGGGCTGGGCTTAGCTGACCTTAGTCCGCATGTGAGATGCATGTGAGGGGGCTCTTTGACTGTTTACAACAATCATGGCTTCCTCGATTCCCGCGCATATTTCAGCCCACATCACTCAAGCTTTAAATGCTCAATCGGTTGCTCAAAAAATTGCTCAAAACTCCCTGTTCATCTTTTACGTTGTTCATCTTTTACGTTGTTCATCTTTGTCTCCGGCTCTTTCTCTCTACGATTTCTAGGTTTTCCTACATGCGATTCTCTTATTCTCTACTCAAAACTGTGCTTTTTAGGTTCGACTCGAAGTCCTGCTTTGCTCTTCTCCTCCAATTTTGTTCTTCGACTGCTGTTTGTTGCTATTTTCCCTATCTAGGTACGCTTCCTTCTACCCTTTTCTCTTTCTCTTGTCTTTCCTCACTCTAGATTCCTTGACTTCGAGGTGGCCATTATTTTTCTGAATTTCTCAGTTCTTTTTCTTTTGGAATCGCGATTGTTGCCTATCTATTCTTCCTCGCTTTGTGGATTGGAACTCTACTGTGCGAATTCTTACTGTCGTGAGGTACAATGTTGACCCTAGGATTATTAGGGGGTGTTTAGTTAGTATTCCTCCTTTTTATAATTCTTTCGATTTGCCTTTCTCTTTGCCAATCATGTCTGCCTCCTCTAGAGCAACCCCTTCCTCTATTTCCCTCCTAGGCGACAGGTCTGCCGAGAGAGATTCTGATTTAGGGAATGTTGGGGATGCAGATTGACAACTTCCCCGGTGTTGAGGTTGTCGATACCAAGGTGAACTCCAATGAACTCCCCTCATCTTCCTCTCATGTACCTCCTAGTGCTGACAAGGGTAAGAGTAAGGCGAGTGAGGTTGGGATTCTTGATAGTACAACAAGTATGGGGGCTGCCTTCAGGCATGCCGAGGTCATGGGTCCCAGTGGGGTGGATCCTATTCTCATGGAAGCTCTTAGTGCTCGTTTTGGTTTTTCCCCTAGTGTTCAGCCCTGGTGCCCGAATAAACTCACCCTATACGTTGCCCAAGTGCACAAAAGATTTTGTATCTTTGTGGCCGCTTTCGAGAATGACTTTTGTTTTCCTATGCACCCCTTTATCAAAAATGTTCTGCAGCACCTCAATGTCTGCCCTGTTCAGCTTTCTCCTAACTTTTGGGGTGTTTTAGTGGGTCTTTTAGCTTTCTTTAAGAAGCATGTGCTTGGGACTCCCACCATTTGTCTGCTTATGGACCTTTTCAATGTCAAGCTTACCTCAACTGAGGGCTTTCTATATGTTCCAGGCGGACCTTGCTTAGGCAGATCATCACACACCTCCCCAGTTCTCATAAAGGCTGGAAAAAGAATTTCTTTTTCGTTGGGGGTGTCAATTGGGAATACAACCCTGATGATAAAACAGATACTCTTGGGATTCCCAGAGCCTGGTCAGCCCCAGATAACTTAGGTGAGTTTTTGCCTGACTGAACTGCGGTTCGAAGATTTATGAGTTGTTTTCCTAATCTCTGCATTTTTGGTGTTCCCCCTTTCTTAGGCATTCGACTTGAACTCAGCGTCGAGGACAAGCGGGTAAAACTGAAGTTGGCTAAGTGTAATCCAGAGAGGTACTCTGAGTTTTTCAAACCCTGGGAATTAGAAAGGCAGGGATTCGGCCCTCCTCCAATCCCACTTTCCTTTATTCGACCTGAGGACATAAAAGGTAATGCTCTTTCCCTTGTTTGGTTTCATTGTTTTCCTCCTTTTCTTTTTCCTTTTAACTAACCAACTCAAGCCAAATCTCCCAGGGTCTTCTACAATGAAGCCTACCCTTGAGATGTTCCAAGCTAAGGTAGAGCTACTGAAAAAGAAAAATCAGGGTGGTACCAAACGCAAGGCTGAGGGCAGTTATGATGGGAGCCTAGTTACTCGAGTTAAGGTTTAGAAAATGGGTACTTTCTTTGCCTCTGCCTCTATCTAGAAGGCTCCACTATCCCCCCTATATGCTTCACCAACCTCAGGACTTCCTCTCCCCCAAGGGACCCGACCTGCCACTGAAGATGCTCCTAGGCAAGATCAGTCATCTCCTTTTGCATTTGAAGTTTAGAGGGCCTTGGAGACTGCTTGCACTCTCCCTGGTCGTGCTGCAACTGCATCAACCAAGGAGACCTCCTAACCCTTCATGACAAGCAAAGGGGTTTTCTCGAAGTCTGAGAATTCTCTTATTACCGATGTGAAGCGTGCTGCAGAGGTCATTGCCTCCATTATCCCAGAGTCTGACATTGATGCGGCCACTTCTGTACTCCTGAAAACCTGTGTTTCCACTGTGATGTATGGCTGTACCTCGGTGAGATTCTAATTTGTCAAATTCTCTTCTTTTTTTTTTGGTTGTCCTGTGCTCTTCCATTTACACTAATCTTTCTTGCTTATCTTCAAACCGTCATTCAAATAAGCAGCTTGTTAAAGCGAATCCAAGCCCTGGAGGGGTCGGCCAATGCTTCCAAAGCTTTTGAGCTAAAGTGTACCAATTTGGCCTTTGAGAATAATGACCTTAAGGTCCAGGCAAAGAGTTGCAAGAGCAAGTGGAGCAGTAGTTTTTCCTTGCCAAGTCCAGATAGGAGGAGCTCAGCAAGACTAAGGAAGACCTCTGGTCAAAAATCGATGACTGGATCGAGGAGAGCCGGAAGTCCCTTGATGCTTTGGCTTCCTTCAGGAACATGAAGAGGGAGTACGAGGTGCTAGCAGAGGCAAATGATGCTATCAAGGAGGAGTTAGGGGCTGCCAGGGAGACGTTGGAAGTGCGAGACACTACCATCTGAAAAAAAGATGAGCTGATTGCCCAGCTAGAGGATGATGTTCTCACCAGGTGGGCAAAAGGGTGGATTACATTCTAGGGTATAGCTGAAAGGACTTTTCCTGAAATGAACTTTGACTTTTCAATTTCCCCTGAGGAAGAGGCGAGGGGGTCTGATGAAGAAGAGGATGATGCTCCTACTCCTCATGTTTCTGAAGATATGCCCATAGACTCTAGATGGCTCATTCTTCTAGTTGGGACTTCAGCTCAAGATGCTTCTGCCTCATTAGGTATTTATACTCCTCTTGCTGCCGAGCCTGCTTTTTCCCTCCCTATTGAGCTGGCCACAAGAGCCTTGGTTGAATCTGAGGTCCCTGCCTCTTTGCCTGCTCTTGGCCCTCCTGAAACTTCAACTGTTGCTGTACCAGAGAGGTCACCTGCTGAGCTGGAGAGCCCTTCTTCCATTCTTTGTGCTGAGACATTAGCTACTGCACTGTAGAGCCCTTCATCTACTCTCCCTTCAAAAACTTAGGATTTGTAGCTTTGGGCTAATTATCTCAACATTGTAACATTTTGAAACGAAAATTTCAGAATTGTAGCGTTTAATACCTTTAATTTACTGCTTATAGCTCTCATTTTTTTCCCCTTTGCTTTTAATTTGTTGCTCTGCTCTACCATCAATCGAATGAGGATATTCCTCAACTCTTTTTTTCTCCTTTGCTTTAGGGGGTCATTCAGATCTTCTTGAAATAAAAAAAGTTAGGAATAACTGTTGATGTGCCTAGCTGAGCTTCCAACTTCTCAATCTGCTTCTGTCCGAACTTCAGCAACTGACCACCAGAGCTCGGACTTTACTTCATCCTCAAAGATTTAGGATATGAAGCCAGTTTTTCAAACTTATCAACTCATGGTTGTGACAATTTTAAACCGGAATGCAACTATGTAACTTCTACTGCGTAATGCAATCTTCTTATCCATTTCCCTCTCTCAGCAAATGAATAGAAAATTTGCATGATCAGTTTAGCATACACAGTAGGGGTGTAGTTTTTAGCTATTTGAAATATAAGGCAATGAGTACCTGAAGTCTTACCCTTAAGGAGCTTCCATTTGCTAACCTGCATAGCTGACCCTTAAGGAGCTTCGATTTGCTGACCTGTATAGCTAACTTGCTCTAGGGCTAAATAACCTCCGAGCTGGCTTGAGGGGACCCTTTGGTAAACAATCATGCTCTGTCCAATGGTTCTGATGTGCCGAGGTCCTGGATTGCTATGGACTACACGCAAGGTGACAACCTAGAAGAGCATGTCTAGATGCAGTTGTTTGAGTGCGTTGACTTCCTCATTTTCCACTTACTGACCTCCTGATGTGTAAGGTTTGTTTGACCTTTCTTTTATGCTCTGGACCCCTCCTTGGAGGTCTGCTTGTTTTATTCCGGGGTGTCGTTGATGTCTCCTTTCAATGCATATCCTTCCTACCAAAAAGGTTCATGTTTCCTTAATTTGGAAACCTAGAGACCCATCGACTTAAGGTTTCGTGTAATTAACAACTTTCTAAAAATTTGGGGTCTTCAAAGAATTTCTACAAGTACTAACTATCACTTTCCTTCGGGTATCCCTTTGTTATTCTTGAGGGCTTAACGCCTTATATCTCCTTATTTTCTCTTTTTCGCTTGAGTCCACTATGTCTGCCCCCTTTTCTGCTCTGTTTCAAGAGTGAACCTCCTTTGGAGTTGAGTGGATGTGGCATACTTGCTACTTTGTTCCCTCAGTGGTGATGTCCTTCAATTTAGAGAGGATAAAGAAGAAGTTCTTTCTTGATTTGGAGTTATCTCTACATGCTCCAAGCTCTAATGAACCCTGTAATTACCTTCCTCCTGAGGAGACGTGCTTCTTTGAAACAACTTTGGAGTTAGGTCTGTGTCTTCCCATTCATCCTTCTATTGGATTTATTTTAGCCTATATTGGCTTGTGTCCTTCTCGTCTTTCACCTATGGGATGGGCTGTCATAACCAATTTCTTCCTCTTTTGGCGCCTACGAGGTAATAACGAGTTTTCTACGGTTGCAGAATTTCTTTACTATTTTGACCTTGAGGAGGATGAAGTTCTATGCTTCGTCCTCTTTCGGTGGAGAGACTTCAGGCAATGTCACTTAGTGTTTGATCTACCCTCTCCTCCTTCGGGATGGGCCCAACGCTTCTTCTTTGCTTCCAATGACTTGTGGAGGTCTTCTGAGGTGGGCACTAGGGAGTGTAGGGTCCCTCGGTCTTGGAAGAGCTATTCTTACCCAGGTGAGAGTGACGAGGATCTCTCTCTTGGGATCAAATTTTTATGATGATATCTGCTTATCTTATTTTTTTTTTTTGGTATACAGGTGTTCCTGACTTGAACATGCTTGAATTGATGAGGACAGAACTAATGACCCAAGTTGAGCCCATGTCCTTTTCTGAGCTCATGACCTCAGACATTTTGTACTTGTTTAGTGTTGCTGCGGTTGAGCGAGTCATTGGAAGAGGTGCAAGAGGGATGGTTTTTCCTCCCCTACCTCAGACTCTGGCCGAAGGGAAGTTTTGTTCTTCGTTGCTGGGCAAAAACTGATGGATCTTCTGTCATCAGCTGAGAAGGAAAGGGATGAGCTGAAAGAGGAGAACCTTCGTCTGAAGGAGAGGATAACTGAGTTAGAGAGACGACTAGGAATTTTGCTTTGATTGATTCCTTGTAACTGCTGATGTTCTGAAAGCCTCAACTTTCTCATATTTGATGCACATCGTGAACGATTTATGATTTGAAGAAGTCTTTTGTTTTGTAATCTCTGATGTTTCTAAGCTCCATGACTCTTTTGATGAATTCAATGCGATCCCTAAGGTTTTTACCATGAACCAATAAGTTCATCGTCTTTGTTATGAATTAGTAAGTTCATCCCGAGCTTTTGAGCTCTTCTGACGAACTGATAAATTCATCGTGAGTTCAGGGCTTTTTTTTATAAACAGGTAAGTTCTTCGTAAGCTCCAAGGCTCTTTCTATGAACTGACGAGTTCATCGTGAGCTCTAAGACCCTTTTTGTGAACTGATGAGTTCATCGTGAGCTCTAAGGCTCTTTTATGAACTAATGAGTTCTTACTGAGCTCCAGGGCTCTTTCTATGAACTGACTAGTTCATCGTGAGCTCTAAGGCTCTTTTTTTATGAACTGATGAGTTCGTTGTGAGCTCTAAGGCCCTTTTTATAAATTGATGAGTTCGTCGTGAGCTCTAAGACTCTTTTTTTTTGTGTGCCTATAAGGATAGATGAATCACAGACTTGCTACTTTTTTAACAATGGTTCATAATAAGATAAACTTACTGAAAAAATTTTCTAAGATGTTCTGCATTTCATGCTTGGGGCAGGACTTTCCCTTCTTCCGTTTGTAACTCATATTTTTCCAGTCTAATTACTCGAGAGACTATGTATGGACCTTCCCAGTTAGGCCCCAGTTTTTCATGAATGAGATCCTTTCTTGCCAGTAGAAGCTTCCTCAGCACTAGATCTCCAACCTTGAAACTCCTATGCTTGACCTTCCTGTCGTAGTACCTAGCTGCCTTTTTTTGGTAGCTCTTTATGTTGTTCAGTGTTACCTCCTTCTTTTCTTCCAATAGATTCAAACTTAGCAGAAGAGAATTACCATTATTTTCCTTGTTTGTTAATTTTGTTCTAAGTGAAGGGAGCCCAACTTCAATAGACGCCACTGCCTCAGAATCGAAGGCCAAAGTAAATGGAGTCTCTTGTATTACCGACCTAGTGGTTGTCCTATAAGTCCATAGTACTTTTGGGAGGTGCTCCACCCATTTACCTTTCAGATTTTTTAGCTTGGTCTTCAGAGTAGACTTTATAGTCCTGATTGTGACTTCTGCTTGTCCATTAGACTGAAGATGAGCTGGGGCAGAAGAATAATTCTTTATTCCAAGTTCGGCACAAAAGTTTTTGAACTTCGGGTTGTTGAACTGTTTTCCATTATTCGACACAATTGCTCTGGGGATCCCAAATCGACAGATTATGAATTTTCAAGTAAAATTATGAACCTTCTGTTCTGTAATGGCTGCTATGGGCTCTATCTCTGCCCACTTGGTAAAGTAATCTACCCCTACAATGGCGAACTTGCATTGTCCTACACCAGTGGGAAGAGGCCCTAGTATATTTAGACCCCACTGTTGGAATGACCAAGGGCTTATCACTGAGGTTAGGAACTCTGGTGGGCAGTGAGGGACGTTGGCATGCATCTGGCAAGCCTTGCATTTTCTGACCAGGTCTGTTAAGTCCTTGAGCAAAGTGGGTCAATAATACCCCTGCCTTAATATCTTTTCTGCCAAAGCCCGAGCTCCGATGTGATTGCCACAAATTCCTTCGTGAATTTCCTTGAGTATATAATCAACGTCCTCGTTCCCCACGCATTTGAGGAGTGGCGCTGAAAAACCTCGTCTGTACAAGTTTCCCTGCAAAATAAAAAATCTAGCTGACCTGGTTCTCAGCTTTGTTGCTTCCTTGTTGTCTTCCGGTAAGGTCCTGTTCTGGAGATACTCCACGATGGAGTCCATCCAACTTGATGGAATCTGCATAGGAAAAACTTCTTCATTCTCAAAACACACATATGGTTTCGCCAGATGTTTCACGGGGATCAGCCTGTCCAGATTTTCTTGAGTAGCTGTTGCCAAATTTGTCAAAACGTCTGCTCTCGAATTTTCAGTTCTGGGGACATGTCTGATCTTTACTTGCACAAATTTCTTGATCAATTATTGCACCTTCCTAAGATAAAGGATCATCTTCTCACCCTTAGCCTCGTAAGCACCCTCTATCTATTTCACCACGAGTTGTGAGTCATTGCAAATCTCCAGTTGCTCGGCTTCCATTGAATGAGCTAAGCTGAGGCTTATTATGACTGCCTCATACTCAGCTTCGTTGTTTGAAGTTTTGAATCCAAATCTCAGTGCGTATTCAACGTTTATTTCATCGGGGGAGGTCAAAATCAAACTAGCTCCACTGTCCTGAGCATTGGCTGCTCCATCTACTGAAAGTTTTTACGTGGGGAGGTCAGGTACTAACTGCGCTATCTTTGCAGGTATCCCTGTTGTGAATTCTGCAATAAAATTTGTCAATATCTGCCCCCTAATGGCTGTTCTTGGCTTGTATCTGATGTCAAACTCGCTAAATTTAACAGCCCATTTAACCGGTCTCCCTGAAGATTCTGGCTTGTGCAGCACCTGCTTCATAGGTTGATCTGTTGGGACTTCGATAGTATGAGCCTGGAAGTAGGGTCTTAGTCTCTTGGCAGTTGTTACTAAAGGTAAAACAAGTTTTTTTCATTTTATGATACCTTTCTTCTGCCCCCCTTAGAGCTCGGCTGCAGTAGTAAACTAGTTGCTGAGCTATGTCCTTCTCCCTTACTAGTGCTGCGCTGGTTGAGAACTCTGAGACAGCCAGGTAAAAGGTAAGTACTTCTCCTTCTAACGGATTTACTAAGACAGGTGGGGAGCTCAAGTATTCTTTCAATGCTTTGAAGTCTTCTTCACACCGAGCATTCCATTGAAAGGCTTTCTTTAAGACTCGAAAGAAGGGCTGACACTTGTCGCTTGATTTGAAAGCGAAGCGACTCAGGGCAGCTATTCTCCCGGTTAAACACTGTATTTTCCTCGTGTTGGAGGGAGGCTGCATATTCAACACTGCTTTTACCTTTTTTGATTTAGCCTCTATCCCTCTACTATTAACTATGAAGCCCAGAAATTTTTCTGCTGACACCCCAAAGACACACTTAGTTAGGTTGAGCTTCATCTTGTATTCTCTTAAGACTTGAAATGACTCTACTAGGTGCCTAATGTGGAGCTCTGCCTTCAATGACTTGACCAATATGTCGTCAATATAGACCTCCATGGAGGTCTCAATATATTTTTGAAACATCAGATTCACTAGGCGCTGGTGGGTGGCTCCTACTTTTTTTAACCTGAAAGACATCACTTGATAGCAGTACGTCCCTTGCTCGGTTATGAATGAGGTCTTCTCTTGGTCGTTGGGATCCATCTTGATCTGATTGTACCCTGAGAAGGCATCCATGAAGCTGAGGAGCTCATGTCCCGCAGTGGCATCTATAATCAAATCTATCCCGGGTAAAGGAAAATTATCTTTCAGACAAGTACGGTTGAGGTCTGTAAAGTCAATGCAAATACGCCATTTTCCATTTGTTTTCTTGATTAGGACTACATTGGTTAGCCAGACTGAGTAATTCACTTCTCGAATGGCTTTCGCGTGAAGGAGCTTGCTGACCTCTTCGTTGATGGCTTTCTGACGCTCCGCGGCGAAACTCCTCCTCTTCTGCTTAATGGGCTTACAGGCTGGATTCACGCTGAGCTTGTGAGTGATGACAAAGGGATCAATCCCGTTCATGTCCTCTTGCTTCCATGCAAAAAATTTCTTGTTCCTTTTAAGGAATTGGATGAGGAGATCCTTGACCTCCTTGCTTAGCTTGGATCCAACGTAAATAAGATGCTCTGGCTCCTCATCAACTTGAACAAGTTCCAACTCTTCTGATGGTGTTGGCCTGGTCTCGAGTTCATCCCTTATGTCAAGCTCATTCAATTGGATGCTCTTAACCTCCTTGTTTCTCATGGATGCCATGTAGCATTCTCGTGCTACGCGTTGGTTTTCTCGGACCATTCCAACTTTATTTTCTGTTAAAAATTTACTACAAGGTGATAGGCAGAGGGAATAGCCCTTATAGAATTGAGCGAGGGTCTTTCCAATGAGCATATTGTATGCTGAAGGTACATCAACCATTAAAAATTTCACAGTTGTTGTAGTCTGACAGGGTGGGTCACCTAAGATCAATATAAGTTAGGTAGACCCCAGGGGCAGCACCCTTTCTCATGAGAATCTCAATAGGTGGGCATTTACTGGTTCAAGCTTTCCCCTTCCTATATCCATTTTGTCGAAAGTAGAAACAAAAATAATATCTGCCGAGCTGCCATTGTCAATCAAAATATGATGGATAGTCTTGTTGGCCACCACAGCTCTTACCACCAAAGGGTCATCATGAGGATGTTGGCAGCCTTCCAGTTCTGAATCTGAGAAAGTGATAGTCGTGTCTAAGCATGGAGACTTAGACACAATATATACTTCGGGAGCTTCTGTGGCTCTGATTTTTGCAAGTGGGTCTTTCTGGCAGAGCTGGACCCTCCTCCTCCGGCAAATCCTCCATATATCACTCTGATCTCCCCCATAGGTTGCTGGTGTGGCTCTGGTGCTTGACGCTGAGGGGGTGGGGGTGGGGATGGGGGTGGGGGTGGGAAAGCTCATTTTTGATTATCATTGGCCATGTAGCATCGCAGATGCCCTCGTTGGATTATAAATTCTATTTCCCTCCTCAATTGGATACAATCGTCGGTGTGATGACCATGGTCTCTGTGGAAGTCACAAAAATTCGTAGGATCCCTTTTTGCTGGGTCTGCTTTCATCCAGGGTGGCCACCTTAAGAACTTCTCATTTTGCACCTCATACAGTATCTGAGACACTGTAGCAGTCAGGGGGGGTAAGCTGTCGGGGTGCATACCTTGGTTGTAGCTCTGGTTGTGGAGGGCCGAGGTGATCCCTGACATTTTCTCTTTTCTTCGGGGAACGCTCTCTGTCTTTTCTTGGAGACCTACCTCGTTCTCTTTCCTTTTTGGGACTTCGTTCTCTCTTCTTTTCTTCCTTCCCTTTCTTCTTTCTCGACGAAGAGCTCCCGACCTTGGAGAGGAGCGTTTCTTCACCATTTATATACTTTTCTGCTTTGGCGAGCACCTCTGCCATACTAGCTTGGGGGTTCTTTGAGATGAAAAACATCAGATCTTTTGACTGAACTCCCAGACTTGCTATGAAGGCTGTAATAGCAATTTTTTATCTGGGACATCCACCTTCAAGGATTTTGAGTTAAACCGTTGGACATAAAATCGTAGGTTCTCATCAGGTCCCTGTTTCACATTTAACAAATGGTAGCTCGATTTTCTCTAGGTCCGAGCTCCAATGAAGTGGGACACAAACGAAATTGACAACTCTTTAAAAGAGAAAATCGAGGCTGGGGGGAGTCTGTTGAGCCATGCTAAGGCTGAGCTCTTTAGGGTGATAGCAAAGACCCTACATCTCACTGGATCTTGATATCCATGCAACTCTATTTGGTTTTTATAGGTGTTGAGGTGGTCCACGAGATCTTTTGTCTCATCGAAAGCAACCACCTGCGGCATTCTGAATTTATATGGAAGAGGAAAATGCAGCACCCCAGCAGTGAATGGGGATTCAATTTGCTGCACCAAGGCATCCATAGTGACTGGGGCCTTGCTCTTCACTGCCTCCTTCATCTGACTGAGCTCTTGTTGGATGTTTTTGAAGTATTGCTCCCAGTGGTGTTCTCTTCTCTCTTGTTGATAAGGGAAGAAGTCGTTCCTCTCCCCTTTCTTATACTGACTTTGCACTTCCTTGTTGTGACCATTCCTAGGGGGTAGGCGAGGTTCTTGCCCCAAGGTCTGACTATTCTCTCCCACCTCATTAACTTCTCTGAGGGGGTCGAGATGCGGTTGCTCTCTTGGTGGTGGGTTATTCTGGCCTCCTTGGGCCGGTCACACCTCCTGTGGGCGTTGTAGGAGCTTTAAGAGCTCTGCGTTCTGTTTTATTAGACGTTCATTGACAAGACGAAGGGCCTCCATCTCATTATTCATGGGAAGGCCCCCCATGGGGGGATCTGCTTCTTGAGCTTTTTCAGATCGTCTATTATTTGTGGCTTCCTGTTGATCTTGCATTCGTAGATGATTGGTCTGACTTTGGCTCATGTTTCGCGTTGATATCATCAGTCACTGAAAAATCAGCTTTATTCGTAACAGGAACAGTCATTCCCACAGACGGCGCCAAATTGACAGCGTATTTCAACATGGATGAGCTTAAGGTGCAGGTAACGTGAGATGAGCGTGGATCGCTTCGAGGCTCACGTATGATGCTACGATAAATTATTCAGGAGATTAAAGGGGTGTACACAGTGAAAATATAGTGGTTCGCTAGCTTGGGAGTTCGGCTAATCCACTCTTCAATACAGATTATTGCTCCTTCTTTCACTATTTACTATACCTAAAGGTTTACAGACTGTAATATGTGATATTAGGGTCCTCTGCCCTCATTGGGGGCATTACATAGTATTTATAGGACTGTTCCTTATTTAGTGGGATCTTGGCCGAGATTCTGGCCCTTATTTCGTGGGGTTCTCCTTAATTCTGGGAGAAGATCTTGGTTGGTTAAGATTAGGTGTCTTGATTATAGCTTCCTAACGTTTTAAGAATCTATTGTGGTTATCCAGCTGTTGCCCTGTCTCAAGAGACCTTCAGTCCTTGCCTTTTGATCTCAGTTAATATGGCTGACCTTCCAGTCTGAGCTGAACTCAGTTATTTTAGGCTGACCTCAGTTACTTTAGGCATCATCAAGAGTAATTCAAATTAATTGCGAAAAGCTCTTGAGGGACGTTCCATTTTTTCTATCATATTATTAAATAATAGCCGAGAAGTTCCAACAGTACATTTTTGTCTACCTATAACAAGGGTTATGCTAGTTATGAACTAAGTAAGCCATCTTTTTCTGCTATATACAATTCTTTTGTCATTACCAATTCTGATGAGAACCGGAGCTCCTCCGGTCTTTGACTTTCTTTTCAAGAGCTCCCGGTCGATTGCTAGATATCATCCCCCATTCCTGTGGTGTATCTTTTGGGATTCAGAACTCGAGTCATTGATCGTTATTGAGTGTGATGCAAAGGTTCTTATTGAAACCATGAATAAAAAGCAATTGTAATGAGGAGTTGAAGCATTGCAAGGGGATATATATGGAGGTCTTATGAGGAGGGAGATCAATAATGTTGTCCACTAGATTGCTACTCAAAGAGTTAGAGGAAGTTTATCTCCTGGATGGAGTGTCAAAATGCAACAAAGCTTGACGAGATAAGTAGTAGGGAAGCAAGAAGAGGAATTGGCTAAGAGATGTGCAATTCAAAGAGGATATATTACTACTACTGTAATGTTTTCTCTTATTGTTTTTTTGTAATACTAGTTGATGCACACGTGCGTTGTACGTGAACTATTTTGAATTTAAATATTATATATTATTAGTATAAAGTTTATCAACTATTTCACTATTTAGATTTTAATAACATAAAGAAGCCATCTATGCATTGTACTTGAAGCAAGGTATGAGTTGGGCTAAAAAATTAGCCACTGTAATAACCTTCTTCACTTGTGTCATATAAGACAAGTGAACAATTAATAAAACATTTGGTAGATTATAGATCTTATACTCAAATAGCAATGTACTAAGAGACAAAAACATTTGAGAGTGTTGAGAAGCTTGAATATGACAATTTATGAAAAGAAAGAAATCTATACATGAAATCATGACTAACTTAAAGTAAGAAAGAACGTGATAGAAATAACAAATCGACTATAAATTAAAATTTCTTTGTTCTTTTTTCTTTCTTTTTCCTTGGTAAATAAAGACTTCTATTGCTTGGTGAAGAGTGAACCGCATGACCACAAAGAGCTTTTCCTTATGGTGTCCCCGCAATTCCAATGCTAAGGTAAGTCCTATCAGTAGCAAAACACCGAGCAAGTCCAAAATCGTTACTACAAGAAATAAGCTTGTTAGTGGCAAAAGTAATACTGACAAAACTTATATCGTCACTAAAACCTAATGTTTAGTGACGAAAATAAATAATGGCCACTAACCCAAAATATTTAGTGGCAAGTTAAAAAAATTATCACTTATTTCATAAAATAGTGTTACTACCGACAACATTAGCATTGTCACTAATATTTGTCACTAAATTTGAGGCGGGAGAAATTTGGTGCCAAAAAAAATGGAAGGAAGTACTTTAGTGGCAATTAATTTAATATAGTCACTAAATAATTAATCAAATGATAACTTTTTAGTCACGACTTGTCCACTTGTCACTATTTTTATGAACTAAGGTGGTATTAGTGATAGAATTTAATTGTTGCTAACAATCTGATCAATAATTTGGGGGCGGGAATTTTTTGGCGCAAAAAATATGTTGGAGGGAAGAATTTTAGTGACAATTATTTTAATGTTGTTGATAAATAAATAATCTATGCCCAACTATTTAGTAATGACTTAGCCATGAGTCACTATTTGGTTGAACCAAGATGCTATTAGTGATGAATTTGAACTTATCACTAATAATTTTATCATTAATTTTGAGGCGGAAATTTTTTGGTGCTAAAATGTGTTGGAGGGAAGTATTTTACCAACAAATTTTTAACGTCGTCACTAAATAATCAATCTAACACCAAGTATTTAGTGACAATCTAACGACACATCACTTTTTGACTAATTTTTATGAACTATGAGGTATTAGTGACAAATTTAAGTTTGTCACTTATAACAGTGTCAATCACTTTTATTAGAATCAGACCAGACTGCCTAGTTTGACTGGTGAACCAGGTCCTTCAGCGGTTCGGTTCACTAAAAAGATTGCTGGTATAATCAAACCTTCCATGTACTTAAAATAAGGATGCAAATAAATTATGCTTATAAATAAATCGAATTGAGATCCATATTTGACCTGAATACAAACTTGTATACAAATTCAAATTTAATTAATTAAATATAGATTGAAATTTATTTTAGAATATTCGAATTCAAATTCGAATCATTTATCATGCATACGATAGATTTAAATTATGATATATTGTATCGAAACCTAGTAATTTGAACCCATTATAATTGATTAAACTGAATCCGAATTTGAATATGCTATTAATTAAATAATTTGATCGAACTAAATTTCAATTTTTAAAGAGTACATATATAGACTTTGAAAATAAAATACACCAAGTAACAAAATCATAGTTTTCAAATTGGATTTGTATTCTTATTGGTTGGTCTAAATTGAATATGCTTATCGGTTCGATAATTGATTGCGCACTTGTCCTAAATGATCATAAATTGATCCAAACTTGTCATTTTGTATGTAAGGTGCCAAAAAATGACATGATCTATTATATACGACATAAACACAATACGAAATTAAATGGTTTAAGTCTTTCTTAAGACACTCGTTTTGAAAACTTGTGGACATTATATGATTACAAACCAAATCATGTATAAGTGAAACTAATAAAAAAAATACATAATACGACTCGTATATATTTCGATTATGCACGATTCATATAAGTTACAAACTCAATATGTCACGTTTCGTTAAATACGAATTAATAAATAAATCGGTTATGCTTAAATTATTTTGGAACACAAAACTCATTAAAACCCGATACGAACCAATCTTACTGGACACATTTTTTTTTTTTGAACACTACTCGACACAATTGACAAACCTACTCTTATGTACTATTTATCTTTGTCAATTAATTTTAATAAAAATGTGCTATTTTTTGTATGTGAAAATCTTGTTAACTAGATTAAATATTATTTTTGTCCTAACTAAATAGATAATCTATAACAATTATATTATATTATATTGTTATGATATAACACTACAACCTAATAGCTAGGGCAGCCAAATTTTTTTTTTTTGAGCTAAAGGCGGATAACATATAACAACTATATTATATTATATTATATTGTTATGATATAACACTACTTTATCACCTAATAGCTAGGGCAGCCAACTTTTTTTCGAGCTAAAGGCGGATAACAGGAGAAATTACTTAAGAAAAAATCTCCTTTGCTCACTTATCTTATCAACCAATCCCATTCTCACATCCTAACTTGTCACAAATTCTTGCAAAATCCTATTATGACTATTCTTCACATTCTCTATCGATACGTTTTTCTTGCTCTCTCATTCTCTATATTCTATCTCTATATCTCCATCTGCAATTACAAGAGTTACAATTTCATCACTTCTGATTATAGGTATTTCTTTAATTTTCACGCTTTAATCACTGAATTTGAGTCCGTAACATGTAATTTATTTCTCTTCATTCAATCAATTTTATGAATTGCTAGTGTTTGTTTCTCTTTTATATTTTTATGCTTCTTCAACTTTTCCAATGATTTTAAACATGTTACAGTCTGTGCTTCATGTATGTTGCCAAATAAAAATGTGTTTGCCTTATTCCTTCCATGGCTATTGATAGGTGAAAGCATGGTTCTCTAATACAAGTATGAGTTTTGTGTTTTTTGTCCTTGATTTGAATATTTATGAATTTTTTTGGTTCTAAATTGTTAAATCAAAATTTAAATTGTTTGTAATTGGCCTACAATCGATATGTGATATGTGCTTTTCTAAAATCGATATGTGAAAAAAAAATGAGAGAATTGTATAGGATAGTGTTTGAGAAGGTGGGCTAGAGAGAGAAAAAGGAGTTATACCTGGACTGGTGGACTGCTGGGGGTAATTCGCCAGGCCCTTTCTCCATTTGCTTCAACACCTGAGCTTCCCCATTATTGACCATGAAGCTTGATTTTATACCCTATTCCTTTTAGCTTCAATGGGACTCCAAACAAGGAGTTGAAACCCCATGTCTACACTAATATTGGTGATTGGTAGTTGATACAATCGAGAAACCGAATGAGTCGTAGTAGTAAAATAGTGAAGGTGGAGGAGGATGAGTTCCCTGGTAGTGACACAATGGAATAAAAGACATAATGACCAGCAGACTCACCTAAGACTAGAAGGAAGACCATTTTAGAGAGAGAAGCCTTCATGTTTTGGAGAGGGAACCTCCCTTCTGGTCTGCACCTTAGAATCTTAGATAAAGACTTTCAACACTTGTTTTTGGGGGATTTGTTTTCCTGTGCAAAACTAACTAAAACGTTGGTGTTTTAATTAACAACATTCTATGCTGTTTTTTCCTCACAGCCGAGGAGCTGCACCCAGGATACAGAGGTAGAGTTGGGGCCAACCTATAATTTCTAGTTTTTATTGTGTTGAGCCGGTTTGGAGAATTTAATTTAGGGAGGTTAGTTTTGAAAATTAAAAATTTTGAGCAACAAAAATATTTTAAGAGTTAATGTTGTATATATACACTAGTTGGTTCAAATTTGTAATGTACGTAGATTATTTTGAATACAAAATTTATATATTAAAATCACATACAACTTTCCCCAAAACTCACCAACATTAGTAACATTAATGATTAATCAAGCAGCAACAATGTTACAAAAGCTAGTCAATAGATTTAGAATTTGAAATATGGCATGCTTGATTTGTCTGAGAAACCAACTATCAGCTATAAGGTGATTAAAAAAGTTTGATTTAATTGTGCTTGAGAGCATTAGAAAAGTCATATGGCATTGAAATATATGTGACAAAATACCAAATCATTCTCTGAGGGCTTGTTTGCTTCTAGGATATGGGTGGTATAAAGGGGTGGTATTAGGGAAATAGTATGTGAGGTCCACTTTATATCTTGTTTATTTGACATTTTTTGTTTGGTATTATTTTTCGAGTCGTAGTATCGACCCAGTGTAAACAGTGACTTTAATGTCTTCTATATGGTACTAAGTAATACCACCTACCAGGTGGTATTGTCTTCCCGGTACAAATAAAAGGACGGTATAAGAGAGTAAAATGACACAAATGCCCTCCTATGTGAAGAGTTCACATATAAAAAATTTATTTTGAATTTTTCTTTGTATTATATTTAAGCGTACGATGTCACCAATTTAAAAAAAAAAAAATTTAAAAATTATTTTGGAGCGTACGGTGTCACCAATTTTTTTTTAAATTATTTTAAATTTTTTCCTTATATTATATTTAAGCATACGATGTCACCGATTTTTCTTTTTTAATTTTTTTTAAAAAAAATTATTTTAAAATTTTTCTTTGTATTATGTTTAAGTGTACTATATTACCTTTTTTTAAAAATTATTTTGAATTTTTTTCTTGTATTATGTTTAAGCGTAAGGTGTTACCGGTTTTTTTTTTTAAATTATTTTAAATTTTTCCTTGTATAGATGGTTAAGGGTAAAATAGTATATTTGTTATATAAGATATGATAGAATAGATGGTTGTTTGTAGGACCCACTATAATACCTATTAAACAAACAAGGGGAAGGATGAGATACAAGTTTAAGACCGAGTATAGTAAACCATTAGATGAGTGGAATGTAAATGATTTCTAATACCACCCAAATTTAATACTGAAAACAAACATGCCCTAAGACTAGTAAATTTGGAAACTCTGACTTGAAGATTTTGCTTTGTCTTCACTAGTGCTATTTTTTATTAGTGCTTCATTGTCACTACATTTGTTTTTCAAAAATTGATGGCCAGTTGCTAGAAATTTCATTGCTTTCATGAGAAAGGGTAAAATTGTTATTATTATAATGAATAGAATTGTTGTTTTGATGTTATTACATTCTCAACCAACTAATTGAGTTAATCAATTCTTTTATTTGAACCATTTTTTTCGTCTAATGTGTTGAGATCAATTGGATAGTTTGTTGCAGCGTTGAATTTGTTCATTGTGTAGGAACACAAGTATGGATAGGAGTTGTATGCAGCAAAAGAATAGATTGCACCATATTTTCAAATTGGGAGTGAAAGAATTCCTCCAGTTTGCATATACTCGTAAAGAACCACGTAGTAAGATCCCATGTCCTTGTAAGAAGTGTAACAACTTCAATGACCACACTCGAGAAGTTGTTGAAAGACATTTATTGATGCACGGAATAGTTAAGAGTTATGTTAGGTGGATATATCACGAGGAGGATTTTGAAAACAATTTTGCTAATGATGAGGGTGTTGAGGAGAACTACGAGTAAGGTAATGAAGTTGATGATATGCATGGTATGATAGATGATATTGCCACTGGTCATTTTGGGGACAATTGGGGGGTTAGAGAAGAATCTATTCAACAGGGTGTTCATGTGGATGGAGGAGAAGTAGATATATTTCTTAAATTGTTGAATGATACAAAGCAAGAACTTTATCCAAGATGTAAGAAGTTTTCTAAGCTGTCTTTTCTTGTGAAGCTGCTTCATTTAAAAATGATGTATCGCATGAGCAATAAGTGCTTTGACATGCTGCTTGAAATATTGAAAGATGCATTTCCAATTTGTGATACATTTCCTAAGTCTTATTATGAGTCAAAAAAGGTAATTTGTGACTTGGGTCTTAACTATGTGAAGATAGATGCTTGCGTGAATGACTATGCAATCTTTTGGAAGGATTATAAGGATTTGGATAAGTGTCCAAAATGTGGGAGCTCTAGATGGAAGTTTGAAGGATCTAAGAAGATACCTCAAAAGGTAGTGCGTTACTTCTCATTAAAGCCAAGACTACAGAGGTTGTTTATAAATAAGAACATTGCTTGTGATATGAGGTGGCATAAAGACAAACGTATCAATGAGGATAATGTATTAAGACATCCTGCTGATTCCGATGCATGGAAAGATTTTGATAAAAAAGCATGAGTTGTTTGCCCAGGATCCTCGCAATGTTAGGCTTGGACTAGCAAGTGATGGTTTCAATCCTTTTGGCAACATGAGTAATGCTTACAGCATATGGCCAGTATTTCTTGTACCATACAATTTGACTCCTTGGAAATGTATGAAGGATCCTTTTCTCATGATGTCCATGATTATTCTAGGACCAAATTCTCCAAGAAATGACATTGATGTATTTCTACAACCATTAATTGATGAGTTAACTGAATTATGGGAAGATGGCTTTGAAACATATGATGGTTACACTGAAGAGAAATTTTGCTTGCGTGCAGCACTGCTATAGACTATCAATGATTTTCCTGCTTATGCTAACTTATCCAGATGGAACACCAAAGGGTATATGGTATGTCCAGTTTGCATGAGTGAGACTTCCTCCAAATATTTGCCAAATGGAAAGAAGTGTTGTTACATGGGACATCGTCGTTTCTTACCAACTAATCATAGATGGCGAAAGGAGACTAAATCATTTGATGGTGAGAAAGACTTTAGGGAACCAATTGAACCATTATTTGGGGATGACATATTGAAATATTTGGATGTTATTGATCAGGTTGTTTTCGGTAAGGCCCCTGAACTAATCTGAGAGAAGAAGAGGAAACGTCGAAAAAGTGATTTGAATTGGACAAAGAAGAGCATTTTCTTCGAATTGCCATATTGGAAAACCCTGAAACTACGACATAACTTGGATATCATGCACATAGAGAAAAATGTATGTGATAATGTGCTTGACACATTAAGGAATATTGATGGAAAGACTAAGGACAATTGGAAGGCTCGCAAGGATTTGATGGCAATGGGCCTAAGACCAGAATTACACCTTCGTTTTGAAGGAGATAAAGTTCTTATGCCGTCTGCATGTTACCAGTTTTCCCATGATGAGAAGAGAAAAATATGTGAATTCTTGACTTCAATTAAGTTTCTGGATGATTTTGCCGCAAGCATTTCTCGATGTGTGAAAATAAAAGAGTGCTGTATTTCAGGATTGAAGAGTCACGACTGTCACATTTTCCTTCAACGGATACTTTCAGTGGCAATATGTGGATCCTTGGGTAAGGAAGTGTGTCAGTCATTAGTTGAGCTCAGTAGTTTTTTCAAACAGTTATGTTCTAGGACATTGTATTTGGATGTGTTGGAGAAACTTGAAAGGCAGATTGCTTTGACACTACGCAAACTTGAACGTTTATTTTCCCCAGCGTTCTTTGACATAATGGTACACTTAATGGTTCACCTTACTAAAGAAGCCAAGCTTGCTGGACCAGTCCAATACTAATGGATGTTTCCATTTGAAAGGTATTTAATAATTTATTTATCAGGTGATTACTTAAGCATCAATCATGTTTTTCTTTTTCAATTGTAGCTTAATTCTTTTGTTATATATATTGATAGGCAAATGGGGAAACTAAAGGGATATGTACTTAATAAGGCTCGGCCAGAAGGGTCGATTGCTGAGCGTTACATTGATAATGAATGCTTGAATTTTTGCTCGATGTACTTGGGTAATGTTGAGACGAGATTCAATCGAGCTGAACGGAACTATGATGGAGGTGCAAAGTCGAGTGAGTTGTCTGTATTTGCAAATAATGGTCATGCATTTGGTGGGACCATATATGCCGAGTTGAATAATACTGAGTGGGAAAAAGCTCAGAATTACGTGTTGAATAATTGTGAAGAGGTTCAAGATTTTATAGTGTAAGTTTAATTTTCTAATTACTTGTACTTAAAATGTTATTGTTTGCTCATTAGATTTGTGCCTTGGTATTAGATAATTATGGGTTATAATGATATATACTTAATGTATAGCGAGCATAAGAAAATTCTAAAAGCTGAGAATACAAGGGATGTTAATCAAAGGCATGACTCACAGTTTCCTAAATGGTTCAAACAACGTGTAAGTGCACTTTGAAATATACCTATTTTTGTTGCTATTATCAAAACAATGTGTATTTGATTATTTGGCGAGGGTTCTATTGACAATTTTCACTTTTATGTATAGGTTAAAAAATTGTACCATGAAGGGCGTGCTAGCAAAGAGCTCTTGTCCCTTGCCAAGGGTCCAGATAATCAAGTGAAATGCTACACTGGTTGTAATGCAAATGGGTTTAGGTTCCACACTCAAGATCTTGAGAGGAAAAGAAAAACACAAAATAGTGGTGTGGTCGTGGAGGGAGAACATGATGGGAGGGTGATAAACTTCTATGACGCGATCATTGAAGTTATTGAGTTATAATATCTACTTGGGCAGAATCGAGTTATGTTATTCAAGTGTGATTGGTGGGATGTAAAGGACAGTACATGTATCCAAATAGACAGGATTGGAATATTACTAGTGTAAATGTATCACGAACTTGGTATAAGAACCAACCATTTGTGCTTACCTCTCAAGCAAAACAAGTTTTTTATATTGAAGATTTGAAGTTAGGGAAAAATTGGCGCATTGTAGAGAGAACTCAACCTCGCGGGTCTTTTGATGTTCCTGAACAGTTTGAAGAACAATTGATTTCTGGTGAGGAGCCTTACCAAGAGCATGTGCCTGATGAGGTTTTTGAATCAATGGAAATTGATGAAATGCCATCATTAGAAAGAGATGATATGATCCCATTAGGATGTACTGATGTAGATAATATATTTCATGAACAACCAATGGAAAATGTAGATGAAGAAGATAACAACTTCATTAATGACAGTGATATCGAGGAAGATTATTGTAGTGATGATATTCACAAAGATGATACATTTAGCAATGACGAATGTGAATCTGACTAAAGGTAAGGTTTCAGTGTAATTCACCTTATACTAGGGAAATTTTATAATGTTGTAGTACTTGTAGTTCTTATATACACACATAGATGTGCATAACCATTTGTATTTACGCAATTGATATTCATTTGTTGTATTATTTTGTTACTTCATTGCACACAGATGGCCAGATTGGGGAAACAAGGAGCTGCTAGGCGTGGTGGAGTACAACTATCAATACTGCTTCCGATTTCATTACCATTTGATAAACAGACACAGACTGGTGCAAATGGTGGTACATTGCCACTTTCACAAGAGTCTCATGGTTCCACGAGTGTAAATAATGTTCCTTTGCCAGAGGGACATGTCAAACATAATGTTGGTATGTTTGTTTAATGGAATTATGTTAAATATTGTTTAAAATATTGACTTATAGAAGCTGCATTTTTAATTTTTTATTGATTATTGAATTTTCTTTATGTTTTAATTTTATCAAAAAATTAGGTTTTTAACAAAATCATCTACCAACATTGTTCATACTTTATCTTCAGAGTCATCCTCAACGAGGAGAAAACGGGGACCAACCCGAAATATTGCGCTTGCCAAAAAAAAGCAACCCGGCGAGAAGCTTAATGTCAAGATGCCTGAAGAGCTTGGGTGAATAGTAGGATTGGAATGCCAACCACTTATAACAGAGTTAGGATGCATTGTTCGGAAGCATGCACCTCTTCAAGTGACAAAATGGGCAAAGATTGACAAAGCCGATCAGGAGAGTTTACTCCAAATGGCCAAGGTAAGTGTTTTTCCAAGTACTTAAAAATTTCAACTAGACTATGAAACAAAAGTTAATAAAAGGGGGTTTATGTTTTTTTTTGCATCCAATAAACAAACTTATTTTTTATTTTGTAATTCAATTGTTGTTACTTTTGTTTCTCACAGTGCATTCATTGTTAACAATGTAAACAATTCGCTATTTTTTGTAGGAATCATTCAATCTCCATGATGGATAGGTTAAAGATATAACATTTGCCCAAATGAACACGCAATATAGGAATCATCGCCATAAACTACACAAGAACTATTTCTTGCCACACCCAACAACAGAAGTAGCAATGCAACATCTACCACCAGGCGTGCCACAAGAAGATTGGAATTATCTTTGTTCTTACTTTTCCTCTGACGAATTTAAGGTTCTTAAACTTACTATAGATACTAAACAAAATCAATTTTCCCTTTATTCGTTTAAAAAATTTCTAATGGACGAAAGTTTGACTATTTTAATGTAGAAAAGGAGTGCTCAAAATGCAAGGAATTGGGCAATGCAAAACACACCCCATGTAACTGGGACAAAGTCTTTTGCCCGGATGGGTGTTGAAATGGTAGCAACATAAATCTTAGTTATAAAGTGTATCATATGCGTAGTGATATGCTTCAAAAACTAATTCACATATTTGAATTGATGTAAACTGCTCAAACTGGTGAAGTGCTTGGGCCAATTGGGTTATATAGGATAACTCACTATAGTAATAAGAAACACTCTTGGGTGAATGACCGTACACATCATAACTATGTAAGTTATCAATTCGGTTAAAATTTAATTCATCATCATATTAATTGAACTAATATAATTCAAAATTTATATGCCTTGCCACTTTAGGAGCAAATGGTGGAGCTTTAATCGCACCCTGTAAGAGAGAATGAAGAACCAGTTTGTGAGGAGGAAATTTGCTCAGAGGTTCTTGGACACAAGTCAGGGTACATACGTGGCCGTGGGCATGGTCCGAAGCCTAACGATCCTTATCTAAGCACCATGATAAATCAAAGTTGGAGGTACCTAACAAAAGGGCCAATGAGTTGGAAGAAAAACTCAATGCTCAACAAAAGGACATGGAAGTGATTAAGGCTACCCAAAAGGCAACAAATGAGATTTTACAAGCACTGATGGAGCAAATGCAAGGGACAACCCAAAATGTAACAAATGAGATTTTGCAAGCATTGATGAAGCAGATGTAGGATGGGAGGCACATGTCTGCCCATGCCATTGCCCCTGCGCTTGACCCTCTTTCATGGTAGGTGGTTGATTAATGAAAGTTTAGTTTTGATTTTTTTTTCTTTTTTTGAAGGTGTCATAAACTTTATTTTATTGCATGATAGATGGAAGCAGTATGAGGCTCAACCAGGGCGATTGAAATTTAGGTAAGTGTTCTCATTTTTACTTTTGTAGGATAAATTTGAGGGTGTAAAATAATTCCATTTGAAGTATTAGAACTTATGAACAGGTTCTTAATTTTTTATTCTACTTGCAATTATGAAATGGCTTGGGGCTTTATGGAAGAAATTGTGTAGTATACTCGCTGATATTATGGTGTTTTTATATATTAATTAGAGATTGATATTGTGATTGACTATACACTCGATGACAACATAGATCCATTAAATTAGTTTGCCATGGTTGTTAATATTCGATAATAAGGCAATAATATGACAGTTGAAATTTATGACATAAAGTTTGAGTTAACTATTATTGATTAGATATTCAGCTCATTACCATATTTGCAAGATTAGCTTTTATTTATTTGATGCAATCATTTGAAGCAAAACATTTATGTTTGCTAAGCATGATGGTCTTTTTTCATAGGATTCATACTTTTTGGTGATTTATTCTTTTTTCTTTTAATCATATAAGTATTGTTGTGCTTGTGGACAATGGGAAGTAGTTGATGTAATGAGTCTCATGACATATAGTAGAAATTGTGTGTTCTTTAATGATGATCATCTATAGTCTTTGGTGTTAAACCTCCCTTAACAATGCTAAAAGTGCTACAATACATTTTATAAGAGTGCAAAGTGCAATACATTGTTATCAGAAATTAGAAGGACCCTTTGGTTGATTACCACTCAGTCTAAACCTTTGATGATAAGTGTTGGAGTTTTGTTTCTTGTGTTGCATAGAGTGACAAGAAGTTTGAAAATAAGATTTAGACATTACCAAGCCAATATTTTTATGATGACATTTTTGCCCAAGCTTTTACTATTTTATGTGATTTAAAATTAAAGAGTTGTGACTTATATTATGTTGTTTAATTTTTGTCAGGGTGGTTATCTTTGCGACATCTTTATGAGAATAGAAGATCGTGTTCAAAGGACCAGGATTAATTCGAAAGCCCTGCGTACATTTTTTGTTCGTCATGAAGTTTGCTTTAGATCTTCTCATGGTTATGTAAGGAATAAAGACCAACAGTTTATTGTTAATTTTTTATTTTGTTGCTTCAGAAAAACTTTTTTTTATTGCTATTTTTTTTTTAAGTATTTGTTGGATTGTTTACAAGTTTTATGATAATTCCATAAGTTTTTTATTTTATAATTAAACTATGATTGAATTTTGATTTGTTTCGAATGACATTGAAATATTAGGATATTTTAATAACAGGTCAATTTTATACATGATTTATGATAGCTGTTATGAATTATTATGTGAGTGACAACCACTAAAGTCGTCACTCTAGAGTTTTTTAATGACTGCTACAAAATTTATCACAAAAGTACTTTGAAATTTTATAGTGACAATAAAAAAATATTGTCACTGAACAAGTCTTTAGTGACGATTATAAAGCTAGCCATTAAAAGTAAACAAAAATTGTTAGTGACAATCAAAACATTGTCACTACCACCGATAATTTAGTGACAATAAAATTTTATCATAATTAGGGACGAAAGTTTGAAATTGTCACCAAACATATTAGTAACAACAAAATATTCCGTCACTAATGATTGATGGATACTAATTAGTGTTAATATATTTTGACATTATTTGTTTTTGGGCTGAAAATAGTTTTTAAGTGGCAGAAATATACTTTTTTGTGATGAAAGTTTAAAATATTAATGGCGACAAATTTTTCCGCTATTAAGAGCGATTTAGTGATGATACAGAATCGTCACTAAAGGTCTAGATTATTTGTGACAACTTATGTAACTTGTCACTATTAACTTTTAGAGATACATCTATAGTGACAACCTAGTGGCAATTTTTTTTTCACCGCTAACTACTTTTGTGACAAATTTAAGAGTTTTAGTTACGACATTTCTTGCCACTAAAGTTGCTATTTTTTATAGTAGAGCGAGATTGACATGAAGAAGAATTTGTTGATGGGTAATTCTAATATGAGCAAATCATGAAGATAGGCAAGCCCTTTGGCTGTCCCCCTGTAGTGTAAGATTAAATGCTAACCACTCTCAATTTTAAATTAACTCATTCCAGATCTAAACATATATAGAGTGAATAAGAAATAAAAAGATTACGAATATAAAAAATTCACCAATTTTGGCCAGATACACACCAAACCACTTGAAGTCATTGTTTAATGTTATTAACATGATTTGCTTCAAAGAATCCAAAGGCCGCAACAGTGGATTAAAAAAAAAAGGAGCCAAAAACCATCACACCATTAACAAGCAGTACTAAAACACAAGGGAACTAAGTCTTTGATACTCACAAACACCAAGTTTATATCCATAAACCATTTTTAGCATCTGTCTTCTTAAAAGAACGGACATGGCTCGAACCTTGATTGATTCCATTGTTCTTGCCAGGGAAGATGAATCTTGTTGTACTCATGTGGAATTTAACATCATCATTTTTATTTTTGTCTTCGTTTTGCCATTGTTATTTCGAAAGAACGGATTGGTTGGGATGGTGAAAGAGGGAGCTAGGATAATGGCAAGTGCAGGGAGAATGAGAACGTGTTTGGCATTCTACAATTATTAAGGAGAAGGTGAAAGATTATGAACAATTATGCTTCTTAATTCATTGAGTGTGACTCTAGAGAGTACATTAAATACCACTACATTTGAGTTACTTGATTTTGGACTCAATTGCATTCAAATGTCCATTGCTTAGCTCAAGTAAATAGATACAATGTGAACACTAACCATCTGCATACCAACAAAAAACAATTGAAAAGGTTGGTGTCTTTTTCTATTTTTTTAAGGGTAATATAGTCAATCAAATATTTTACACTTTTGTTAACATTTAGATTAGAAGTGGCATAGATTGTTGGTAATTAATTAGGGTAATTAATCTAACACCAATATGAATTTATACAAATGTTTATGGGTTTAGTAGCCTATTGGGAGTAGTATAGATATAATACAAATAGTAGTGCTCTCAATGAATTGACGATACACTAAGTTATCACACTTGAAGAAGAAGTAACCCTACAATCGAATAAAAAACTTCTCATTGAATTCATCTATGACTGCTACAACAAATTAATTAATTTTCTCCTCCAATCCCAACCATTATGCTAACATAACCTCTTTTGAAGCCAATAATCTTTTTCACTTTGAGATCACAAAATTTTGATCTCAAGACAAGCATGTAAATCAAACATTGGAATGACTTATGCTCTTATCAGGCAAAACAACATTTAACCACAATGTATTGAAATTGAAGTTAAACTAAAAACCATGCAAGCTCAAATGGAGGAAAAATGAATTCACATACAAAAGATAAATCAAGCACATGACAAAGTCCTAATCCTCCATATAATAAAGTTTCCATTACCTTTTTCTGCAAGTGTGTGCCTTTTCTATTGGAAGTGTTCAAATTTCTCTTTATAGGCTAGCATTGATATCAAATCAAAAAAAAAGAAAAATAGAATGATAATATAAGTGCTCATGATAGCTAAATTAAGCCTACTGGTGAGTTCCTTCCTTAATAAAGTTTTCATTAGCACCATCTATATTCATTCACTTTTTGCTTTTCCAACTATATAACTTTCTGTCATAGGCTAGCTTGTAAAAACACAAAAAGTTAACTGCTATTGTACACAATAGAATAGATTTTGCCTATGAAGAATAAACTAAACACACCCATAAAATTCTACATCATGGTGACAATCTATTTTTTCTCTTTTTTGGGTTATTTTCTCGTTAAGTTACTATTTCATTGCCACTTTTTATATTTGTGCATCCTTTTCATTATGTAGTTCTTTAATGTCTCCTTCCATGACTACTTATGGAAGCCTAGAAAAATTTCAGCACATACATATTACACTACTTACTTAAAAAAAGAAAGAGAAGGTTTTGTATAGCTATAGCAATAACTACCATCTAATACTTGTGTCTCTATTTCCTTTTGTAATTGTTCAACTTTCTCTTGTAGGTTGGTGTATAGAAGCCCAAAAAGTTCCTATTACTTCAATATAAACGTTAATGAAGAAATCAAACTCTGGAGAAACTCAAAATTGAAGAAATGAATACTACAAGTACAATCTAAAAGAAAACAAAATAGTTATGAAGAATTGAGACCATATTCATACCATTCTAGCCAGCTCACATTCTTTCTTCTCAAAAAAAAAAAATGACTACAAAACAAGATTGAATTAGGTAGGAAAATATTTATACGGGAGTAAAGAGAACCCAAAGAATATGGGTGGTAAAAAATATTTAAAAGAGTCCAACAATGCAGAATGGATGTGACAAATTATCTGACTGCTCTTTGCTTGAGATAAAGAAATGTTATGCGAATCAATTAACAAAAGAAACACACGATGTTTAAAGCTAGAGCTCATAAAACTACAAAATAGATTACAAATCTAAATAAGAGGGTTTTAAAAAGCACTGTTCACTCATAAATCAACCAATTTTCGTTGTGACTTAATTTCAAAGTTGCTTGAATATTATTGTTCATAATCCCCAAAATCCCTATATATTGTTTTGTACACTACCTCTTCAATGCCAAAAGAAGACTAATGCAATAACGGGAATGATGTAAAAGTCTACCACTTTCAACTAAGTATAAGTGCAAAAAACCCCTTTTTGTTGTAAGTCCCAAATTGGAGAGTATTCCTATAAATATAATGAAATTCATTTGTGACAGTTAGCATATATAATAATTACAACACCAAAAATCATACTTTATTACCATTACTAAAAAGATAAGGTATTTTCTTTTAGTTTTGTTTTAGAATTAAAGTTCCTTGGGATTTTAAGGTACTCAACCTTGTAAAAATTTTGAAGCCACAAGGAAATTGAAAATCTATGGGTTTAATGAAAAGAGTTATAAAGTAACAGACCAATTACCATAAACCCCAAAAGAGAGCAGAAGTTAAATAAGTGGGACAACTCAATATTCAATGAAGCTATTTATACTTCTCCCCAACCACAGTAAGCAAAGTAATTCATGTTTATAATCGGCTATAAAAGTTCCACACCCATTTTATACAAAAAGACTATAAGGATATCCCCTTCTAAAGACACTATCAGTAACATTAGATGAAGTGATACTTTACATCTTAGTTGGTTCAAGTAACCTATGTGTACTATCTTGGCAGGAATTTCTTGATTTTTATTTAGAGTCCTGAAACTTGTTCCATTGATCTGCATGAAACAAGCACCCATTTGGCAGAAAACTATAAAGCAATAGAAAAATACATATGCATCCAATCTTAAGTATTCTCTGTTTTTAAAAAATGGATAAGTAACCCAATCTTCACTATTGAGTTGTCAAAAAATTAAAATTACTCTTAATTGAATAGTACATAAGTATGCATATGTGTATGCAGAAAGAGAAGAGAGGTTTGTATATCATATGTGGTACATGCAATTAGTGATGTGGATGGTCCACCATTTTGAATTTTGAACATAAGTAGCAACAATGGAATTCCAAGAAGCCACATCTCCTACCCCTCTATGTGTTATTTCATCAAACATCAGTCTTGAATTATCCAAATCACATACATATATATAATGCCATTACATACAAACACATTTCCATCGTATCGATGACTACCAAGTAAACCAAAAGACAATAGAAGAGTAAAGCCATTAACCGTACAAGAGAGGTAAAGCAAGGTTGACTCAGTTACTCAATTGAAGGCACCTAATGTATTCGTAGGAAAATAAATTAACATATAACAATAGGTCATTTCATCAAACACCTCACATGTATGTGCTGGTGGCTGTGATGGTGCATGCTATCCAGCTGTCACATCTACAACTTAAAAATTGAATCAAAACATCAATTTAGATCTATAATTCAAAATTCAAAATCATAATCAAATATTGATGTCAAAATCAAAATCTAACTCTCAATTGAAATCCTATTAAATTGAAAGATTGGAAGGAGGTTGGATGAGTGTTTGGGCAGTGGTGATGGCAAACAGTAGGGGGTGTGGTGGTGGTACATATAGGCTGGTTGGTGACTCTGTTCAGCGGTGTTGACAGAAAGAAAGGGGGGGGGGATAAAGGGAATGAAGGCATTGCGGTGGTGGTTATGGGGTTATGGGTTGGTGGCGTGAAGAGAAAAAGGGAAAGAGTTACATAAGAGACTTACCGTGAGAGGGGGAATGTGTGTTGCTTTGTTGGGCGCAGCCGGAGGATCATCGTCACCAAAGCTCGAAGTGAGAGAGATGAGCGAAAGACATCAGAGATGTTGGACAATAACGTGTGCAATTAAAGATGCATGAAAGTGTTAACTTGTTTGTCTATTGGCATTAAAATTTTTGTAGACAGTTGCAATTTCATTAGGAGGAGATGAAACGATACATACAAGTGGTATTAGATATTTCTTACAGGATATTATAGTAGGATATATATGGTATTACGTAATTTGTTAAGGTAATTGTAGTGATCTAAAAAAATGTCACTTTTATTCACATTTTAGAGTGGTATAGTATAGTATAGACAACAAAAAATAAAGTAGAGAAAATACAGAATGGAAAACGGTGAAGATGATTAAGGTAAATGTGTGTTTTTAATCAACAGAGAGATTTATTTATTGTGCGAGACAATGAGTTATAAATATTTTAGAGGTAATTAATAAAATTAAATATAATTAGTTTCATACTAAAGACAGACCAAAAGACATTGGGGATATGATTGACTTTATATCAATAGTTAAGGGTAAAAGTGAAATATAAATATTTTTCAATTAATCCCCACTTTTTTAAGTAGTATAGATATGATCATTCTCACCAAGGTTTCCATGCCTGTTGCTTGGTAACTTTTTTTTCATCAACCCCAAAAAAAAGAAAGTGACCAAAAAATATAAAATTTTGGGACTACTTAAAAATTATACGAGTTTCAAATGTGACTGAAAATTAAAATAAATTCAACTTAATTATTCACATAAGGGTTTAATTATGTTAAGAAATCTTCTATAGAATTTAATCGTGTTCACCCCCAATCGACCAACCATCGTCCCTGAGGACACTCAATTCACCAACTAACCCATCTGTGCCAAAAGCTTCTTTAACTAAAAATTCCATTGTTTCCATTCTGTGTGTTCTTGCGATTTGGGAATGGAAGGATCGAATTTAAAAGGGGCAATTGTTGAAGATGGCAGCACCAATTACACCAACGTAAAGATCGACGGGCCGGTGAGGCCAAGTGCCATTCTTGTTTACGGGAGAGATGATGATTATGATCATGGTCGTGGTTTACTTGCAATCAAGATCAACGTCTCTCATGGATCGAACCAACACGACCTCACTATTCCAGCCCAGTCCATTTTTGGTAAATTTTCTCTACTTCTGAATATTTTGCCTTTTGGCTTCGATTCCTATCTTTGCCTTTCCTTTTTATTTTTTCCAGTATATTTTGGTTCGTTCTTTGTGTCAATGTTTATCAATGAAAGAGGAAAAATATTTTCATTAAGAATAACCAAATATGTATTACAAACTTGTAATACTAGGGCAAAAAATAGTAACCTAAAATAACTAATCTACCCCTACTACTAAATACTAGATTACTTTGACATCCCCTCAAACTCATGATTTGATATCATCAAACATCAAGAGTTTGCCAAGAAGAAAATGAAAGTGCACAATAGTGTGAGATTTTGTGAAGAAATCTGTCAACTGCATAGTAGAAGGAAGGAAGGAGAGAGAGATAGTGCCCAGTTGAAGATCATGGTGTACAAAGTGACAATCAATCTCTATATGTTTGGTGCGCTCATGAAACACTGAGTTGTGAGCAATTTGGATAGCATTGGTGTTATCACAATACATAGGAGTAGGAGGAAATAAGGAAATGCCAAGATCAGCAAGTAGCAACACAACCAAACTATCTCTGCTATGGTGGATGTCATAGCACAATACTCAGCTTCAACAGAAGATCGAGTTACAACAGTTTGTTTTTTACTTTTCTAAGAAATAAGAGAATCATCAAGAAAGAGACAAAAATCAGTGGTGAACTTGCGATCCACAGTAAGCACGAAATTCTAAAGACAAAGAGGAATAAAATAATAAACTCTGATGTAATGTACCTCGTAGATATCAAAGAATCCGAAGAACAGCAGACCAGTAAAGTGTGGTAGGTGCAGCAACAAACTGACTAACCACATGAACTGCATAAGCAATATATAGACGAGTAATAGTAAGATACACCAAACTTCTAACAATAGTACGAACCATCACAGGAAGTATAACGAACGTTGAGCTCCAAGAGTGTGTCAACCATTCGAGTATTCGATAAGTAAGCTCGTTGAATAACATTTGAGATATATTTGGACTGAGAAAGAAGATAATCCTTGGGAGAGGAAACAACCTCAATCTCTAAGAAATATCGAAGTGGACCCAAATCTTTTATCTCAAAATAATTCTATAACTGAGTTTTCAACAGCATAATTTCAGCATTGTCATCACCTGTAATAATCATGTCATCCACATAAAGTAATAGAAAAATGAAACCAGAAGAAGTGGATAGAAGGAAAAGAGCAGAATCATGATCACTAGCACAAAAGCCTAAGTCACACATGACTGAAGAAAATTTTGTAAATCATACCCTCGGGGCCTGTTTAAGACCATATAAAGCCTTGAGAAGTTTGTACACATGACCAGGACTACAAGGCAATACAGGAAGAGGAGTCATATATACCTCTTCAGATAAATCACCATGAAGAAAAGCGTTTTTCACATCCATCTGAGAGAAGCTCCACTAAAGAACAGCTGCCACAACAATTATTGTGCTAATTGTGGTCATCTTAGCCACTGGAGCAAATGTCTCATCGTAGTCAAACTCATACTCTTGAGCAATTCCTTGGCTACTAATCTAGCTTTATATATTTCCACAAAATCATTATATTGGATTTTGATTTTATAAGCCTACTTACAACCAATTGTGCGTTTACCAGGAGGTAAAGACACCAACTCCCAAGCTCAAGTATTATGTAAAGTAGAAAGCTCCTCATCCATAGTCTATTGCCAAAGAGGATCAAGTATAGCCTCCTTATAGGAGGTTGGTTCAGACAGAGAATGTATAGAAGTCAGGAAAGAACAAAAAGCAAAAGAGTAACAAGAGTTGGACCAACCAAATCTATTAGGACACTTTCCGAGTGCACTGAGGGTAGTGAGGAGTGTGATCCACGGTGTCAGAATTTGATTAGGAGCCAGGAGATTCAGATAAAGGCACAACTTCTGTGGAGAAGACAGTAGGAGTCCTACGAACATAACTATGAACAATTGGGGGGCAGGTAACAAATAAATCAGGCAAAGAGGAAGAAAAAGAAGAGGAGGAAATATCTGCCACAATTATATCACTAACATTTGAATCAGGGGAAGCATTAGAGGGAAAAGGGTCAAGATAGATAAAATCAGATTTATGCAGAGATGAAGAACTAGATGGAATAGAGAAAAATGAAATATGCTCCATAAAAACAACATGGTGAGTTTTTGTATACTAGGACCATAACACCGAAATCTCTTTTGTCCTTCATTGTATCTAAGAAAAACACACAAGGCTGAGCGAGCCGAGAGTTTGGTATGATTAACACTAGGTAGCAGAACAAAATATGCACATCCAAACACACATAAAGAGAAATAGTCAGGTGTCTTTCCACATAATTTTTCAATATGTGAGACACCAGAATTAAAGATTGTAGAAATACAATTTATTAGGTGAATTGTTGTAAGGACTGTTTATCCTAAAAAGAGCTAGGGACACTGGATGACAATAACAGAGAACGAGTTGTTTTAATAATGTGACGATGTTTTCGTTCAGCCACTTCATTCTGAGCAGGTGTGTCGGTATAAGAAGACTGATAAATAGTACCATCAAATTTCAACAAATCACGAAAAGAACTAAAAAAATATTCTCCATCTTGATCACAACGAAAATATTTGATGATAGAAGAATATTGAGTACGCACCATAGCACAAAAGGTAGTGAAAATGAAAAAGAACTCAGACCTACATGTCATCATATAAACCTAACAATATCTGGTATGATCATCAATAAAATAGACATAATATCTAGACCCCCCTTTAGTAGCAATAGGATCTGGTCCCCAAATATCAGAATGTACAAGATCAAAAAGTTCAAGAGAACTAGAATTACTTTTATTGAAAGGTAATGTAGTAAATTTAGCTAACTTGCAGCCACTACAATCTAAAATATCATGACATTCTAAATTACCCAAATTATCAATAGAAGCTAAAAATTTTAAATGAGAATGAGAAACATGACCTAAATGAGAATGTCATAAATAAAAACTAGACGATTTTGAACTCAATTGAAAAGAAGATAAATCAACAGTAGATGTAACAACTTCAGGGACATGAAGCTTATCCAACACATATAGCCCTCCATTTCTATGGCCTATCCCAATCCCCAATCAACTTCTTGGACCGTGGATCCTGCACAATACAACCAGTAGAAAAAAAGTGAATTAAAAATCCCAAATCAAACAACTGACTAACGGAGATTAAATTTAAAGTAAGATGAGGAATATAGTAGACATTAGGAAGTATAAGCAGGGAATACACGATAGTTCCAACACCAACCAAAGACATTTGGGTGTCATTGGTTTCAAGGATAGATATAAAGGGAGGAGAAACAATAGAAACAAAAAATGAAGAATTACTAGTCATATGACGGGTAGTTCCTGAGTTAAAGACCCAAACAATTCGAGATATACCTAAAGGACCTGTAGTGAGTGAACTTGTGGAGGGAAAAACTAATAGGGCACCTAGTTAATGAAGGCAGAGAAGCTTCTACAACTGATCAACTATCATAGTCATGTTGGGAGCTGATGAGAATGACTCATCCATTGATGAAGCAGCTGTTGTTGTATGATGATCTTTGGGCTTAAATGGCTGATGTAAGGCCCCTTTGGCATTCTTGTTCACCAATTTAGGACATTGAGCCTTCCAGTGACCCTTCTCATGACAAAAATTATACTTATCTGAAACAGTGTGACCCTGATATTTAGTAAGTGAATAAAAAGTCCCTCTGGGTGGTACAACCAATACACTCTAATTAAGCAATAAAAGAAAACCCTTTCTAGAAAGAGTCTTAAGATGAACTTCTTCAGTTAGAAGCTCATTCACTACTGCATCAACAGTGGAAAGTGGGAGATAATGGAGAATAGAACCACGAAGTCTCTCAAAGTCATCTCTAAGGGCCATCAAAAATTGTAACAACTGTTGCTCCTCCTTAAAAGTACAATAAATCATATGGGTACTCAATTCAGCAGGTTCAACAAGTGCTAACTGATCCCAAAATCTAGTCATAATCGAGTAGAACTCCTGTATGTTCTTTTCACCCTAACGTGCAGCTCGAATTTCATGCTTAAGTTGATATCTATTTGTAAAATTGGACTGAACAAATAATGTAGCTAAATAATCTCAAATCTCATTGGCTGCGTTAAACTTAGTCAAATGCATACTAATGATCTGATCAACTGAGTTGTTAATCAAAGTAATAATTTTAGCCTTGCTGATTTTTCAAGTATTGTTTAAGTCAGCATATTTCTCTTTCTGCCGATCTGTAGGAGCTTGCAAAGCACCACTAACATAGCTCCACATCTCTTTCTCTAACAAGAAATTTTGCATAAAGTAAGACCTATATACATAATTTTCACTATTTAATCTGACGCTAATAGCCTGAAGAGAATCAGAATGTCCACTTATCATATGTTAGCAAAAGGGTCAACACTCACAACAATAAAAAATTAGATTTTCAGCAACAATCTAGCAACTCAGTAAATCAAGAAACAACCACTTCCCAAATCCAATCACAGAACAAAAATCACAAAGCAGTCGGTGCACTATGAAGACAAAAAACAACCCATCGATGCATAGTGGAGGCAAGAAACAGCCAGTCGACACACAGGATAACACAAATCCAATCACAAAACAGAAAGAAAAAGGCAGTCGGTACACTATGAAGGCGAGAAACAACCCAAAAAAGAAAACATAGGAGAGAAATGCTGAAGCACTGTTTCAGGCCACCAAATAGCAACAAATCATTCAAATCTCATCCCAAATCAACCAAATAGCCTTGAATCACTTAGATAAACATTCAATACTCTTAATCGCACCTCTCTTGGCTGATTGGAACCATAAATGTTGGCAAAAGGTACCGAATATAGTAGATCGAAAACTTTATACATACTTTTCCAAAAATATTTAAAAAATAGAAAACCTTACTATATGAACTCGAAACAAAAAGAGAAGCACACCAATGAGAAGCCCATGAAGAGTCGATCCTGATGGTGGTCTTCACGGTCAAAGACTAATGATGTCATCATGGTGTTATCACCGATGATGATGATGTCAGCTACTGTTTATCGTCGGTAGTCTTATTCCGGACTTCAATTATGTATTATTATTTAAATTTAGAGATCGTAACATACTCTGATACCATTTTAATGTTTATTAATGAAAAAGGAAAAATATAATTGTTTAGAATAACCAAATATGTATTACAGATTGTAAATAAAAAAATTACACAATAATAGTCTTATATACTAGGGCAAAATATAATAACCTAAAATAACTAATCTACCCCTGCTGCTAAATACTTAGATTACTCTACCACTTTGATTCTCACCGGCCCCCTAAACCCAAAAGGAAAAAAATGTCACTGGTTTTGAGGTTTTAGTCATTTTTTTTTGAATTAAGGTTTCGTCAATTTGGGTTTGTGGATATTGTAGCCATCGTTACCCTTTTTATTTTTTTGAAACCTTGCATCCGTGTGAGTGATGGTTTTTATGTCTTTAGTTCTCATATGTTGTAAACTCTAAGCACAAAGCAATTCAGAAAAAATATCTAAATGAATGTTATCTTATTCAAAACAAGCTGTTGGCTTTATATAAGCCTTACAAAGAGATAAGATTGAAAAACAAACAACCCACGTTCTACTGATCCTAATAACATGGTAAAATGACTAAAGAAATGGTCAGACTCTACCTACATATCCTAAATAATAGGATTTATTAACTGAATGAACTTTTGACAACTTCAACTATAACTCTAACAACCCCAACAATTCCTCCCCTAAAATGATTGCAGTAATGCTTTCAGTTTAGTTGTGGTACCACACACACACCCATTGACTCACGCAGCTTCAAGAACACATCCAGCTTAAGTGGTTTTGTCATAATGTCTGCAACTTGTTCTTGTGTGACACAATGCTTCAGCTCAACAACTCCATCTCTAGTCAAATCACGCAGGAAATGAAACCTTACATCAATGTGTTTGCTGCGTCCATGCATGATTGGGTTCTTGGATAACTTAATGGTAGAACTGTTATCACATAACACAATGGTACACTTGCCTTGAGAATGACCAAGCTTCTCCAATACTCTCCTCATCCACACTCCTTGACAGGCACAAGAGGCAGCTGCCACAAACTCTGCTTCAGTAGTGGACAAAGTAACTACAGGCTGTTTTTTAGAGGACCAGGACACAGCTCCTTCACTAAGTAGAAACACATAACCAGAAGTGCTTTTCCTGTCATCTATATCTCCTGCATAATCACTGTCTGTATATGCCATCAACTCTCCATTACCCTCTTTTCGATAAAAGACTCCCAAATTCACAGTACCTTTCAAGTATCTTAACACCCTTTTTGCAGCTTGCAAATGCAACTCGGTCGGACTTGCCATGAATCTGCTAATGAGAGACACCACATACATCAAGTCTGGCCTTGTTGCAGTCAGATACATAAGACTTCCGACCAATTGTTTGTACATGGTAGCATTCACCTTGGATCCTTCTTCATCCTTCATTAGTCTAATGCCAGGAACAATGGGATTCTTCACACTATTACTCTTCTCCATCCTAAACCTCTCCAAAACTTCTTTTGCATACTTTCTTTGACTAATATAAATGCCTTCAAGATTTTGTAAAACCTCCACACCGAGAAAATATTTCATCTTTCCTAAATCAGTCATATCAAATTCAAGTTTCATAGAATTCTTGAACTTAACAAACATACTCTCATCATTACCAGTAAAAATTAGATCATCAACATATAAGCTAACAATCAAAATTTTACCTCCATCTCCTGTTTTTATGAATAAGGTGTGTTCACAGCTGCACCTCTCAAATCCTTCCTTGACAAAATATGCTTCAATCCGGCTGTACCATGCACGAGGGGCTTGTTTAAGGCCATACAATGCCTTCTTCAATTTGTACACCTTATACTCTTCACCTATCTTCTCATAACCCTGTGGTTGCTCAACAAACACTGCTTCATTTAGCTCTCCATGCAAGAAAGCGCTTTTGACGTCAAGCTGATACACACTCCAACTATTTCGAGCTGCTAAAGCAATTACCATTCGAATCGTATCCCACCTAGCCACAGGCGCAAACACCTCAGTATAATCTATGCCATGCTGCTGTGCATACCCTTTCGCCACCAACCGAGCCTTACACTTGTCAACCTCGCCATTTTCATTGAGTTTAGTTTTGAAAACCCACTTTACTCCAATCTTCTTCATTCCTTTAGGCAAATCTGTCAGCTCCCAAGTCCCATTTCTTTCAATTGCTTCTATCTCCAAGTCCATTGCAGCTCTCCACTTGGAACTTTGAACAACTTCTTCAAAGGTAGTCGGATCTGAAGTTGAGGTAAACAGAACCAAATTGTTGTGCTCAACTTCTTCTTCTGAAAATTCTCCCCCACTCACATAATCTTCCATC